>BSAI01000012.1:44967968-45154813 GCA_036245035.1 Adrianichthys oophorus | reverse complement strand
TATAATATAATATAATATAATATAATATAATATAATATAATATAATACAACAATATCCCTGTAACTTATTTATTTATTTGTTTATATTATGTTGGGGAAAAATCATTATGTCTCATATTGATAGTAAATATCTTGAATCTTGACAGCTATCAAAGCCAAACTGTTTTCAAGGACTAGAATAAAACCTAGCTGTACACTTTGCTGAATTGATACAGACATTTTTCAAACACATTGAATCCCATTAGTCATTTTAACTTCACTTCAACACTGTGGTTCTTTTAAGTTGTTGAATCCGGTCTTAGTTTTGCCATATTAACAGTTGTGAAGTGTTAATTGACTTTAAACCTTTGTTTCACATACAAATCATTAGCTCATGATTTCCCTTCAGCTGTGGCACTCCCCTTGGCTGTATTTGAGAACTGGACTGAGTGAACACTCCCCCCTGGAATTCTAAACAGGAAGTACCCTTGGGCTCCAAGAAGTCAAAATTCAATTTCTTTTCTTTAAAGAAATAAACAGCTATTACTCCATCATTGTGATTCTCAGAATAACCATTTTTACTCTGATACTTAAGTAATTCTTTTTTTTTTCATCATTTTTTGTAGTGTAAGTTATTCATGTTATAAACTGACCAATCAGATGTCTCAATAAAAGTAGGCTGAGCCCCTACATCCAACATTCGAAACATTTGTCAGATTCTCCCAGTTGATAGGTGTGGCCTTCCAACAAGCTCATTCCTGATTAGCAAGAGTGATTCCCATAGAAGCATTGACTCAAAACATTTTGGACCAATCCCTGTTGTTATAGGTCAAGGAAGTTAATCCAAGAGACTTTTTGGCAAAAGTTTTCACGTTTGCCAGCTCTCATAGTTTCCAACGAATTGCGTTTATTTTCCAATAAATACATTTTGCTGATTATGATACCTTTTAATGACCTTATAAATGTATATAACTTTGTGTTGGAAAACTGATTTATTTGAGCACACAAAAAAACTGTTTTTTTGATAAATGCCTGCATTTTAACTGAGTTTAAGGCTCAAATTGATCATTTGTTGTTCTTTCCTGACTTTACAACTAAGAGTGGAATCCTTATTTGACAGAACTGAGTCTTCTGCCAAAGGTGATAAATCCACCTTTTGTTTTTTGATCTGTAACATTTCAAACTAAAGCAAACCATGCTCACAGTGATTTGACAGCTTTATTGCACCTCCAGTGTGCCGCGTGTGTTTTTTTTACAACTCAGATGTACCCGCTGCCGTCTTTTTGTTTGCTTCATACTTTATTGTGTGTTGTGACTCCAGCCTCTAAGCAGCGAGGCCTCTGGTGGTTGTCTCGGATCCTATATTCAATGTGCAATCAATGCGCATTCTGATAAGTTCACACTCACCTGAACACACCTGCCTGCTCACCTCTGCTCGAACAGACTTTGGTCGAAACCGAATCTGAATTCCTCCCCTACCCCTACATTTCGCCCTCCAAATGGAGAGTTATGGAAAAACATTGTCTTTAAATTCAGATGTTACTAACCCTCAATGATGTCATCAATAGTCGCCGGCCATCTACGTTTGTGCGTAGCTGCTAGCGCTTTGAAAATACATCACAACATTGGGTTTATACCACAAAAAGTCATGGTAAAAGACAATACTTACTTTTAAATGTGAGCTTCTGTGCATCAGAGCACATCTATGTGAAGAAATGCGTTTCTCCTCCGCAGCACAGAAATGCGGATCACCCTACAGGCGAAGATATACACAGCCTGAAGTCCATACGCCCTCCCCTTAAAAAACAAGACACCACTTCAGCTTCAAATGCCCCTACAGTTGGAGGGGTATGGAGAAGCCAGAGGGGTAAGAGAATAATTTGGATTCGGCCTTTCTATGTGTGCCTGATGAATGACACATGTATGCATTAATGAGTATGTTCATGACCTAGTTTGTACATGTGGTGTACAGTTTTTTGTTTGAATCTGCATTGGCATTTGTGTGTGTGTGTGCAAGTTTGTGCAGAGAATAGTTGTTTTGTGGATGTTTAAGAGTGTGGTGGTGCACAAAAAGCTGCTGTTCTGTGAGCAATTATTATGATATTAACAATACTAAGCTTCAAGCAACATTTATAGTTTATTTGGATGTTTGTCCTCAAAGTTTTTGTTTCTCTGTACCTTCAGCTGCTGCTCCTCTTTGCCCTCCTTCTTCTCTCCAACCCATGTTTTCCTAATCCTCTCTGTGGTAAATAAAAATATATAAAAAAAATCATTAAAATATGTTCAGTTTAAAATGCTAAAGAGGGGGTTGTACAATTGTACTGGTTTTCCTGAAATATACAAACCAAAATCCATAGAGGCACTCAGGTTTAATTTGACGAAACAAAAGGAAAAGAAAATCGTATTTGGATGTTTAACAATTAAACAATTCTTTGGCCATTCTTAAGTCCTGTATATGTATTTCATTTTGAACTGATTATTGTGTCTTAGTTTGGATTTCCTGTTGGTAAAACAGGCTTAAAAAATGCATCTCTGACCTATTCTTTTTTCTGTGCAGAAACTCCAGCAATGTGGATAGGATTGTTAATGGTTTTCCTGTGTCTCATAGTCAGTCTGCATGAATCATGGCCACCATGGAAGACTCTCTGGACAGTGAGGTGTCATTTCATAATAAATAACATGTGCACTGGTGGAGGCAATGCATGATAAGTGGACTTAGAGAATCATCATTTGCTTTCCTGAGGAAAACAAATACATATGGTGTTTAGATAAACTTCAAACAGATGACAGACATCTTGAGAGCAGCGAACTGTTTTGTATGTCTCTTCGGAATAGAAAGGAAAAGGAGATTTGACATTGCTTAGAAAGCAGAAGTCCTTCCGATAAGAAACACTTGAGATGTCTAAAAAAAGATAAAAGTATTTGTTGTGTTTTGCAGCTTGAAATGGTTTGGATTGGTTGAATCTTTTGTAAAAACGATGTTGTTGTTCAAATATTTAGGAGACAAACACATGCAAGTCATTTTCAACTTTAAATATTTTTGTTTTACAGAGTTCATTTTAGAAATCTTTTACACAGAGGAGTGACATTGCTTTGATTAACATCAAATAAAATCAAAATGAAAATCCTTGTCTTCTTGACAATTTTTACACAATTTATTTTTTCTTTTTTTTATAAGGATATATAGATTAAAACAAAAAGATGGTAGAACATATAGATAAAGAAATGTTACCTTGAAGTTACAACATCTATATATACATTTAACATTTTACAAATGTTAAATAACTATGAAGGTAGCTGGTTGGTTTTTGCAAAAATCAAGTTTAAATTAAACCAAAATGTCCATTTTCAATAACAACAACATCACCTAATTTACATTTGACTCAACAGTACTGTCCTGCGAGTAAATAATAGAAAAGACGAATTCATTTCCAACCCTTTGGAATCCTTCTGATCAGGCATCCAGAAGAAAAACGACAAATAATTGGTAAAACAAACACCGTTGATGGATGTGCAGTCTCACAATTCCTGACCCAAGAAACTGCTAAAGTTTTTACTTTAGGTCATATTTTATCTCTCACCACACCACCTGTGTATGTGGTTCGGGGGTCTCCTGTGGCCCCTCCACCCTTGCAGGGCCTTGCAGCTCGCAATGCATGGCATCCATCAAGTTTACAGCAACAGATAGCATCATTGCAGCCCTGACAGAGGCTCAGCCTTTGAGTGGTGGTTTCCCCTTTACTCCTGCACCAAGAATGTGAGAGCTTAACAAACAGAAAAGGGAGTTTCCCAGCAGTCTCCACACGGGGCTGCACGTTTGTCTGGTACCTGCACAGACAAAACAAACAAGACAGGGTTTTTCAGTTACCCCATTAATGGAATAAATGGAAAATACCACAACATCTCCAAAGTCCCCATGGCAACTGGGCCGAAATAATGTCTGCTATAAAACAGAATAAACCAAATAACAGTCGTCTGTCATTCTCATTTTTTAATCCCTCTGTTTGTTTTGCATCAGCAGCATACTCTAAAGAAAAAAAACATGGGCCTAGAAGAGCTGGGTGGGTTTGTGCTTCACTTTCAGCCTTTGCTCCTGTAAAAGTCGGTTGGGGGAAAATCTGAGCCGCATCAGGTGAGTCATTTCATGTGGCAGTTCAGGTTGAAGGAGGTCCAGACTGTCTGTGTCTCTTTAAGGCCAGAATGGATCAAACATAGGTGGTAAACAAAAGAAAAAAAAAAAACAATGTGGATTTAATTCATCCTGGTGACAGGTGTGGTTTTTTTTTATTTTCATAGATTATTTTTTTCTTTTTCCAAAAGGTGAGTGAGCCCTTCTGCCTGAAGTCATTTTAGATCAAAACAACTTCCAAAGTTTGCAACTTTTTATCAATGACGAATGCAATAAAATACACATTTAATCTAATAATAACATCCATACAACTTTACAAAACACACAGTTTAATATTAAAGCCCACTACATTAAATCATTGACAGATATTTTTTTTGGAATTAAGATGTTGGTAAACCCATAAAGTAAAATCCAAAACAAATTCTGCTGCAATGCTTTTTTTCATGAGATATAGATCATATCAATAATGATTTGTTGGGTGATTTGGTAACTTTTTGCTCACAATAATGTTAGCTTAGGAGGCAAAAATATTGACACAAATGTTCATGAAAAATGCATGTTATTTACCCAATGTTTCAAATTTGAGTCACATTTTAACATGTGGTGTAACTGTAATAAAAACAATTGATTATCAACAAATTTGAATTATTTCTATACAGTTAAAGAAAAACATTAGTTGTTCTCAAGAAAAAGCTTAGAAAAATAGCAAATCTTTCCCCGCCAAAGTGTTGTTGAGATTTCCAGGAATCAGCCATTCAGAGAAGAGCAGGAGAAGCCAGTAATTTAAAACCTTTTTTGTGTTATTTATTATCTGATTCTAAAGAAAGTTTTATTTTGGAAAACTCCTGGATTCGCCCCACCATATCCAACTCATTCTTGACGCATATCAAGTTGTTTGGTCACATGCCAAAATAAATCTGCTTACCTTCTTAAAGCGGGTGCTCCAACTGCTAAATTGAAACCCCCCAAGTTAACAAAAAATAAATGTATTTGGAAAGTTTCTTTTCGCAGAAAAGAAAACAGAAGAAGAGCCTTTGACTTGAAAAAATAAAAGAAAGCAGCTCTTTACAGACAAAAACCAGGAGTCTTTACTCCAAATATTTATTGAGACAGTTGTTCCATAATAACACTCAGCAACTGGCTGTCTAGTGCTACGAGGATGCTGCTAATAAAGTTGTTCAAAAGATGGATTTACGTTATTATTATCTTTAGAAAATTCATCATTCAGTGACAGTTTTTTTGTATTTATCCATCCCAACTTAAAAATCTGATGAGGCTGAAGTTGGCGTCTGATTTTGCAGCTTCCACTTTGACAGTGATTGGCTAAGGGAAAATCTAATTCACATTTGAATGATTCCTACATACACTCTTGTGTACAAATACAGATTAAAGCAGCTGCAGACGGATAAAATTTACCCTGAAAAGTTAAGAGAAACTGGAAGCTGAAAATATTGTCAGATAATAAACTGGACCATGGCCTGATAAAGATTCAAGACCACAGCAGTGAAAGGGCAGAAAACATAGAATATACAAAGGGTTTTTAAAGACCCACCCTAATTGTGTTTTTGGTGTGACTGAAAGAACGTAATTGAAAAAATCCCTTTTCTTGAGTAACTGGACTGTTATTATGGGTAAAATGGTTGATTACAAGCCTTCTTAATCTGTTTCCAGCTGTGTCCCGAAACCTCCATTTCCCACAGTTAGTAAGGTATGAAACATGTAATGTCTAGCAGAAGGGAGAATATTTAATTACACAAGAATTTTCACATAGATCATCATGTAGAGCTGCTTAAAAGCAGGTGACTACCATCGCGGAGGAATCCAGTAGGAGCGTTGTTGTGGAAAGGTTTTTATTTAACAGAGCTGTGTAAATCTTTGTTAGAGAACACAAGGCTTGACCTGGGCTTTGCCTCCCCCTTCTACCCCTCTCCAGTCTCATTAAGCCTTTAATCAAATGGACATCTGGATTGTATTGAGTGTAGTAGAAAGAGGCCTGATTATCGTTAAGCACACCACGCAACGATGTCGCATTTTATTAATAATGATGCTGCCCACAGCAGACGCATTTATCTTTCTGACTGCAGAGGCAAATACTCCAGGCTGAAGACATGAAAGTGGCTGTGGACAACTCTTGTGGGCAGCTGAAACACAAAACTGAAAACAGAAGAGGAACGCAAAGTGGGAAAAATACCCACATTCACATCTCCTGACTGGAAAAAATGCCCCATAAATACATGCAACTGACATCAAAATAATGTAAATTAAACAGAGCTGCACTATGTCAGGTGGAAGTGATCACATGCTCCTATTTTCTAAGTTTGTACTCTTATTTTTCCGTTTTCTGCCACCTTATTCTGACAAAGAACAACAAACCTGGCCTGACCATTCCGAATGCAAATTCAAAGTTTATATTTTTTTTTCCATGAAAACGTATTAACTCAGCTACTGTTCTGACTTAAAACGCACCAATTCAGAGAAGCCTTTAAGTCTTTTCCATGTATTTACGTTTATTTTTTGACTGTCAGGAATGTTCTAAAAACAATGGACACGTTCAGGACTTTTTCCCAAACTGTACTGGCTGCTATTTTTTTATTTTTTGTGCTGAAAAGCAACAATGCAAAATAAAACATTAATAACAGATTAAATCAAACTCTGATGGTAAGTTTTGGTTTTAAATAGATTATTATTTTCTGTTTCCATATGTTTTTATTTTTTTTCCAAATTGCCCTTTTACAATCATGCAAACAAAATGAACTGTAAATTGCTGCTTATTTTTTTTCTTACATCTGTTACTTGGAATTTAAAAACAATCATTGAATGAAATTCATATCAATTTTTTTTTTCAAGTTTGCATCGAGGTCCCCAAAAAAGCATCAATGACATTACGCAGAGAAAGACAAAAAAATTAAAAAGGCTTTTTCAGGAATTTCCATGTTCAATAAGTTGTTTTTTTGATCAAGCAAAAGCTTGCAAGGATGTTCTTTCTGTTCAGAACAGCAGTGATTCATTTCCCATTTCTGCCGCATTAAGTTTCATTTTGACGGCATCTGACTGAAAACAGTCGGGGATCTGATGCAGCTGCTTTTCATTTTACACTTGATAATGGTTGCTAACAATGCAAAATGTTAATCTCCTTGAAATTAAATACTTCAGATAGTTGTGGTTTTGAAGCAACTCGATAGTGTCAGTAAACTAAATACAGTTTACTGATACTGCTGATCGCAGCAGCTACAAAAAAAATCAAAACAAAGCAAAACTTTTGAATACTTGTTATTTTGTGAGATTATAACATTTGGGAAATAATGTTACCATCAATAAAAGAAGAGAGAAATATAGATATTTCATGACATTTCACAAATTATTTACCATCTGCACTTTTATCATTTCCACTGAGCTGGTTGCATGCAGGACTGGTGCATAGGAAACCAGGTTCATTTCCCAGAGTTTATTCCAGTGCGGGTCCCAAGGCAAGATCCTTCATGCTCGGGGGCCCATGTCTGGGTCTCCCCGTACCTGTCTCCAGCTCGGATAAAATACAGGGTTGTGTCAGGAACGGCATCCGGCGCAAAACTCTGCCAAAACCTAAATGTGCGGATCAGTGAAAGCTGCAGCGACCCTGACAGTTTACAGTTTTTGTATTATTATTTGTAACTCATCTTGAAGTCCCATTCTGATCATCTTTTGATCTATTTTTAGAGTTTACAGTGCTCTTTAATAATGTTTTTGCTATTTTTTAGCCAAAAAGAATCTGTTGTTTTCTAGGAGATAACTTCTGTAGTTCGTTTGAATTCCCCTCTGAGTTGTGGGCAGTTAGCACAGAGCAGCCCCATTGTTTGGCTATGTTGATGTTCTGAGTTTCTCTTTGTCAGTCACACCCGTTTCAGGTTCATGATCCATAGCCGTCTTCATTTCAGTTAATTGCTCTCAGTCACTTTAAGTGTCTGGTTTTCAGTTCCTCCTTGTCAGGTCATTTGCTCGTTTCTGCTTTGTCACGTTTTTGTTGTGCCCATGGTTTGCTCATCTTTAAGTTTATTTATGAAATGTTTTCATTTTTTGTCACCAAGCCTGGTCTCCTGTATATTGGATCCAACACCACCAATTCCTGACACATGGATCTAGTCGTCAACAAGTGAATGCATCAGAATGAAGTGGCACAGGGAGCTTGTGGTGTCCCCAGCGTATTTTCAACGTCGCAAATAAGCTTTTTTTCAAACTGCGTTTTTTTTTTTTTTTGTCTGAACCTGATTCACAACAATCTGAATAAAGAAAGAAGAAAGTTATTTCAAATGAAAATTTCTTTATATATATATATTCTATCATTAGAAAACTACCACAGGAACATGTTAAAAATACCCTTTTCATTGGAGTGGGTCTTTAGAATTCAAAGGAGTCTTGCTAGGTTCAAGTGTCTGTGAACTCATGTAAAATTGAACCAAGAAAGGGAAAAAAAAAGTTCTTATTTTTAAAAATGCACTTAGCTTTTGAAATGCAAAAAGTTGTTCAGTTTGTTTTTTTATTTTTTTTTTTACAACTGAAGCCTCTTTTATGTTATGCAGTCCAAAGTAGGGTAATTATTAAACCAGCTTCTGCGTGTCTGTCCTTTTCATTGTCTAAGTGAGGACCACTCGGGTGTAAACACGAGTGCTTTGTTTATAACTGAGCGCGCGTTAATGAAGGAGCCGCTTTGAAAAGTGTTTCTCTTATCCGAATGAGGACTGGAACCTTTCAAAAGAGGAAACTATATATCAGCAGCAGGGCAGCAGAGCTGGCCTGGAGAGCCTTGGAGTGACTTTGCTGCTCGTATCATGAAAACTTGAGGGGATTCAGTGCAGAAAGGCACTCATTTGATCTCAACTGGGATTTCAAGGATCTTCTGTCAAGTACTAGCATTATCAGTATTATTTTTCTAGGGTTTTTTCCCATTCCTCCAGTGGGATAATATTATTTATTTTGTAACATACACGCCTAACTGTGAAAAGGTGTACAGAGTTTTCTTAACCAGAGGAGTCACTTGGGGAGAATCTGTCAATAATTGCGTGAAAAGTTTCACCCATGATTGTTTCCATGAAATGTTCTCCAGATCTAGAATAATAACCCATTTGTCTTTGCCGTCCCCGAGCAACACCATGCCGTGATCATAAGCAGGCGTTCTGTAAATGTAGAAATCACTATTGCAACTTTACTTCTCAAAAAGATAAAAGACTGCCTCTGGACCAGCAAGGTGGCCTTTAGCATGCCTGTTGCACCATCGCGTGTTCATTCATTTCATTCATTTTCCAATCCGCTTTATCCCTTTCGGGGTCACGGGGTTGCCGGAGCCTAACCCGGCTACTCATGGGCGAAGGCAGGGTACACCCCTGGACTGGTCGCCAGTCTGTCGCAGGGGCCACAATCACACACCCATGCACACTCACATTCACACCTAGGGTCAATTTAGAGTAACCAATTAACCTATGAAGCATGTTTTTGGACGGTGGGAGGAAGCCGGAGTCCCCGGAGAAAACCCACGCATGCACGGGGAGAACATGCAAACTCCACACAGAAAGGTCCCCCAGCCAGGACTTGAACCGGGAACCTTCTTGCTGTGAGGCACCATCGCGTGTTGTCTTCTCCATCTTCTTAAACCTCAAGGTGGAGGAGGTGAATAAAAACACATGTGGCTTGCTTACAATTTCACGCTACAAAGCCAGGTCAGGTCAGTTTCCATTTTCCTTTGTTTTAAAATAGTTCTTTGAACTGTGGGGCCTGCTAACTCCATCAATAACCCCAAACACAAAATTCCTCTTTCAGCCTAACCTAGTTTGTGTCCGAAATATCTCACTGGATCAGAGATTTATCATGTCTAGAACTTTTAAATATACCACATCTGTAACTAAAACGGTCACAGTCTTTTTGGATGCCTGAACGGAAGTTAACACATTTTTTCTTCCATATTCCACAGATTTTAAAGTCTCTCTGTTAAATATTAAAGACTTTTTCAATTTTTTTTAACCAAATTAAAGTTTATTCCTTAAATTAATTACATTTAGAATAAAAGCAAACTGCATGCTAGCTGAAATAAAAAAAAAAAAAAATAGGTGATGACGTCAAGTACTGTAATGTTTTTTCATTCTTATCAAATAGGGGTTTGATCTTTTTAAATTGTTGTCAGTTCATACTTTAATGAAGAAAGATAGATCACATTATTCATGTTTGATGAAAATCATCAGACAGACCTTATGAGAAACCAAAAGAACTCAACCAGAAAAACATTTTTTCTTTATCACTAATTAATTTTGTTGATTTTCTGTCACAGAAATATCAGACTATTTCTTCTACTTCTGTTTCCCTTCTTGTGCATCGAATAATTTGATGAATGGTGTGAATTAAAAGTGAAACACATCATTTTTAGCAGTGAACCAGCTGTCGCTCTGCCTATTTAGCTTAAATATGTACACTGCGATGTGAGTGTGTGATTGTGGCCCTGCGAAAACAGTTAATTAAACATAGTACATTCAAAATAGTCTGCAGAAAAGTTAACTGGAATTAAATATTTATATTGACAGAATGATTGTCTAGAATCAGTTTGTCTTACACTGTAAAAATAGATTGCATAAAAAAGGATGAAAATCACTACAAAGCAGTGAAAATGATCTGTCATTTTTAGTTAACAAGAACATTTTATAAGCTATCAATATAAAGAAACAAGTTCCGCACAAACATTTCAGAAGAGTATGATAACCCACTAGGCAGCTACACATCTATTAGAAATCTAAAAGCTCACAGATATAGATATGTGTTATGCATCTGATAGACTTAGACACGCCATTTGTGTAGCTTCCCACTGGACACATGATGACTATTAGTTGTCTAATAGACATCTAGATACTTACTAGATGACCAACAAACGTCTATGTATATTAATATGTGTCAACAATAAATGTCTTTTGGTTGCCTAATAGACATAAATGTCTATAGATGACACATCTACCGTAGACATCTAATCATTGGAAACATTTCCTAGATATAAAAATAGAAACGTTTCTATTATTGTGGTTTTTGTGTGCTGTCATCCTGTTTTTTTGTCCTTTGACTATCAAAAATGACAACATTGGTGTAGAGTCTGCTTTTTTTCTAATCGCTACATGTAAATGCAAGTCTATACTTTGAGAACGTTGTCTCTGAACAGCAACTAGACACTGTTGTGCAGCAGAAGATTTCAGATCATTCTAATAATGATCACCTCTGACCAATAGATTAAACCTTTTTCCATCATTTTGTTCAGTTCTATGACATGTTAAAAATCTAAACAGAAATATTCATGTTGGATTGTTGTTTTGATGCAAGTTTCGGTGACCTTTAACCCCAGTAGTTCATTTAGATTACAGTGAAAAAAACTGATATAAACAGTGGACATTTTAGAAAATAATGTTAGAAAATAATGTGAATAAAATGAGAATAACATGAGGATTTTTGGTACAGGTTAACCCATCTTAATAAATCCTCAGACAATCTAAAACTAGCACTCTTTCTTAGGACATAAATCTACATTTTAGTTTCCAAAATAATAACAATGAATGCCATGCAGTCTAACTTGTCAACATTGATTGAACTTTAAATATACACCCTTAAAATTGAACCAAAATATTACAGTGAAATTTGAGTTTTTTGAGTCTTATATCAAGTTTTTCAATTGTCAAGAGTTTGGAACAAAACTATTTTTTTCTACTTCGAATAATATTTTCCTCATTTCCAGATCCTAGTTCTTAACGAGACAAAAAAAAAAATAAAAATCTCAACTGTGCTGATTTTGAGAAAAAGTGTAGAGCAAAGACAATTACAATTTTCAACATAAAACCTGGTAACCATATCTAAAAACAGTGTTTTAAGTATTTGCAACTGTCAAATAGTTATAGTGTACATTCATATTATGAGAGAACAGATGAGCCATGATCATTTGTCTACTTTTTATTGGCTTTATACTCTGATCCATAGTTGCAGTTGACAAAACTACATTTCTAAGATTTCTCCATCAGCTCATGTAGAAGACTGTTCTGCATTATGTGAAATTCTGAACATGCAGCTAATTTTGTGCTTTGAAAAATGTCAGAAAACGTGTACAAATGGATGTTTGTAGAGCCTTGGGACAAATCTTTTGTTTGCATATTTGAATTCGATTTCTGTTATCATTTGGACCAAGGTAAACAAAATAATTAGAGACGTTTCTCTCACCTTCTCCAGCTCTCACGTAAGAAGTGTGGACTGAGGAATGGACAGACATCGTCAAGTTTATAATGTAATAGAAAAGGCATGGGAGGCGATTTGAATGGAAAGAGGATAATCAAGTATTGTGTTTAATTTTCTCTTAATTATAAAAAAAAAACCCAGGTGCTGACAAGGAGCTGTAATGTGTTTAGGAAAAGGGTGATTTGAGCCTCAGTTGGCTCTCCACTCCCATATCTCCATTGCTGGTTCCCCTGCAGCTCTTGAAAGCTCCACTGTGGCCGTGTTATCTCCGTGGAGTCCTTCCCTTCCCAGCAAGTTGGCAGCAAGACGTTTGATGAGAGGCACCCAATTAAGAGGAAACGTGTAGGTCTCCCACCAACATCGGTGGTCACCGTTTTACAGCTCACTCGTGCAGTGTCAGAAGTCCACGTAAACCTCTGAGACGAGGCCATGTCTCGAAAATCATTTTTTTCCCTCATTAATAGTATTTTACACAGAGACTTGGTATATTGTTTTAATAGGGGGAGCGGAGCTGACGTAAGGAGGGAGCAGTGTTCTGAAGGCTCAAAAGGGAGGGGAGACCAAAAGATTTCCATTGTCTCAAGTGAAGTTGGCAGGGAAAGTGGTTTACATGGATTCTCCCTGCATGCTGTAATTTGTGAGTATTATATTGATAACCTGCATTCAGCCTCGCTCGTGTTTGTCTGCTCTCTGCTGTAAAAAGAAATGATGGCAGACGTAACCAAAGCCAAGGGAATAAGATTTCAGCCAGACACTTGAGTGAATCACCAACTATGTTGCATGTGAAGTGTACATTTGCGTGACTTGTTGTTTATTGCCCACATTCAACTTCGTGACTGTCTTCCATATTTGTGCCAAGTCTGAGGCCACATTCCCGAATCTGTCCAATATGTTGGTAGAAAAAGTAGCTAGTTTTCCTCCTCTGGCTTTTTTTTACTCAATTTCTCATCCTCTGTACTCTACACTCACGTGTTTCCTGTACAAATACATTGTACAAGTACTCTCAGTCTGAGGCAGAAAATGCCAGAAATTCTGTCAAGAACATCAAGTCTCAAACTTGACTTGACTTTTTTTTTTAAACCAAGCCTTTTTATTATATTTTTTTAAAAATCTGTGCAAAGATACACATTTTACAAAGTGCAGACAACTTAAGACATAACCCGTCCCCTCCTCCCATTACTGCACCACTCATTCAAACTGCATATGAATTCTAAAATCTATATTTTCATATAAAAATAAGTCTCTCAATTGCAGATTTCCAAAAGTGCATATAGGACAGGGTCAATCACAAAATATTTAACTATGACTATTATGACTGTTAAGACGGGATTCCTACTATTTTTTAAATCTTGTGTACATACCCCCTACAGAAAAAACAAAATGTCTCTAAAACCAAATGGTGCAAGAGATCGTTGGTCCATATAGAGGGCGGGGGTGGCGCAGATTTAGGGCGGTCGACCCCTGATCAGAAGATTGCTGACATGACTTTTCTAGAACCATGGGCCAGCATTGTCTAAAAATTGCAGAAACTCTGTGCTTCATCGCAAAGTTTCTGCTGCGGGATGACAGCAGTTCAGAATAGACAGACACACCTACACCTGTAAGCAGATCCCAGCCGAGCAGAACACCTGAAATCCTGCAGGATCAAACTTCTCCAAAATAAACTCGCTTTCGTTATTTTTTACAAACTCAATAAGGACAATTACGAGAAAAAATAGCTGCAGAAAAAAAGACAGAATTCCAGGAAAAATGTAAAATGCTTTTAAAAGAGAAAATCTTATTTTGGGGGCTGCCTGGTAGCTGAAGCCACACAAGCACACTGAAGTACAGCCATTGTCTGTATAACAGCACAAGAAAGGAAAAAATATCTTTAAAAAATAGGATTAGAAAGAAGAAGTTAAGAAGCAGGTATCAGAGCAAGAATGATTTTTCTGACAAATAAAATGACTGACAAATAACTGTCTATTTCCAAATAAAAGTCTATGAGATTTTGAGTTCTTGGAACCAGCAGGAACTTCCTGAGAGGGGAGGGGTTGAGGTGTCCATTATTTTTACAATCTGAGACAAATAGATCTGTGAACGGCCAATATTGGAGCTGGATCGCTCCAATATTGCTGCCAATTTTGTTGCACGACCAATTTTAAGTTAGGGTCGTGAGAGGCTGTAAGCTAGCAGGAGAGAATGTAAGCAAATATTTTATTGGATATCAATGGAGGGTTACTTCCACGCCAACAGTCTCACCCACAACTCAGAGGTGAATTTCTCATGAACTCCTGCTGCTCTGCAGAATCTATGTTTAAGGAAACGACTCAGGGTTTTTTGTTTTTGGCCAAAAACAGCAGAATCATAATTAAAAAGACCACTTGGAACACTGAAAATAGATTAAAAGATTATTAAAGTGGGACTTTAAAGAGCTTCACTGAGTTGAAGTTTGAATTAAAAAAGAAAAACTTATAAAAGCTCTTTTGATGATTACAAAGCATATCCACTATCACTTCATAGGTGTGTTCTGAATGAAAATATTCTTTGATAGCAGCAGCTATGTTTGAGTCTACCTTTAATGTTTTTGCTTTAAGGCTCTTCATGTCAAATAACTATCTGTTAAAGTGAGAAACAAGTGTCATCATCCGATCAACAATGTCCCATAATACCTACCTTTTCCTGTTTCTTTTTGCTTCGTTTTTTTAACATTTCATATTAATTTCTGGAAATTGCATCTGTTTTCTGAAACGTTTAAGTTTTATTGGTTATGTTTCTTTTTAGTTGTTTTGGTTTGTGGAATATTTGATTTAATTTCTAAAATGTTAATTTTTTTCTTTTTTTTTTAGTGGTGGCCATGGTGCAGTGGAAAGAGAGGTCAGCCTCTGATCGGAGGATTGCAGGATCGATTCCCACCTTGCACGTCCATGTGTCGAAGCGTCCTTGGGCAAGACACTGAATCCCACATTGCCTCTGATAGAAGGTTGGCACCAGTGTTTGGCAGCAGAGCCACCATCAGTGGGTGAATGGGACTGTGATTGTAAAGCGCTTTGGGCCTTCAATGAAGGTAGTAAAACACTGTAAAATAATACCATTTTTATTATTTACTTTGTTTTCTCATTTGTCGTTGTGATCTTTATGATGTTTTTGAGTGATTTGTTGATATGGTTTGAACTTCAGGGTCACCATAGTTCATCTTTTAACGCCAATAATGTCACAGTGACACCGAAATAACACAGACTTTTTGACAGTTGCAGTCGTACTGCCTGCCTCACATAGTGTATTTCTAAAGCGCATTTTAGCGAAAAAAAAAAGACTGAATAAGTCATAAACTTGATACAACGTAATCAGACAGATGGCCGGAAATAAGCAAATTAGGTAATGTTAAAATAAAGCGTCTTCTACGATGATAAAAAGACCAGATTAGTAAAGAGCATGCATCAGCTGCAGCTCCACTCAGTGTGTGCAGCGCTGGGGATGCATGGGCTGCTGCTGCCTCACCTGCCACTGTCTCTCGTGTTTGAACAGGAAACTTGTAAATTCGCTGCTTTTTTTTTTTTTTAACCAAAGAAACATTGAAAACCCACACAGAAAAAGATCATGATAGGAGAGACATGTCTGAAAGGAAATATTTGATTTTCATTTCATTCATGATTTTTTTAAGTATTTAAATTTCAGAGGAGTTACAATCAGTCGTATACCACAATTGCTATATTTTTCTTTCTTTCAACCATGGCCACAGCCTAATATAACAGTTTTAACTCCAACTGTTGCGTTCAATGCATCCATAACACTCTGAAAACCAGTAGGGCTGGGGTTGAAGGCTGATGTTGCCTTGGATTCCATCACAAGTGCATTTTTTTTTAAGCATATTGCTTTTGTCACTGTTTTTACTACAGACAACAATGTTCTTTGTAACTTTAATTGAGACAGCTTCTTGGCCTCCAGCTGAAATGACCTAACCTGATGCTCCACATGATTTGGTTGACACAATCATCAGGGAAGTCATTATTTCAAACTGTCTGGCCAAAAATAAAAAAGATGGAAAACCTGCCTGTTATCATCGGTTTCATGCTAATTTCCAATCAGTTCAGTGAAGTAAAAAAAACAAACAAACAAAAAAACCTTTATGTTCCAGCCGGCTGGGACACAAGCAAAGCTTCTCTGCCTGGAAAAGGCTTTATAGGCATTTTCATGTAATTTTATGATGAAATACTTTCATTTTATTTCATTTTATATAACTGATGTTATAAGCTTCTGTGCTGAACTATTTAGGGTCTGACTGCTGAAATTAAACCCCAAGTATTTGATGCTGCTTTTTTTCTAGAAAGATACAAACTAAGCAAATTCACCAGTTAGCACACAGTCTACAGAAGAAAGTCTTTTGGTTTGCAAGCTGCTGTCTTTATCAGTCATCATGTTGGATTTTCTGGAGCTTTAAGGACCAACGGCGCTGAAAATGATGTTTTTTGTGTTTTGAACATGTTCTTGTGGCATTTTTCTGATGATAGATAAGCTCAAAATTGCATTTCTGAGTATTTCTTTATTCAAATCTTTTGCAAATCAGGTGCAGCCTCCGTAGTCCAATTGGAAGTAGCCGTTGTTAGAGGAGTCTTTTCCGATTGATAAAGAGTTTTGAGGTGGTAGGTTTTTTTATTTGTAATTGAGTGAATATGAGTATTCAGGAATTTTAAAAATGCAAGTCATGGCTTATTCCTTCAGAATTTAGGCGTGATTTAGTTTAATTTAGTATAAGTTTAATAGAGTTCAGCCAACGTTGTATTAATCAAAATCATACTGCAAAGAAACATTAATCTCTGTAATACTTGGTTTAGAGCAATACATGATGGCATCATCTGCATAAAGGTCAATGTAACATTTTGAACAGCAATCTGGCAGGCCATTATCAAAAATAGAAAAATAATAATGGATCAAGGGAGGATCCTTGCAGGATACCTTTGTTTATTCCAGTAGAATTGGACAAGTTTCCCCTAAATGAAACCCACTGACAGCGATGATGAAAATAAGAATTATAACACAAGAGCAAAGTATCAGATAAAGCAACTGCATGGAATTTGTCCAAATGCAGGTAATGATCTACCAAATCAAAAGCTTTTGTAAGGTCTAAGAAAATTGTACCTGTACACATATTATTGCCAAAGCTAGAAAAAATATCATTAGTGAATTTCAAAAGTCTGGTGGTGGTGGAAAAGTGCTTTCTGAACCCAGATTGGAAATGAGACAAAACATCATTTAAAGAAATACATTTTGACAGTTGATAACAATAATCGACTCAAAAACGTCCACAATGCTGTTAATGATACAAATGGGTCGGTAATCAAAATTAAAAGACCACTGATTATTTTAAACGTTTTTAAAATGCTCAAAAGATGATGTTTAAACAATTTTACAAGAAGAAAGAGAAGTTTAGGAGTCATTTCTGACAGTTTATTGGAATAAGATTGTATTTCATTGTAAACCAATTTGTTAAATAACAAAACATAAAAAAATGAGGTTTTGAATCAAAGGTTTAATCTTTTTATGGGAAGTAAATGGATTAAACCCTTCTTTTACGCTTCTACTGCTCCTTTGTAAATGTATTTTCCATTTACTGTTTATCTTAATGTTTTATTCATTAAAAATGTGTATAAATGTCCATGAAAAAAATCAAACTTGAGTCTGTAAATCATCCAAAAAAATGAAGAAAACCTTTTATATTTTTTAAATGAACAATTACAAACTTTTTCATCTGACATATTGTGAGTTGGTGGTCATAGGCATGCTTATGTCTGCATCTACAGTACTTGTGGTCTCACAAATATGTAACTTTTGACTTAGACGAGGAACTTACACCACAGTCTGGCAGCTTTCTTACGTCTGGAGCCGAAGTCTCTGCAGCCCCTTAGCAGATGATTGTTAACAGCATCAGTAGGTTTTAGACGACAACGTCTCAGAAACTGGGAGGAGGTGTTCAGACAGCAACAATTAGAGTCCCATCAGAAGAGTGATCATCATTTGAGCGCCCCTTTTATATACTTTCCCACAGCCTGTCCCCAGCCCTCTGGGACTGCTGATGCTATCTAATGTCAAATGTGTTTACCTAAAATGCTGGCAGAAAAACATCGCCAACAAAATAAAGTAATGTCAACCACATGAAACCAAAAGAAGGCTGCATCGTACCGACACAGTCAGATGTCGTCTGTAAAATATCAGTGTCTGTTTGGGTTTTCCACAATCATGAGGGACAGGAGATCCCCCACAAGCCCATATTATCTGTGGCTGATAAAAGTGGAGTTAATCCAAACACTGGTCCACCCTGCGATTGAATTTAATTACAGATGTGCTTGCTGACAACTCACTCATGGAGAGCTTCACATTCTAACAGAAACTGTTTTTATGAGAGTCTCTATTCATTTGATGAATTGGAGCTACTGAGTTCTGGTGAGCTAACTCCCTTTTGAGTGATTGCATTTTTGTTTGTCAATTTAGACTGACCATGATTTTGAGGTAAGGTGGGTTCAACTCCGATCAAACGGTCACATTGTCAAGTTGACATACTGCTGGCAGCATAATTAAAAGGCACAGGGTTGTTGGGATGGCAGCACAAGCCCTTTACAGAATGTTGTTTTCTTTGGGCACACTGTGAATGTCAAACTACTTCTTTCTCTTTTTCCTGTATGGCTTTCATATTTGCATGGAAAAATCTCTCTTATGTGTTTGGATTTCCATTGTGTTGACAATATAAAGGGCGCTGGGATGGGATGTGGGAAAAGGGAGTGTGCAGTTTGCTTAAGTGCATGTTTTGATGTCTGTTTGACAGCTTTGGTCTGGGGCTGATCTCGGAACGTACACATTAGCAGCACTCCTCTTTCCTCCGCTCACATGCACTGAAGGAAACCAGTAGAAGGCTGCTACTGCAGATACATATCCCACAGCGGAGAAAATGTGGAACGCTTCCATAACATACAATGTATGCTATCAATCAATCACTATGCAAAGTTGAGAGCTCTCACAGGCCAAAAAAATAAATAAAAAATTAAACATTTGCGGTTGGAGTAAAAGAAAAGGACTTCAAAGATTCCAGCTGATCAAGAATCTCTGTAATGCAGACTGTAAACCGATTCGCCCTTTAATTTGAAATAAAGGCTAATTTCCGTGTGACGGTGGTTCTTTTAAGACTATTTTGGAAGGAAGTTTCTCAGTCAAATGATTTGCTCTGACTAACTGTGGTCAAAGAGCAATTGGGGAGAAAATCATTGAGAAAAATATGACCAGCATGTTGCTTTTAAACCAGGAAATAGATGGCTTGTTGAAACAAATCAGAGATTATCCTCTCAATGTAATAACTCAGAAAACATTCAAAAATCACCTAACGATCTGGCATCAGAACTTCCAGAAGAATCATTTAAACACTGATAGTTGCACTTTCTACAAGTTTCAATAATTTAAAGTTCCACTCTGATCATCTTTTGATTTAGTTTTAAATAATTCCTAGACGTCTTTTAATAATGAATATGTCAATTTTAATAAAAATAAAAAAATAAAAACTTGTCTTTTTCGAGGCCATATGTTCTGCAAAGCGGCAGAAGTTTATCAGAATTCACCTCAGAGTTCCAGGCAGAATATTGGCAGAAAGTAAACCTTCCCTCATTTCCCATCATCCCTTTCTCTACAAGCTCTCCCACTAACTTACAGCCCCTCACACCGCCAACCTGACATTAGCAGTGCAGCAAAACAGAATGGAGCAAAGCAGGGAGGTTGTAGCCTGCCCAGCATAGTTTCTGAGTCACAATCTTTTTTTAAACTGCACTTCTTCGTCTGCTCCAGACTCACAATGGTTGGAATAAAGAAAAACTAGGAAATGCAATTTTGAACTTAATCTTCCTTATATGTCTTTTGTCGTGAGAGTAATACCACAAGAGCATGTTACAAATAAAAAAACACAATTTTCATCAGAGTGGGTCTTCAAAACTCTACCTTTTAGCTGATGAGCTACATGGAAGTTTGTTGTGACTGAGGTTCATATAAGAAACACAGAAAGTACCTCAACCCCTCATGGAGTCTGTTTCTTGACCTTTTGTAAACGTCTTTGAACAATGCCCGGTGCTGTCTTCAGATAAACCTGCACACTCACTTCCCCCATTCTTCTCTGGGTTCCCCTCTTATGACTTTTTCCGCCGTCTTTTGGTTGTACACATGAATATGAGCTGTTTAATAAATGTGCACATTTCCTATGCAACAGGAACTAATAAATCCTAACTCGTTGTTTCAATAAACAAAACGGACTGCAATGTCTCAAGAGCTTGTAAAGTGTGTTTGGCACTTGCTTTGAACAATGATGACAAGAAGATGCTGATATTGTGCAACTTAAATGCCTTGGCACTAAAGCCTGTGGCCACAATGTTACTTGATATTTAAGAAAAAAAAACATATTTTTGTACATTAATTTGATAAGAGCTTGTAAATCTCAGTTTGTTGTAACTTTTAAAATATAGCTTTGGATATAGAGCCCTTAACTATGAACAAACAGGAACATAATAATGTTAAACTACCTGCAGCCAGCTCTGCAGGCCTGAAAAGACACTTAAAGGAACCCTGACAATGTCAAGAGTATGATGCTTTAATAAAAGGGCAGGCAGAGGTATCTTTAACATCCTTGGGACTGATATCCCTTCAACATCTTAAATGAAGCCAGGTTGGCTCTTGTTACACACATTTTCTGAATTCTAAGATAAAGCACAGCAGACTTCCAAGAACAGTTCAAAGAAAGCTTTCTCTCTGCATTTTTGAAACTTTTTGGGCGGTTGCCGGAGCCTATCCCAGCCACTGTAGGCTCCAAGCCACTGTTGTGCAAAGACGAGGTACATTCTGAATAATACAAAGATCCACTAAATCATTAAAATGTAATTTATTTTCAAATTTTCAAATCCAGAACCTATATCCCATGTAAATTAAATATAAAATATTTAAAATAAATTAAGTATGGATTACTTATCTTTTTAATAAATGTATTTTCTGAATCTACAAAAGATAGAAAAACAGTTTTTGTTTTACAGTACGGTAGATTCTGGAGGCATGCCAGGATAAATGCACAGTCAGATGAATACACTGTAATTGCTGAAAATAAAATGAAATAAAAAAAAGTGCTGTGAAATAAAGTAATAAAAAGATTTAGATCCTTGGCGTAGAAAGTGAATTTCTGTAATTTTAAAGGCTAATGTAACAGTAGAGGAGTGGAAATTGTTAAAACACAATTTTACACATTTTTTGTCCCTTTTTGTTGTGCTTTTAGAACATGTTCTCTTTTCATTATATTTTAATTTAATTACAGCACTAAATAATAATAAAACCTTCAGATTTTACAAAAACCTTTGTACCAAATGTTTTCTGTAAACTCAAACTGCTGACTAAGATGAACAAAGAAGATAATGGATTCCTGCTAAAAAGTCTGAAACTGGAGAATATCCCATTAATATCATTAGTTATCTCTCCAATGAACCTTAGACCTGAATGACTGACCTTTGAACTCCAGAGTTGTCACTGGCAACACATAAGTTACATATGACCTTTTTACTTCCCCTAACTCTTCAACTGTTTTTGCAGTCAATGTGAATCAGCTGATTCTGACACAGAGAAAAGCAGTTTTTCACATCGGCTTTGCACTGCTGGTAGCAATTCGATTCAATTCAACTTTATTTATATAACCCAATACGACAATACAGTTGTCTCAGTCGGGCTTCACACGGGTATTTATACGAAGGAGCATAAAGTCAGTCATAAAATATAAATAATAGCTGGATGCTAAACTGACCAAGCTAAACCGGTTGAACTTTATTCCCACTCTTGGCGTCCATTCTACCTTACGTTCTTTGGACAAAATTTGCATAACGAATTTATAAAACTACCCATCAATAATATTTATTGTGACAAAAAATGTGTCTGCATAATTCATTATAACTAAGAATTACAACAGCCTCTTGTGATTTGGAGCCTAAATCTTTTGTGGCACAGATTTTTTAGAAGAACTCATATTAGCAATAAATGTGATTTGGAAGAATCAGATTTGTTGGTGACAAGTGTTTAACTGAGTATTTATTAGCTGCAAAGTTTCCAAAAAATATGGACCAGTCTTGTTTTGTTTATTTGAAGTTCCTCCTGTCATCAGACATCAGTGTTCTGGATGGAAAAACGTTCTATTGTCAACTTCCCAGAACCAGGGTGGAGCTCAATCAAAGTCAGGGGGCTAAACCTGGTTAAAGGGCAGATTCCCCCTGTCCTTCTGTAAGCCTCCTGACCACAGTAACTCCGGCAGCAGCAATGCCAACATGGGGCGGAAGGAAAACCTCTGACCTTATAGGGCAAAACAAAACAGAAAAAATACAGGAGCGTCTCGTTTGTCTGCTGCTTTAACCGTGACACAAGTTTGAATGCCATTCATCCTGTTTTTCCTTCCATTGATCTGGGTGACCATGATGGAGAATCTGGACAATGACTGACAGCCTGTCAGGACACTCCAAAGCCTTGGAGCAATGGAGTTTCCATGAGGATAAGCTCAGGAATGCCCAGTATCAAGCCAAAACCAACATGGAGAAATGTGGTCAAACTTCAAATTTTCTAAGAATATATTTTCACATTTAGTAAATTTAGTAAATTCAAATTTAGTAAATCAGCAAGTTTTATTTATTAGGAAAAGATCAACTGCATGTCTTTATTTTAACCAAAATCAAGCATTCTTCACTTAAAATTTATAAATATTATTTTTAAATATTCCAAAGATGGCCGACGCAAACAATGCCACTTTCTCTTCCAGAACTTCCAGAACTCTCAATGTAAATGTAATTCTGCCCTTATACTAAAACAGCTCATGTAAATATTTTTATATTGTAATATGTTGTGTACTTCTTTTTTTTTGTCAGTCTAAAATGTGTTTTGATTTATTTGATACAGGCACCAACATCACCAAGACAAATTCCTTGTATGGGTAAAGTCATACTTGGCAATAAAGCTGATTCAGATTCTGGTAAAGCAGTTTGGTACCCTGATGGAGTTGTGCTAAAGATTAATTCATTTAACTAGCAGCAACAATTCAAACATCTATGACCCCAGTGCTGCCTGACACACTTTTATGTTGTTTGATCAAGATTGGCAGTAATTCCCCGCTTGCTCTGTACTATAAGGTCCTGGCTTCAGTGGCTTAGGCCACTGGTGGCACCTGTCTCCTCTTCAGCGCCAGGCGACTGCCCTGCTGCGCTTGATCCTTTCATTAATTATTTTCAAAGCAGCTGGGATTTGTTTTGCTCCACTGCAGGCGCCAGTGGTGCTACTGATTCACCAGGGAGGCAGAGTTGCCAACTACAGAGGGGCAAAAAAGGAATGTGAAAGAAATATGAATGTAAATTTGAATGTAAATTAATAAAATCTGTTTACTTTTTTGTGAAGCCAAAATACAGATTAAATACTTGTATTTCTTTGTTGACTTGTTTCCATTCACCAAATGAAAGAAGTTCTCCTTTTAGCATGGAGTCAAATGTTATGGTTCAGCAGAGCGTAAAACTTACAGAAGCTTGTACTATGACCTCTTCCATACAGTAGCCCATTCTCTACTCTTTTTTTATGTGCTGAAGTCAATCTGGATCTTTAGGTTTGTGGACTTCTTGGGGCTCTGTGCTTTCTTTGATGTCTTCTGGTTACTGTGCCTTTTCCATTCCACATGAATTTCACGCTCTTCTCAAGCCTGATGTAACCAGTTACATCCTGTAAATACGCACCTCTCATGTGCTGAAGAAAGTAAAAAAAAAAAATTTTCTTCAATAAACCACTTAAATAGAATCTCTTTTTTCTCTAGGTTGTCAATTTTGACTCAAAGCCCCACCCACATAGTAATGTGGTGTAAATTATAAGGCAGTCAAAAATTAGATTTAAAGTGAAATGAAGGCAATAAATAAATAAAGTAAAACTTAAGAGACTAAGCTTAACTGACATCCCTGCCCTTATAGATCCTCCTTATCGGTGAGGAAAAACTCATAAAAAAATTATTAGAAACCTCAGGGATGTCGACATGAAGAATGGATCCTCTCCCAGGACGGACAGGCGGCGTGCTAGAACTGTTGAAGAAGAATTGGCTTATCTAACTTATCTACAACTACATGTTTGAATAACAACTGCATGTTAAAATAACAACTGCATGTTTAAATAGTGTAGCAGATGGGCTTCATCCAGAAGAAACTGGGGGACTGCTGGGGTGCATGACAAGCTAGAGGCAAGATCCATGACGAAAGATGTGCCACAGACGAAAGAAGCACAGGCGACCCACCTGGAATCCCTCAGGGAGGACATATGAATCACACTGCACCAAACAGAGGCATGATGAGCTAAAAAAATGATACTGGATAACTGATAAAGAATAGAAGAGGACTTCAGTGCAACATGCTTTACCTAGCTTCTAACATCTAGTAGCCCAATAGCAACTAATAATGGCCCACAGCAGCAGTCCCTGACTGCAAGGACCATGTTGTTTTGGCAGCTGTAAAAATTTCTGTGCCTTTGAGTCAAAACCCACTGCATGCGCGAAGTCACCAAAATTTGCCTAAGGAAAATTGAAAATGAATTTTCGCCAGAGTGAACCCCCCCTTAGACGATGACATCATGGTGAGCGAAACAATAAAAGACTTAATGGGCCGAAAATGGCTTATGGAGCCCCCCCCCCCAAAAAAGTTTAGAAATACACAAATGAAACCAAAACACATGTGTTGAGAATATCCAGTAGAGCTTTGAAATGATTAAGAAATGGCCAAATGACCTATGGCTTGGCAGCCATTTTGTAGCAAAGTGCGATTTACGCGCTTATCCACAATATGAGAAACGACACTTTGGTTCTTTCAATTTTTACGGAACTTCACAAACATGCCACCAGCTGGAGTCTACAACCACCACAAAAGTTTCATTGACCTTTGACGTTGGGAAGAGACCGCCATGTTGAATTTTTTTTAAAAAAAGCATCTTTAGTACCAGCTATAAACAAAAACTTGTCCTTGGAATTTTTAATGATTGCCTTGCAACTTCTCCAGCATGATTGACAACATACTGTGGAAAAAATGTTGAATTTAGAAGTTGTAGAATTTGAATGGCATGAACATGGCAAGCTCGCCTTTGCTATTGTCGTAGCCAGCTCGCACATGTTTTGGAATGTAAAAAAAAGAGTATCCACACATTTGGTAGCTCAAGCTGAACGTGTCAATTTAACATTCGATATAACAATGTTAAAATTGTGGCCAGGGTAAACCAAAAAAAAAAGTTACAAAAAACTGCTGACTCAGCACGAATTTTTTTTTTTTTTTTTTCGGAACCCACTAACGAAACCCCAACACATTTGTCGGGGATATCCAAAAGAAGTTTTAAGACTATTATGGGATGGCCACACAACCTATGGTTTGGTGGCCTTATTGTTTCAAAATCTGAGATTTGGCAATTTTCAAGTACATGAAACCTGACCTCTTGTTTTGGCGATTTTAATGAAATTTCACACACATCTCGCTAGCTTAAGTCTACAATAACCCATGGAGTTTTGTTGACCTTTAACCTTGGGAAGAGGTCGCCATCTTGAATTTAAAAAAAAAGCACCTTCAGTACCAGTTACAGACAAAAACTCGTCCTAAGGATTTTCATCGATCATCTTGTAAATTCTTGGACATTATTTGGAAGAAATTGCAAAAAAAAGTTATAATTATAAGTTGTAGATTTTAAACGACTTGCATGCAGCAAGCTCGCAAAAGTGGTTTACTCTTATAACTCGAAAATTTTTTGACGGAATATTGTAAAAATGTAATATGGTGAGCCCTGACTAGAGCTGGAAATAATATTATAAAACCGGATATGAACAAATACTAAATGTGGGCATGGCTACCAAATAACCTCAGTTGCTAAGGAAATTCAAACGTTTACTTTTTGCCGATTCTTCTGAAACTGACTGTTTCTGGGTAATGTTTGGTACCCAGGTGACCAAAACATAAAATGGTTGCTGTGGTGATAGAACCAACAGAAAAGCCGCCATTTTTTATAAAAGTGCTTTTTACATAAATTTTTCACAAACAGCTCAGACCAGCCTGCGGGCCATCCAAATCCGCTTGCAAATTTAATTGTTATTGAAATTCAAATCAATTCCATTTTATTTATATAGCCCAATATCACAGCCATAGCCGTCTCATTGGACTGATTATCAATATATTGCAAGAAGCAAAAAAGATTATTAAACATGTAAAAGTAAACAATAACTGGTTATAAAACAGACTAAGCTGAACAAACATCTCTGCCCTTACACCCTCCTTCACGGTGAGGAAAAACTCATTAAAAAAAAGCCTATCTTTTTTTTGGGGGGAAAAAAAACTAAGAAACCTCAGGGTTGCCCACATGAAGGAGAGATCCTCAACCCCGGACGGACAGGTGATGTGCTAAAACTATTAAAGAAAAGTGAGCTTAATTCATTCTATAACTA
This sequence comes from Adrianichthys oophorus, assembly GCA_036245035.1. Classification (NCBI taxonomy): domain Eukaryota; kingdom Metazoa; phylum Chordata; class Actinopteri; order Beloniformes; family Adrianichthyidae; genus Adrianichthys; species Adrianichthys oophorus. The sequence continues at coordinate 45,128,009 of BSAI01000012.1, read as the reverse complement.
CATGGTTGAATAACAAGTATATGTCCAATAAACAAACACGTCTAGATAAACAGCTACAAGTTAAGGTAACAGCTAAGTATTAAATAAACAAAGACATGTTTGAATAGTGTAGCAGATGGGCTTCATCCAATAGGAGTTGTGGTAACAGCTGGGGTTGCTGGGAGAGCCAAGGCGAGGTCACGGCCAAAGACAGGGGTGGGAAGAGCCAAGGCGAGGTCACAGCCAAGGACAGGAGCACAGATGATCCACCTGGAATCAGAAATCTCTCCCACTCCCCTGTAGGGGGGTGGGAAAGAGGGACAACATGTGAATCGCACTGCACCAAACCGAGGCATGATAAACCAAATAAAATAAAGCAATGGCAGATGGCAAGTGATGTAATGAAGATTGCAGGTGGAGAGAGGGGGGGTGGGAGAAGGATGCAGACCCGGGTCAGGGTAGGGTCTATTGTGAGATAAATCAAACATGTTAATGATAAGTTGCATTTAATATGGCACAATTAGTGGGTGGTAATAGCAATAATAATAGAGAATCTGCATTTTTTGAATTTTAATATTAATATATAATTCTATTAATAGAATAAAATATAATAAACGTAAGCCCACTAAGCTGGGGGAATATGCCGCTATGGCCCGGTTCATCAAACCATCTTTCCTCGTCTTAGCTCTGCGGAGAAGAATGTATAATGGATGTAATACAAATTGCAATTATTCCTCCAAACTTCGTTACAGTAGGTGACGTAGAGAGTAAGTTAAATATTCTCTGATTGCTAGCTAGCATGCCAATAATCCTGTCCAAAGAGGAATGTTTTAAGTCTAACTTTGAATGTAGAAACTGTGTCTGCCTCTCTTACATGAGCTGAGAGTTTATTCCATATGACAGGAGCTTGATGGCTAAAGGCTCTACCTCCAACTGTGCTTTTAGAGATTCTAGGAACCACAAGCAGTCCTGCACTTTGTGAGCGAAGTGTTCTGTTTGGTTGGTAAGGCACTATGAGATCTTTAATATAGGATGGGGCCATACCATTCAAGGCCTTATAGGTTAGCAGGAGGATTTTGAACTTGATTCTAGATTGAACTGGGAGCCAGTGAAGAGAAGCTAACACAGGAGTAATGTGTTCTCTTCTGCTGGTTCCTGCTAACAATCTAGCTGCTGCATTTTGAACAAGCTGAAGACTTTTTAGAGAACTTTCAGGACACGCTGCTAGCAAAGAGCTACAGTCATCCAGCCTAGACGTAACAAATGCATGGATGAGTTTTTCAGTATTGCTTTTTGAAAGTATATTTCTGATCCTAGAAATTATGCATAAGTGAAAAAATGCAGTTTTACAAGCCTGTAATATTTTAGCCTTGAATGATAAATCCTGGTCAAATAAAACCCCTAGCTTTCTTATTGTGGAATTGGATGTTATATTTACTCCATCCAGGGATGATCTATCTGAGCAGATAGAGCATCTCTCAGGTTTTTAGGACCTAGTATAATGACCTCAGTTTTTTTTTTCTGGTTAAGGAGGAGGTAACTTGTTAATATCCTTAACAAATGCTTACAAGCTATACTTTTCATTGATGTGCCTCGGAAATCCCATCATGTGGGTTTAGCTTCTGTTCATTTACTGAACTGTAGCTAAAACTAAGCACTCTGTCAATTTAATGTTTGTGGACTCTATTCTTTTAGAGTATGAGATAGAAAGTCGCACATCGGTAATCACAGACAAAACACAACTCACAAACAAAACAAAACATTGCATACTGTTTGCACTGAAAAAACATGCTTTATTGAGGACTTAAAAGCACTCAACATTTAGAGCTGAGAGCACTGCACTTAACTTTGGACTTGACCTTAAGCTCAAAACAGACTTGGAAATAATGGCTTGTTCTGAATTTTAATTATTGATGCACAAAATTATTGTCAAATGATGAGATATTGTAGATAATATGATGAGCGAGTCTGTGTAAAGTTCATATTTTCATCATGATTTTGGAAGTTCTAACAATGACAAATTGAAATCAACATGTGGAGAATGGTGTGTGAGCAGCTGATTTTAACCATAAAATGGAGATTCAGCAAAAAAAAGTCCCCACCAGGTGTCCCATTTTCTCTCTTTTCAGCAGGTTTCAGGACTGGACATTTTTAGTCCTGGCTTCAGGTGTTTTTGCCAGTCAGTTGCATTAAACTGTGACATTTTATCAAACATTTCCCTGTCAGAAAAAGACTGGGTCACTCTCACTTCAGATTTTCAAAAAGTAAAAAAAAAAAAAAAGCAATTCTTATCATTTTTAAAATTGTTCTTATTTAGATAATTAAATGAATCAATATTGTGGATCCGGTAAAAGATAGTACCTATTTTTGTCCTTGATCTGCTTTGTTTATTGTGGTACTAAATACTTTCACTTTTCCATTTTGCATACAACTGTTTGATATAATGGATGGAAAGTGGTTTTTTTTTCTGTTGCCTTACAGGTAAAACTCTTTCAAGCACATTAAAACTGGATCCCAAAGGATTTCTACAAAACAATCCACCACATTTGACCTTTGCAGCAACTTCTTGTAGCAACAGGCTCTTCTTACAACTCATATAAGCTTGCACTGAAGTACAAACAAAGACACAGTAATAGTAACCAAATAGACAACCTGAGCAGTGTGACATGGGCTAGAGGGCATGAACACGAGACCAATACAAACTTAATATGCATTGTATGACCAAGTCCACTCAGGATTCCCAATTCCAGCATTTATAGCCCTATTGTTGCTCTCACTTTAATATTTTGACTGAAATTATTTTACTGTTTGGATTCTGGAAAACGTTCACATCTGAATCACAGATTAGCAGCTTCTGTTTATGGTGACACTGCAGGGGGTTGGTACAGCCAGGAGAGTGACCCATTACAACTGATTTTATAAATATTTAAGCTTAGCCACACAAAGCTGATTTTGGTACTTTACGCTGCTGCTCTGCTGTGAACACTTCAGTTTAAATCAGCTTAATTTGTTCTGTGCCACTCTGTGCAGGTTTTGCATTCTCCTAAGGTAAAACAAAAACCTGATTTTGCAGTTACATCATTATGAATATCATGAGGGTTTTCATGACAGCTTCACTGATTTTGATTTGCTGTGTTTTAGCTGTGTATTACCCTAAACGTCTCCCATCATCAGCGGGGAAAGCCCTGCAGATCTGCTGTAATTTATTCAGTCATGAACGACCCTTGAAGTTCTGGCAGGTGAAAGTTATGGTAAGCATTCAGAACTGGATAATTGTGGTGAGACAGTGGAGATGTTGCGGTCAAAGGCTAGGCTAAATTCTCAGAGTGAAGGGTTGTGATCCTTGCGGTTGAGAGGAACAATTACTGGAAGATTGAGGAAGGCCTTCATGAGAAAAAAAGAAATGATCCGATTTGTAAAAGACTGAAACAGAGAAGTTTGTTTTTCCACCAAATACTTTGCTCCATTTCAATTGAAAGACATTTTTATGGAGTTCAGTCCACAAAACACAGACATGAGACTGTGGTTAATGTGTGGCCCCTGCTCTCAAGGTGCCACTTTGACTAAAGGGGAATCTTGATCTACTATAAAATGAACCCAAAAGGGTGTGTTTCAAATAAAAAACTAACACTAGAGATTTTCCAAGAAAAATTAAAAGTTCTGATTTTGTGGTACAGAAGGGAATCTTGATGGATGATGTGTAGTACAATTAAAGACTCACTCTGATGAAAATTGCATTTTTAACGTGTTCTTGTGGTAAATTTGTGATGATGGAAGACATATGTAAAGAAAATTAAGATTACATTGCATTTCTGAGCATTTCTTTATTCAAATCATGGCGAATCAGGAGCAGTTAAAAAAATGCAGTTTGACAAAGAGTGTATTTATGAAGTAAAAAAATGTGCTCCATGTTGTTGTATTCACTTGTAACTCAATAGATCCATGTACGTCTTTGTTTCCTTCGTCTGAGCTGGAATCTGGCTCAAAACTGTAAGGCTGGATAGCTCTGAACTCCATCTCACGGATCCCGTCTTCAACATGTCATGGGCCAAAGCCGAGTCCCTGATTGGTTCACACAACACAAATTATTTGTCCAAGTGAAGATATTTAAACTCACATTTTAATATTTTGGCCTGACCGCCACGCCGCTCCCAACACTCAAATTGTGCCACAGAAAATGTATCGTCATCACAGATAATGAACACCTGCTGCTCTGCAGAAATTATGTCCTGGAAAACAACACAGATTTTCTTTTATTTTGGATAGAAATGGCATCTTCATATTTAACTGAAAATTTTAATATAGCTCAAAAGATGATCGGAGTGGGTCTTTAATATTTATGTCCAGGCGCAAACAGATGTTTTTTTACAAATCAAAACAACAATAAAAACAAATAAATGGGCTAACAGATCATTTGCTGTTTGACTTTTATAAACAAAAAGTTGTTGAAATATTTACAGTGATACCCATCAAAAGTTCCTCCTCTGTTCATCAGTGCTGTGATTCAATCTGCAGAAAGCATAATACCCTCCGCAGCCTCTCCCTCACTATCTTGGGCAAATTCTTAACGCATCCGATGACAAGCTGGTCACACAAGTATTATGTTTTATGTTTTCCCCATTGCTGTCTAATGTTTCACATTGAGGTTGGGACCATCAAGCAAACTACAGCTCACAAAAGAATGGGCTCATTGATTCTCAGAGGAATTATTTTGGTGGAGGGAGTATTTAGCACAGACCCAGCTAGAAAGACCTATTAGCTGCGTCTCCAACTCTGTGATCCATAACTGGAGAGGCTCAGGGTGAGCAAAGAAAGAGCACCCTTGGCTGGCATCGGATCCACCTTCGTTTCTGCAGCGTTTTGTTCTGAAATCTCATTTGGTGAGCTTGTCTTAAGCATTAACATTGCTTTTTTAATCTGAAGTGGGGAGCAAAATCTGGTTCAGACAAATTTCTATCCCTCATACCACAAGACAATTAAACTAAGGGAATTTGGAAATTCTGTCTGAAAGGAACTTTTCCAAAACGTAGTTGAGCAATGTTGGATTTCCAAAAAACTGATTCATTTGTTCCTGTGTATCAACCAGACTCTCTGAGATTGAGCCTGAATTTCACATTCTCAGGAGAAACCGAAGAGAAACCATCATTACCTCCTCCACACTCCCCCTTTTTTCTCATTTCAGCACCACACTGAGCTAAGATATCAGCTAACACATTATCCTCTTAGCCCCGGAGACTGATAGCCAGCGAGGGCCTTGAGCCAGGAGCAGCCACACATCAGGTCAGGGAAGAAGACTGGCATCACAGTTAGTGCAACAGTAAATGTAACAGAAATCAGTGCTCACTGTTGAACAGTTGCACTAAACTGAGACTTAAATCTGCTCCCATTTTAGGGGAACTTGAATTAAAAAAAAATCGGAGAAATGTGTTTTTAGTCACTGATAACTTACTGGCAGAAGAATAAAGTTAAAGTAGGCAAATGCTGCAGGAAAAGCCCCACCCTGACCATTGTAAGGTTACACTAACACAACTATGTATGAGACAGTAACATCACACCGTTTTCCCAATATCACCACATATCAGGTGACATTATCCCATCGGTGCTGCCCACCACGACTGGCTTTTTCAAGAACATTTGATTATATTTCTTGGCTCTGACCATTCTCAGTCAACAAAGGAAGCCAAACCTACCAGCTTTTTATGATTAAATGGACTAAGTCGGGAGGGTTTTTATTCCAGACAGCTTGCCAAGTCATTTTACATCATTTAAACAAGCCAAAAGCTTAACTCACAAAATTACATTAATAGATGTCAGTGTGGAAAAAAAAAATCTTTAATAGCTGAAAGATGCTTAACAAGCAAACGTGGCATTTTCTCTGATAGTCGGAACCACTTGATTTGAAGCGCAGGTCCTGAAAATGACATGTTGCGCAGCAGTTGGCCCACATGCTGGCTGAAGCCCAAGATGCACCTGCACTGTCAATTACTTAAGTGTGTACTTCTCTCTGCAAGTCTAGACACCCAGCACCTGCTGCACATTAATCAGCAGCAGTCCCTGCTGCCGGATATTCTCAGTTAACAACAAAACATCTGATTGCAGCACCTTTTCCTCTCCCTGAGCAGCTCCTCTCTCCTCGGGCGGCTGTGCAAATTCAGCTCAGCTCGTAACCCACCGATACTTGTCACAGAATGTGTGGTTTGGGGCTCAGAGGGGAATGTGGCAGATCCGCTTCACGTTAATTTTCTCTTTCTGGCAGAGACGCTGCCAACTTGGATGAAATTGAACACCTCCTCACAGCTTCACTGGAAGGTTACTGTGTTTCTGGAAGTGCTCCACACAGGCAGGCAGGCAGGCCTGGTCCTCAGCAACCACCTTTTGCACCAGCCACAGTGATGTCATAATTCCCTGCAGTCACAAGTCAGAGCTGGCTTCAAATAAAAAGTAATCATTTACAACTGCATGCTCACACTTTAATGACCTTCCATCTTTAAACACCACTCAGCTTCCCATGTACTTACTTTTACTCAAGTGCTGCAAAATTGACAGAAATAAAGAGGTAAAGTGGAACTTAATAATTCTGAGAGCCTTAGAAGGACCTTAAATACCACTGAAAAATGTCTTATATAAAGAAATATTTCAATAAAAATGACTCGACCTTTGATTTGAAGAGAAAAAAGTGCTGCAGGGCAACAAGTTTACTTATTACAAGAGCAGATGAAGATGTTAACTGCTCAAGAAAGGAAAACTTGGCTGGATCTGGCTGAGCGTTTCCACAGAAAGTCAGTGTATTTCTTGCATGTGTCACTTTGCTTAAATGTCATGGATTCTTTAAGGAAAAAATACACCTGTTTTATAACTGCTTGTTCGTGCAACAAGTGGAGCAGCCACTATTGCAACATCAGCAAGTGTTTGACAAAATCTGTGGAAACTTCCCTTTCGCTTCAAGACAGATTCATACTTCTGCTAATTCTGTAGGACTAAAAATGTGCACATTAAAAGAACAAGGTCAACAGAAAGTATTGGATACTGTCTTCACTCCAACTGCTTTTTTGGAACACTTCTGCTTCCATATACATGTTAATTAAATGCATGTTGTATTTACATGTCAAAAACATCATAAATATATCAACATTTAAGAGTCAGGAAAACTTGTCATCACAGTTTGATGTTGGCTTTTTTTTGCATTTTAATTGTTGTTTGAATTGGACATGAAAAGAGAAATGATCCATCTCCAGCATGTGGACCTGAATAGATATTTGTTTCTGTCAGGATACGGAAGCAGATCCCAGAGCAGAGCCAGAGGAGTTGAAGAAACCGTTTATTCAAACCAAAATCATGAGGAATAATCCAGCAGGGAGAAGCAGCCAAGAATATGCTTAAATAGAGAGGGAAATGATGATGAGGAGCAGGTGTGTAAGGAGGCAGCCCCGGGATGAGAGATAGCCACGCCCCCTGCCATACACTACTCTGTAGAAACAAAACAAAAGGACGAAATCAGCACAAAACAACCACAAGGAAAGAAAAAAGAAACCAAACCATAACAGTTTCAAATGGAGTCTTAAGGCGTTTTCAAACTGGAGACGTCTATTGGTCTGGATCAAGTCCTTGCGTTTGGTCTGTGTTCAGACTGCCGTCAAGCAGACTTTTATGTTTCAAGCCAAAATTGTAAGCAAAACCACATGACTAAAGATCTCTTCGGTCATTGGCCAGGAATTACGATGGCGGGGCAAAGCAATGAGAGAAAGAATAATGGAAGTCTTTGCAGTCCTCATCGGGATGGTTCACTCATTCAAACTTTATATTTCACCAATTTTGAATTTTCTGTCAACATCAGGTACAACACTTTTTACTGCTACGTTGGTACGGCAGAGGCATTTAAATAAATTGTATTTATATAGCCCAATATTACAGCACAATTGTCTCAATGAGCTTCTCACCAGTAATTGTACAGAAGGAACATAAAGTCAGTCATAACATATAAACAATGGCTGTTTGCTAAACTAAACTAAACAGACTAAGCTAAGCCTGAGATCGGCGCCCTCAGACCCTCCTTCTTGGTAAGAAAAAATTCATAGAAAAATTAATTTTGAGAAAAATGATAAGAAAGCTCAGGGATGTCTATGAAGCAGGGATCCTCTCCAGGGATGGACAGTCGATGAGCTAGAACTGTTAAAGAAGAATGAGCTTATCTCACTCTACAACTACATGTTTGAATAATGTAGCTTGGCTTCATCCAAATGGAACTGGGGGACAGCTGGGGGTGCGAGGCGAGCCAGAGGCGAGATCCACAGCTAAAGACAAGAGTTCAGACGATCCACCTGGAATCTGTCTCCTATTTCAATGAGCCTGCATTCACCCAACCACATTTCAGTGAATTGCTGTGTCTCGTGGTTGCTTTGCGACTTTGTTTACTTCACGCAATGCACAACTACGGTGGCCACTTTGGCTCAGTTTATCCGCTCCGAGCACAGAGCCGATTCAGACTATTCAGTGAACTGGAGCTCAGTTTGGAAACAAACCAAAAGCACCTCGAAAGATGGGCCAGAGAGCGGTTCCAGGTCCTGGACCACGGTCCACTTTGGTGTATTCAGACTGAAATTTGTCCCAGTCTGAATACATCCTAAAATACACAAGTGCTATTTATAATATTAGAACACCCAGTGACTTACTGAAGAAAGTTAATAAGAAAATAAAACAAAAATTGTTTTTTTAAAAAAACAACAAAAGTTTATAAAGGGGTTTTCCATGCTGTTTTTATACAGAATAAATGACTTACAATAATAACAATGTTTAAAAAAAACAGTAAAGTAAATAAAAATATCTGCTCTCTCAGGGGTTTTAAATAAAATCAATTTGTGTCAGATCTAATCAAACAGTTTTTTGGGGGGGGATTCTTACCTGATTGTTCAATGTATCTGTCTTGAACATTTCTAGGATTGTAATTGTAACCACAGTTTGATGTTAGCTTTTTGACTGAAATGTCAATGCCTTCCCTTATTAAAATTTGCAAATATTTTGATTACTGTGGTTGTTCGGTTTAATTCCAATACTCTTGTTTTAAAGTGTTTATCATTAGAGAAAGTTTTTCCACACACTCACAAGTTGAGTCTCTAAAACAAAACATTTCAAAATTGACCTACAATTTTAAAAAGTGAAACTTTTTCTTTCTAAGTTAAAGTAAAGAGAAATGTAAGCAAGAACTGAAAAGGAACCAAAGCAGCAAACAAGGTGTTGTGGTTTGAATGTTAAAATATTTGTTACAGTATGACTGAAATGGTCCTGGGCCTTGTGAATCTGTTCCTGCTGCCTGCCCCTTTTCTCCTCCTCCTGCACAGGTGCAGGTATTTGGGAGTCAGGCAATGGAAATAAAAACTCAACCTTAGGAACTTTTGAGGAGAATTCCTCTGGTCTTCTTCCCATAGCCAGAGCTGTTGCTGCAGCTCTGCAGTTCTTACCTACGGCCCTGCAGGCACTCATCTGTATGGCTGCTCCATTTTTCAAACATACACCTCATTCCCAGACACACATGCAACACCACATCTTGATACTTTCTGTTAGTTTGGTTATTCATTCTTCTTTAAACATATTAAAGGTACTTTGAGTGCTAAAACCGGCTTTGTCTCTCCTTATCCAATCGTAACATTGACCCTTCACCGATCTAACAGCAAAGACTTTCAGGTATGTCACAGCTCAAACGAGCATCATGTGGGGTAAACTAACAGTTAAGTGGGTCAAAACTGGACAGTTATGGGAGCAAGCTCACCAAGGCTGTTCTGTGACAGGGAATTTGTGCCAATCAATCAAAAGGCCACAACCTGATTTAGGCGCAATTTTACAAATTAAAACCCTCCTCCTTTAATATTAAATATCTGGCCCTATATATTTTTTTGCTTGTGTTTCATGTTTAACCTAATGGGAACTTCACGACTTACTGAACTAACTTCAGTTACAGTGTTTTCCACACTGTAGGGTGCACCAGATAAGGTGCACCATCAATAAATGGTCTATCTTAAAACTACTGAGGCGCACTGAACAATAAGGCATATTAAGCGAGACAAAATGGTCACGTTAGCTGTGTTAGCATATTCAATAAAACACCCGACCAAACGATTTGACCGAGCACCGTGTTCTTCTTAAAATCGCAGTTTAGAACAAATTCTCATTTACAATGATGAACTGGAAAGAAGGCCCACCACAAGTGAAACCAGGAAAGAATAGACAAAAAAAAAAAAACATTAATTCATGACAAACAATAGTGTCAGTGACATTAAAACAGCCAATACAGAACACAAGTCTGTAGGAAGTCAGGACAAGTACATCAGTCAACCAGAGACTGTTGCAGTTTTATCTTAAACAAATGGTGTGATGGGAGAACAGTATGTTAAGGGAGTTTTGGAGAAAGTTCCAGTCACTTGCTGCAGCAAAATAAAAGGAATTTTGATTGAAGACTGTGCGGACCTTGGGAATAGAAAGTGCAATGAGATTGTTGGACCTCAGATGGTAGTTGTTATGAGAACGATACAGGAGGCTGGAGAGGTATTGTGGCATCTTTCCTTGTAGAGCTTTGTGAATGAGTAGAAACCAGTAATGAAGTCGTCAGGTGTGGAGGGATGACAAACCTGTCAGTTTATATAGTTCACAATGGTGAGTGGAAAAAGGTGCACCAGTGATAAACGGATAGAGTGATAAAGAACGTCAAGCGTGTTTAGAGCTCATCTGGTCATCTTCACCAGAGAATATTTGGAAGAGTGTGTAAATGAAACCCACTTACGATTAAGGAACCCCAGTCTGGCTTTAACTTTAGCCTGCAGGTTATTGATTTGAGAAATGAAAGAAAATGAGGAGTCCAGCCACAGACCAAGGTATTTGTAGGATCTGACAAACTCCAGTTCTGAGTCATCAGCGCTGGTGAGCTTGTAGGGACAGCTGACACTGTTCTTGCGGTTGAATAGAATGCATTTAGTCTAGGAGTTGAGATGCAGAATAAGGTTATGGAAAGATCTTTCGACAGAGATGAGGCTGAGTTGTAAAGTTGGTGCTGAAGAGTGAAGTGGAGGGTCAGATGAGTAAACAACGGTATCATCAGTGTAGAGATGTATCTGAGACAGCCTTGGCCACATCATTTATGTATATGGAGAACAAGGCATTTATAAGGTATTCCGAATTACAAGGCGCACTGTTTTTTTTTTTTTTGCACCATTTAGTGGGGAAAATCTGGTACTTCAGTTTCCAAAACAGCCTCTAACAGGAAAACAATGTTTTTGAAATCAATCAAACTACAAACATTCCTGTCAACTTTATCGAAACATGAATCATTCTTTTGGTTGATTACCTAATTCTTTCCTGAGTATGGCCTTGTTTGCTTAAAGCACTTTTTCTTCTGCATGAGGGGCTGACATTGATGTGAGTGCAGTTATCACTGAATGCACACAAAAACTCCTTCCCCAGAAAAATGTTCCTAAACACTAAACTTCTCTTCTAATATGACCAGATTTTTGAGGAGCAGGGTGAACGGTAAAGACACAGGGTCAATGAGATTTGAGACTGCAAGGTGTGCTTGTCTACCCCGGCTGGCTGCTGCTGAGGAATGGAGCTCAAGGTGACAGCTGCAGCACCGTGTTGAATAATGTGAATTTAGGGAAAAAAGGAGGAAAGGAGACAGTTGCTCAACCTGTCGACAAGTTCTCCATAATTCAATAAGTTAAGGTGGTGGACCATTCCTGCAAGGCTACAGCGAAATCTGTCGAGCATGATGAGTGCTTTTTTTTCCATGGTAATCTTACTCACCTCTCTCAACAAGCATGCTAGCATAATTGAAAACACAGACGTGAAAAAACACAAGTTATCTCTTATACAAGGAATGTTTCTTTGTCCCAAATAGTTGAGCTTTCACTGTCTTGTTTTAACATGTTAAAAGAATCTCAGAGCCTGTCTACAGGTCAGTATGTTTGACAATGTGCTCTTGTTCCATTATGCTTGAAATGAACTTTTCCATCACTTTTTAGGCAGCAATATTCTCATGATTAAATTGCCAATAAAATACTGCTTTATCAGTGTGTTGTAAGAAAAAACATCATTTTTTATTAAACAACCCACTCCCATCATCTTTTGATCTATTTTAACCCCTTGACATCTGGTTTTATTTGCAACTATGTACACATAGTGTAATGTAAATGCAAAACTTTTAGCATAAGTGGTTTGATGTGTATATGCATCAATAGACATTAAGGAGTTGAAGGTGTTCTCAGTGAACTTTTAATGAGGATCATGCCATTTTTATACAAAATAAATAAAACAGTGTTGTTTTGTTGGTTAGTTAGTTTGTAGTTAGTAGTTAGTGAAGAGATGCCCTTTTTGCTGCTGAGAGCTATCTGTTTACATGCCTCCACCTCAAAGTCTTTTTTTGTGATAAAAAAAGCTTTGTGTCAACTTTCCCACCATCTCCTCTCTATATATCTGCCTCACTCCAATTGCCGGATTCCTGCCAATTTGTTAACTCCAGCTAAATCAATGGATTAACAGTTTAGTTCAGCCCCACAGCGCGCGCACACACACACACACACACACACACACACACATGCACAAACACAACATCAACAATAATCTTAATGAGCTGACCTCAGCCAACAAATGAACAAATTCACACAAAATAGAGGCTCGCCCCCCACTGACAATGTGTTCTTTCCTTTCTTCATTGCTTCTGAGAGCCCCCATTGAAACAGCCCATCACACTTGTTAAGTCTGCAGCAATAGACTCTCGAGGACCTCCGTGGTAAACGAAGCCCTGCGAACCTTAAGGATTCAATTTAGTTGGCAAATTCTGTCCTCAAAAACAGACGGGTGGGAATGTAGCTAAAGCAAACCATCTTGCATTTGTAGACGGGATTGCTGTCCCTTTGCCTCCTATTCCCACATCAAACTGGGTCAGTGGGGTGACACAGACAAAAGCTGTGACTGGGAAACTCAGTTGCTTTTCATTGGTGACTTTACCTTCTTTGGATTTCTTAGGATTATTTATGAAAGTTTCACTTCATCAGTGCTTTAGAATATTGAAATTAATTTGTTCTGTGAGTGCTTCTGGTGCAGTGTACAGTGGTTTGCAAAAGTATTCCTACCCCTTGAACTTCTCCACATTTTCTGACATTACGACCACAAGCATAAATATATTTTATCGGAATTTTATGTGAAAGACCAACACAAAGTGCCACAAAAGTGTGAAGAGGAAAGAAAATTATACAAGAGTTCATTTTTTACAAATACAAACTGAACAGTGCAGTCTGCAAAAGTATTTAGCCTCCTTTTCTCTGAGTGCATCCAATTGCCTTCAGAAGTTGCTTGATGATTGGTGACTTAATGGAGTCCACCTGTGTTTAATTTAATCTTGGTATACAAATCCAGCTGTTTTGTGACAGTCTCTTTGGTTTGTCATAAGAATATTGAGGAGAAAACAACATCATGAAGTGTAAAGAACACACCAGACAGGGGTCAGGGGTAAAGTTCTGGAGAAATTTAAAGCAGGGTTAGTCTAGAAAAAGATTTCCCAATATTTGAACATCCCACAAACCACTGTTCAGTCCATCATCCACAAATGGAAAAAGTAAGGCACAACTGCAAACCTACCTAGACACTGTCGTCCATTAACAGGCCCAACAAGGAGTGCACTGATCAGAGATGTAGCCAGGAGGCCCATGGTGACTCTGGTTGAACTGCAAAGATCTACAGCTCAGGTGGAGGAATCTGTCCATAGGACAACCATTAGTCGTGCACTGCACACATCTGGACTTTATGGAAGAGTGGCCAGAAAAAATCCATTGTTCAAAGAAAACCACAAGAAGTCCCATTTGCAGTTTGCCATAAGCCATGTGAGTGACCCAGCAAACGTGTGGAAGAGGTGCTCTGGCCAGATGAGACCAAAATGGAACTTTTTGGCCTCAATGCAAGGCGCCATGTGTGGAGGAAATCTAACACTGCACATCCCTCTGAACACACCATACCCACTGTAAAACATGGTGGTGGCAGCATCATGCTCTGGGCTCCTTCTCTTCAGCAGGGACAGGGAATCTGGTTAAAGTTGATGGGAAGATGGATGGAGCCAAATCCAGTCAGTACAACAGTAACAGTAACAACACTTGAGACTGGGGCAGAGATTCACCTTCCAACAGGACAACCACCCTAAACATAAAGCCAAAACTACAACGGAATGGCTACAAATGAAACGGATTCATGTATGGAATGACCCAGTCAAAGTCCAGACATAAATCCAATCCAGAATCTGTGGCGAGATCTGAAAATTGCTGTTCACAAACGCTCTCCATCTAATCTGACTCAGCTTGAATTGTTTTGCAAGGAAGAATGGACAAAGATTTCAGTCTCTAGATGCGCAAAGCTGGTAGAGACAAACCCCAAAAGACTTGCAGCTGGAATTTCAACCCATTCCCACTCCCAACTCGTCATATATTGACGCATGGGTAGGGAGCCCTCCTTTGGCTGTACCCAACTTGTCGTTTTTTGACGCGCTGGCTCATCCAATTAAATCAAGGCTCCCCAACCTCCAGACCACAAACCGGTGTTTAGTGTAGGGCAGTGTGAGAAAATGTGGAGCAGTTCAAGGGGTATTCAAGTATGAAAACTTTTGCAAGCCATTGTATGCAGGCATTTAGGCGTTCTAACAAAGACTTAACAGTCAATGAATTATATAATTTAGTTGAGGGAAAAAAACAATAACTGGGTGGTATGTTTTCTGCCATATTTAGGCGTAATTTAGTCCAAATGATGTGGTCACACATAAATTCAATCAGGAAGAAAGCATATAGGCTCAACAAAGCAGAACACATCTTGTGTTTCTTTTTGGAACAACTTTTTATTTCATAGCTTTTTCTATCTAATAATCATCACCTGCAGTTTCATTTCATTTTTTTTAACTAATTAAACATCTCTCCTATTGGTTAGACTGCCTGACTGACTGTATGAGAACAGGACCGAGTCAGTGTGACACCACCCATAGAAAGAGGTTCTCTTTGTCTCCAACCAAATGAAGTCAATTCAGTCGCCATTTTTTACTGATATTGATGTGAAATGATGTCGGAGTCAGACAACGTCAGTAAGCAGTGATTGATCTGACTCGGTCTGAGGCATCATTCTATGGCAACCACTCTCACCAATCAAGAGTGAGCTTGTTGGAAGTACACACACCTTTCACTTGAAAGCGGGCCACACAAAATCTGTCAATCGAACCTTTCGAACATTTGACGTGCAGCACATACTTTTATTGCAGCATCTGATTGGTCAGTTTTAACTTGAATGACTTACAGTGCAGAAAAAAATAACTTAAAAAAAAAGGATGTTTAGCAAGAACATCTTTTAATGACTGATCAATAGCTGTTTATTTCTCTTTAGAAGTCAATGGGATTTTGACTTCTTGGAACAGCAGGTAGTTCCTGTTTGGAATGCCAGGAGAGAGGAGGTCATTCAGTCCAGTTCTCGTATACAGTCAATGGTCAGGATTCAAACCAATCATGCAAAAGTGCTATAAATAAAGAAGATATCACACCCAAATATTTGTGGCATCTCCAACAGGGTTACTGTATGCAATGACTCAAAGCTATAAATCTGGCTTTAGGACTGTGATTGTTTGTCTATGAATGGTGGGTTTTCTTCATGTGTTGTCCTTGATTTTATTGTTAAGACAGTAACAAGTTGATTTGTTTTCTCCCAGCTTCGTTTTATCTTGTGTTTTTTCTGCATCATCAGTCCATCATTTTCCCTCCCATCTCTACATTCTCCGGGTCAGAGGCGCCCAGTCTAGCCACGGTGCCATGTATCCTAATCACATAAGCACACTGGCTTATCCTCAGGACAGCTGGGGAGTCTTTACTGCACAATTGAAGCATGATTTGGACGGCAGCTTCATGGCTCATCTCTGTAAACCCCCACACTTTCATCAGCCTGCCACACTAACCCCTCCTGACAACACAGATGCACACATACACCACAACTCCCCAGACTACCCCACACACAGAAACAAATGAATGGCTGGAGGTCAGCACAGCTGCTGATAGAAACTTCCAGGTCCTCGTTCCCTTTATACTTGTGCAACTTTCCCTCGTGTGCTTCCACAACATGAGCATTTTTTTCTCTTTTTTTTTGAGAACCAGAAATCAAAAGCCACACTGTTGCTCTGTCTTCAATATTTCATCCGTCCCTGATTTGAAAAACAGGTGCTGACCCGATTTACCAGAATTTCTCCCAAGCAAATAGATTTTATTTTCTGACATTTAAATCTGTGTAGTTATTGTATTGAATATCCATTGAGTGATCTCTGAAGTACTTACTGTCTAAGTAAATTGATGGACTGAGGAATATATGTCCATCGCACACTTCCTTCAGGCGATACATCACAACACTCTTGTCTAGGCTATCTACCATGATGAACTGTTTTCCTGAAAACTGTTTCTGCTACAAGAGTTAGAGCATCCATTTCCTTCGAGATCCTCTTTGAGTAACGGGGTAGCAGGATGAATTTCCAAAAAAAAAAAAAAAAGTCTCTAACCCTGCACTTCTCTTGACACACAGTTGAATCCCTGTGTGATTGCGAGTGTAGAAAATCTCGCCAGATCCATGTTTATCTCATCTCCTCAGAAACCTTATGAAGTCCCCGGGGCTTTCCCTGTTTTTGTCAATTGAGGACATGTGTTGTATTGTAATTTCCACAACGTCTATTTATTTATTTATTACAGTTTTAAGATAAGAAGACTCTCCTCTTGGATCTACCCAGAGTTTGTACAATTTATGAGCCGTGCTGAATTCTTTTTTTTTCCTCATGCGGGAGTTCAACAACTATAGCAGAAGGAGAGCCCTTTAAAAAATGAGGTTTGTCATGTGAGGCTGACATTTTTATGATTGTAAGCTGGGGCTGAAAACCCTCCTGAGCCAGTTATCATCGTTATCCATCAGATTCTGCAGAGGGGCTGCAGTCATGCTCGATGAGCTTTCTCCCTAGTCACACACAAATGTGTGTAAACCTCCAGTTTACAGAAGTATGAAAAAAAAAAAAAAACTGATAATTTTTACAGCACTGAGATGTTTAATATATATTACAGTTCAGTGCTCATCCTAGAGCAAAAAATAAGGTAAAACTGATTTTTTTTCCTCTCATCTTAACTGTTTTTTAAGTGTGCAGCTCCACAAATCGCTCCTCCATTGTGTCAAACGTCTAAATAAAACAGTAAGGTAACCCAAAGTGCAAAAAAAAAAAAAAAAAAAAAAAATCAAACTGTACTTTTATAAATATTAAAAACAAAGCTAAAAATTCTGAGATACACATGCTTTTACTGCAAATGTAGGGATTTTTTTTGCTTCCCTCAAATGTAAAGTTTCTTTTAAGTTTGAATTAACACTACAAACTTTTCATGGAACTCTGAAAACATAAGCAATTATTTTGTGTTAAGTAAACACATGTTTATTCTCTCTATGTGTGAAAGGATGTGTGAGGCCTTGGAATTAGGCACACAAAACCAAAAACAAGCACTCAACCTTATTTCACAATACTTTTAAGTATTTGGAAGAATTTCAGTCAAGAAAAGAACATTTTCGGGGAAGGTGAAATGGCTGGAGCAGTTCCCTTTGAACAGAAGAAGTTTGAGCCAAATGCTGCCAATCATCAGCCCTTGATGAACTGATCACCAGCAGGTGTGCATACTTCCATGAAAGCAGAGGTTTTCACAGTTTAGTGGTGACTGGAACACTGAGCTTTGCGATAATTTGCCAAAACAAGAAAGCTGTTGGTCTTTTTGGAGAAATTGTTGCTGGATGTCAATATGGAAAAAGTTTACAACAATTCACAGGTCAACCTTGATAATTAAAAAATTATACAAAGTGGAGAAGATTTTTTTTTGAAAGTTCTAAGACTTTTTGGGACTGAAAACTGTAATCTGTTTACCTAGATTTCAGAGACTGTAAAAGTTAAACAAAAACCAAATCAAACTTTATTTACGGAGCACTGTTTTGATTTTTTGATGCAGGAACCAACATCACCAAGACAAATTCCTTGTATGGGAAAAGTCACACGACAATAAAGCTGATTCTGACTGTTCACACCTTTGGTAAAAGTGCTTCACAGACTTGGAGCATTTTTTAAAGTCCCACTCCAATTATGTTTTAACATCCATTGTTAAAGCGATCCCAGTGGTCTTTTAATTATGATCATGCAGTTTTTAGCCGAAATCCAAAAGTCTGCAGGACATGAGTGGCAGGAGTTCATCAGACATTCACCTCTGAGTTATGGACGTGACTGCTGGTGCTGAAGTCACCCTACGCTGATATCCCATCATTCCTTTGTTTACAGATTACATCCCCTTATAACCCCAAGATAACATTAGAATAGCAGGAAAAAAAAAACATAGAGCAAAAATTGCATTATCCAACTGTACAGTTTTGCAGTTCAGACAAAAAAATGAAGACGTAAATGGATCTATTTGCCTGCAAGTGGATGCATCAAAATGGAGAGGAGACAGGGAGACCCACACACCGCGTCGGTGAGTCACAAACCTGAGCTTTTTCAAATTGTGTGTTTTCATCTACTCCTGATCCATCACCATTTGAATAAAGAAATACTCTGAATCGCAGTTTTAATCTTAAATAATGTTATACGTGTCCTCTGTTATGGGTAAAATGCTACAAGTGTGATGTAGACAAACGAGGTAACCAAAGAGCAGGAAGAACTCGACACAGGTCCTTCAGTCTATCCAGGGTTTTTTAAAAAGACAAGACCCAAGGAAAGAATACAACAACCAGAGGGTACAAAGATGCTGAAACAGAACAAGGGAGAACCGCACCTTTACTGTATATACACATGAACCTAATGAGTAAACAGATGGCACTTGTGGCTCTCACAGGAGACCTCGAGGAGGGGAGGGCATCCATAACAACAAGACCATGTCCAAAACACGTTTTTCATTGGAGTGGGTCTTTAAACTAAAAACCAAACACAAAACATAAAAAAAAAATAAATAAATAACTATATGTTATCGTACGGGTTAAAAAGAAAACAGAGAAAGGTTTTCTAAGTTGCATTTGAACAAACACTGTTTTAGTGCCAGTAGTATTTAATAATAAGAAAAAAAAACCACAACTGTACAGCTGCCCTATTTGAATGTTAATCAATTGAAGTGCAAGCCAAAATACCTCATATAAGATCTGAATGAAGAACTGCTTTGGGCAGCAGTTTTAATTATCCCAAGTTTTGTATAAGGGACAATGTACAGCTGCTACGCAAAGTATTCAGACCTCCTTAAATTCGTCACTCTGTTATATTGCAGCCATTTGCTAAAATCTTTTAAGTTGATTTTTTTCCTCATTGATTTACACCCCCCGCACCCCATTTTGACATAAAAACACAGCATTTTTGCAGATTTATTAAAAAAATGAAATTTCACATGGTCCAAAGTATTCAGACCCTTTGCTCAGTATTTAGTAGCAGCACCCTTTTGATCTAATACAGCCATGAGTCTTTTTGGCAAAGATGCAACAAGTTTTTCACACCTGGCTGCAATATAACAAAGAGTGAAAAATTTAAGGGGGTCTGAATACTTTCCGTACCCACTGTGTGTGAGGAACTTGGACTCTATAAGAGAACTGTAATGCCACCCCTAAAAAGTGGCTTACGTTCGGCTCCAACCAAATGTCAATTCAGTCGCCATTTTTTTGCAACACGGACAGCACCCTGTTAGAGCCAGACATCATCATTAAGCCAGGAGGGAGGGGTCACTCAAGTCCAGTTCTCATATACAGTCAATAGTCAGGACGTTTAAGCACCAAAAGAAGTTTGTAGAAGCATGACTCTGACCATCAGACATGTTTTCTTAAGTTTGCATCTATGAAATAAAGTGAACCAGCGTTCGTTTCCCCCAATAATCTATGAAGTGATTTTTGAGCCACCATACTGCAAGCAAAAGTCACACTTTTGAGATCAAAATGTCCTAATTTGCAAAGTAAGTTCAAGTTTTAAGAATAAAACTTCATAATTTGCAAATGAAAATATCAAATATTTGCTTTCAAAACTTTTTTTTTGCTTTCAAAAAACATATTTCCATTTGCAACTGGGGCTGTCAACGTTAACGCGTTAACACATGCAATTAGTTTTAAAACATTAACACATTAAATTATAAATACACTCCGCGAAGCAACTGTCTTTTGTGTTTTGTAAACACAAATTACATTTCTGGGATATCTGAGTTAACTCTTTACAAAGTAAGATATTTCAGATAATAAAATGAAGGAAAAATGTTCTCTCTGGCCTTTTTTTGTTCAAAAGCCGCAAATTGTCATATAAAATTTACCTAGTAAAACATTGTGATTAATAGTGATTAATCACAATCCAAAAGTGTGATTAAACTGAATATTTTTTTCAATCGATCAACAGCACAATTTGCAACACAAAAGTTTCCAGATGCGTTGTCTCTCATCTCGCTTTCGTTCTATCCTTGATTTTAACTTCATAAGTTTCAGTTTAGTGCCACGCCAAACGGCCGTTTGTCTAGATTCTATCCAATCAAGTGTCTCTGCCTCGCATTGACAGTTCTTGGAGGCAGACACTGAATTTGGACTTTGTCTTGGTTCTTTTTAGCAGGATTCTGCAGTATAAAAGTAGAATTTTTTTTCCTAAAGTGGTTAAGACTGCAGCATTTTGTGTTTTTCTCATGCAGGAATTGTTAATTTACTTAATTACTCAACACTCATTACTTTCAATTTAACACAAATAAATCTAGTCAAAACAAATGAAAAAGACAAACTATCAGAATCCACTGTGTTTGCTCTTGAGTCGAACTCACAATTTCTGCACAAGA
Source organism: Adrianichthys oophorus (assembly GCA_036245035.1). Taxonomy (NCBI): domain Eukaryota; kingdom Metazoa; phylum Chordata; class Actinopteri; order Beloniformes; family Adrianichthyidae; genus Adrianichthys; species Adrianichthys oophorus. The sequence goes on along the minus strand of BSAI01000012.1, from coordinate 45,107,187 downwards.
GAAGTTCAAAGGCCTGCTGTTTAAGCAGCTAGCCTACAGAAGTCAATTAAACCAATTTTTAAAAATTCAAACTTAACAGCGGTTTTGACGCCCCCACTTAACAAAACTGCAGTTTGGACACACTGTTTTGTACCTGATAAAATGCTGCGATTTACACCCTTCTTGGGACAACACAAGACAGTGTGAATTACATGCTACTTTTCAAACATGCATAAAATATTGAGCTTTTGATGGCCATAATGACATTTGTTAAGACTGCTTTTCCTGGTGATTTGTGATACCTTTTGCTTGCCATAGAGCCGATTGTGCTTGCGTGATTTGGAGAATTTTCCAGGCGGCTCCCCAGCTGGCTGCCTTGCATCAAGACTGACTGTTCTTATACCAATGATCAAGACAGAGGAACAAGAGCAGAGAAAATACTTCAGCAGCTCCAGACACAAGCTGAGTTTCAGAATCAGTTATCAATGATTGTTCAAATAAAAAGGAAAACTAATTAAAAAGTTGAGCTCGATGCTCAATGCTCGAGCTGTTACCACGGTAACCACAAACACACAACCAATGAGAGCAAAGATCCACCCACAGAAAAGTCTGGTCCAAAACTGTTCAACCTGGAAAAAGACCCCAAGATGTAATACGTTTAAAATAAAAGAGGAGAAGTGAACTGACAGATGAACAAATACACTTTAAATTGACTCATATATTCTAATCATAACTTTACACACAGTGTATTTTATATTAGGCTATTCACTCATTTCAGGAGAGATGTCCCAATGAAGTCTTGGAAGTTTTACTCCACCACCACCACCCTCCAGCTGGCTTTTGTCACATCAGTGTTCCTCTGTGTCCAAATGCAACCTGAGAGAAGGCTCAAGTCAACATGTTGTCCTTCAGGGGGCTCATTGGTCTTCATGACCCTCGAGGAACCCTGAGAGCTGTTGGTAGTGTGCTGTGGGGAAATATTGAAATAGCAAATTCTCAGCAGATGATCTCACTTCTTGACAGCTACAACCCTGCAAGAGACCAGAAGGCGGGGAGTGGAGGGCCGTCAGGAGGAGGAGGGTGTTGGGTGGGTGGGGGGTCAGGTAGGGGGACTTGTTTCATTTTTGTCCACTCTATTTTTTTTGAATCTGTGTTTTAGTTGCACCCGCCCCCTCCTGAGGAACAGCTGTGAAAACGTTGTCAGGTTTCAGAGCATTGCAGAGCTGGTTTGAAAGGCTGCTCCAGGTCAGGCTGTTTGAAGGAGTCCAGCTACGAGGAACGTTAAAGCCCCCACGTTCTTCCTCACTCTGCAGTGAGGACTCGAGGTGCGTGCTGTTCCTCTGCTGCTAATTAGGTTACATGTGCCATGGATATAATAGGCTTTTCTCCTGATGTTTGAGGTATTACAACAGACACGCTTTTAATTGTGTTTTGTTTATTCAACTGCACGTGAAGCTTCCATTCACCTCCTCGATTTCAAAAAGCTATTTTCTCTTGGATTAACAGAGCTTTGATGCTTTCCTGATAAGGCCTCAAGGTATTTGCAGTGGTGTTGAAAGAGAAAACTCTGAAATCCTTCAGCCTTCATCCGCTGAGGTGATACCACTCACTGAAATAATATCACTGAAACCGGGCAGTTCTCCAGAGTGTCTGAATGCTGTAAACCAAAACCAGAAACGTTTTATTTTTGCTAGAATGAATTTCACGGTAATTTTGTTTGACATTAATGCAAAACATCCCTGCTGTGGTAACATAATAAGGGTACATGATAACAGCTTTGATTATTATTTTCACTGAATCAAAATAAAATGTCAAAGCATAAGGATGATCCTTTGAGGAGCAAAGACCGACACAAAACCTGCACAAAAAAGTCTTATTACATGGCAAACGCACTTCATATTAACACAAAGTGGTCCCCAGCAATTTCTGTATTTGTTGATTTTATTTTTCTACCCAGCATAGTTATTTGCTGATGTCCTCACATTCTGTTTGCATGTTTTAAATCCAGAGAAAAGTGACACATTCCACTGCATTTCTTGCATGTTTGTTGCACTGCCCACCAGGTACTGGAGGCATGTTAGAAAACTAAAGCCTTGGTAAGATGCACTCGTATGGGGGTTGACTTATCACCTGCACACCTCACGCGTTCAGCATTTCCACGTGGTCAGTACAGTGCCTTACTAACAAGAATGGGGCGTAGGGGAACTGTACAACAGCAGTAACTCATACTAACTTATTTCTAGGTTATTTTAACTCAGAAAAAAAAGTTTAAGTGTTTTAAGAGAGTACATTATCCTTAAAAATACTTAATGAAACATTTATCACACATGATAATGGTACATTCCATTTTTAGGATTTCCTTTGTGGTGGCCGTACGAGTTTCCAGGAAATTGCAAAATTCGTTTGTGTTCACCTTGATGCTACGTTCACACCGGGCATGAGACTTGTGTTCAGCATTTGGCGTTCACATCGGACAAGCAGGGAGGGGCTTCTTCTTCTTTTGCTACGGTTACTGGTGCATGTCCGCCACCTACAGTTAGACGAGGCTTCTTACGAAATGTCAAATCAGTGCAAATCTTGCTCCAGGCTTTTTCTTTCACAGGTCTATTCCGATATACAGGTGGCCGTGGTGTAGTGGTATGGCGGTCTGCCACTAATCGGAATATTGCAGGTTTGATTCCCGTTTTGCCAGCTCATGCGTCGAAGTCTCTTTGGGCAAGAAACTGATACCCCCATTGTCTTTGGTGGTTATATGTTGGTGAAAGTGTTTGGCAGTGAAGCCACAGTGTGTGTGAATGACTGAAGGGTTGAATGGTACTGTGACTGTAAAGCACTTTGGGTCTTCAAGGAAGGTAGAAAAGCACTATAAAAGTATACACCATTTACCATGAAAAACTTGGTGTCATGTCATTCCATCCTGGCACAAACAGCAACTATTCATTTCTCCTCCATGATCACTTTTCAAATGGTTGGCACTTCTGTGAATTAAAAGGGACATTATCCATACTAGATTACCAAGTCTGATTGGTCAGATCTGGTCAGAGTTTGACCTGGTTTAACTTTCAACGTGTATCCAATGGCTGCACATTTTGTAAGTAGAGACCAAAAACAGTCTCAAAAATGTGCGTAGCTTCACGTGAATACAAAAGTTTGAACACGGAAGCTTGAAACATGCTACAAAGGATTTTCATTGAAAATGCTCTCTTGTGCACACAATGTTAGAGCGATGTGAGCTTAAGATGCGGCTGATCCTCTCTACAACCCTCCGCAGACCTGGAAAACCCCAAAACTCACAGAACCCGTACAGGTCAACCTCCTGTAGCCTACATGTGACTAAGGCTTTAGTCTCTGAGTTTGTAATGTTTTGACTGCATTTGGAAGAGCCTGAGGTTCAATGTCACAACTACCCGTATAGTTTTTAGCAGATGGATAAGAAAGTCTCTCATCAAAGCTGGCTGAATAAGTACTCCTTCATCAACCAAAAAATAAGTTACACATAGAATAATTTAAAAACTCATTTATTATTTCAGATTTTTTCCGCCTTTGTTATACAAAGATGTTAAATAACTTAAATACATTCTTACCAGTCACTTGTGATCTGTTTATGCTTACAAGCTATACACATGAGGTAGAGGAAAATAATTTAGAGTTCCCATAAGACATGAATAAGTGAACATGGACAAAGCTCTGCTGGTGTAATATCATCACAAAGAACCGTACATGGGTGGTCTGTCTTATCTTTGCTTCACCACTCAGATCCTAACAAAAGACACGCACATCAGATCAGGATACTATACACCGTGATAGCCAATGAGGTCTTTACATAAAATAGTTGATTATATAGGTGATCTGATACTAGAAAAACATTCCGATGACTGATTTTCACTGTATTCTTATGAAATGGTTGCATAATGTCTACGATCCAATGGATTTAACATATGTTGGTGTTCAGGCGGTGATGTTGAGAAGTATGGGAATCAGTGTATTCCCTGGTTCTTGAAGCCTCAACCCCTCCCAAAAAAACAAACACCCTCAAGAAAAAATAAAAAGGATAAAAAACAGGATAAAAAACTCAGTTTAAACTGTCTGACCATATTTACATTGAACAGGTGCTTATAATATATTTCAAAATAATTTATCTTTCATTCTTTTTTACAACAAAGAAATTTTGTACATGATCTATGGACGTCTACACAGTGCAGTTCTGTTTTAGTCATTGTGGACAACTGTGACGTCTTGACCGACTGCTGCATCATGCTTTTATTTTCCCGAGAATTTTGCAGTCCCGCAAACAATCTACGGGCACTCAGCAGAATTCCCTCTTTCTGGCATTCTTGCCATGTCTGTTTTGAATCCAGTCAACCTCACTCTTTGGCCGAGGAGTGTGTGGAGAAAAAAAAGAAAAAAAAAACTGAGAAAAAAGTCTAAAAAACACCAAAAGCTGTGTGGGGAGCAAGCATTCATGCTCAGTATCTCAGCATAGCTATTATGGTTTTCATAGCGTGCAAAGTTCTATGTATATATTTTGACCAGTTTCTATTTAGCATGCCATCTCGTATCATTTCAATTCTTGGGGACAAACAAGCCAAAATCCTTGTACAAAGTGTGATTTTATTGTCAAAGTTGGGGGCATTGATTTTTATTGATTGATTTCATTAGTTCAGAAACTTTGTGTCATATCAAAATGTTTAAAATAATAGTGAATAACCATTTTTATCAATAAAAAACACTCTTAATGCTTGTGAGAGTAAGAGATGTGCCTCACTTTTGTCTCTGTACCACAGGAAAAGAAGCTCTTACTATTTACAAATAAAAGAGGAAAATCTGCACTGACGTTTATTCATAAATGCAGATCTTTAAATACTTTACTTTTGGGCTTCAGTGCTATAGTACAAAGCTGGGTCGCTCACTCAGTAGTTAATTCACACCAATCAAAAACAATATATCAAAAAAGGGCATATAATTACATCTTGAACCTAAATATTTTCCCAAAGAGGGAAATGTTACCGTCTGTGTTTTAGTGAAAGTCAAGTCAAAATGGGGCCTGTATGATGCAAAACCATACATGTATGCACACTGATGAGCTGTTGTCTGCACTAGTTACCACACAGACCTAATGGAGATACACCACTCTCCTCAAATGGCTTTGTGGATCCCCCTTCATGTGAAATTAAATATTTGTGAGTTTGCTGCATTCGCCATGCAGCTCAAGTTTACTGAAGTCTCACAGATGTCCAAAAACAGCAGCAAAATGTATTCTTTTGAGAATTACACCCAAATATTAGTCTCAGAAAATAGTGTCTTGGCTACATCTGCACCAGTTTGTGATGCCCCCCACCCTGAACCTCCACTGCATGCATTGCATGTTTTTTATGGCTCAAATTGTGGCAGCAAAAGATAAAAGAAGGCATGAAAATGTTATGGGTTACATTCCTTCAGTACTCCACAGTTTTCTTTACAAGTCAGAAAATCTAAAAAGAAACGTTTTTATTGAGCTCCAATGGATTTCGTTTGAATCTCAAAAGGCCATCGTGATGATCAAAGACCATCTCTTGTAGATGTTATGGATTTAATAAGCTCAAATAATGTCTGTTTCCATTTTATCCAAATATATATATATAGTGGTTAAAGTTATTCCCTGAACACTGGTACACTTGAGGCCAACAGCGGCCTATTCTGACTGGTTTAGTTATATCTGTTAATATATGAAACAATAGATGAATATATTATTGTAAAGAAAAAAAAAAAAAACATTACTATTTTCCTCTCAGGGATGGATTAGTCCCGTAGGATTTATAAATTATCCACAGCAACACATTTTGACCAAAGTGTGCTGGCTTCCAAAGGGCCTTGTCAACAGGAATAGAAGAAAAACGAGCTTTTGCACACAAACAAAACATCTGTGCAGTTAGTGGTTTGTTTTTACATAATTAGATAAGTGGCTTGTATAATGTCATAAAAATATAAGTGAGTTTATTTACATACGTGTGCGCGCACACTACGTGTGAGAGTGAAACATGTGCGTGTAGTAATTCTTACACCCTGTCTTTCTCTATTTTCTTCTAATTTTTTTTGTCTTTTTTCTTAAATGTCTCTAAAACTGTCGTCATTCACGAGCTGAAAGGAAAACGAACGCACGCATATGCACACACCAGTCCATCAGTCTGTCAGAGTCACTCTCTTAGTATTGCATTCTCATCAACTGCTTCGTGATGTTGTCCTGTAAAAATGGCGCCGATGGATTTCTGTAGAATGACAAAAAGCATTTCTCCTTAAGGCAGCACTGTGATTAAAAAGCTTGAGATGTTGTCCCAGTTGTCTGAGAAAGTTTTTAATTCTGCAGGACCTCTGAAACCCAGCCCACAAAAATCCCTCAAAGTGCTTATTGCTTCTTGGCTCACTCCTGGTTTTTTAGCAGAACACTGTTCTGATGCTGGAAACAGAACCTCGCATGAGAACAAAATGACCTCTTGTCTTCAACACCCATTTTTGACCCTCTCCACTAACCGGGGGAGGGGTCCTTTTTTACCCTTTGCAGGTGTAGACTTCTTCACGCTGTGTGCACTGCTTGCATTCGACATAGCAGCACCATCGCACTTGGCACTGACAGGGCCCGGTCACCTCCCTACTCTGGGTGTTATGGCCTCGTCCACAACAGATAGCATCACAGTTTTTGTCTTTGTAGCACTTGCGGCCTGCAGTGCCATACGAGTACTTGCTGGCTTTACAAAAACTAGGCGAGTCCTCAATGTGGAGCAAGTTCATAGTTCGGGGGATCTGATGACTCAAGCCCGGCAGGGAGGGCTGCTGCTGCTGCTGCTGCTGCTGCTGGCTCCGGCCTGTAGAGATCTCTCCCTCCCCGGTGGCCTCGTTGGTGGAGCTGCCAAACTTGGAGGAGGTTTCGTAGAGCTGCTTCAGCCGCTTGCCGATCTCGTGGAAGGGCGGGAGCTGCCTCCAGCAGGTCCGGACAGTGCAGGAGCCGGAGACACCGTGGCATTTGCAGGTGGTGTTCTCTCCAGCTTTGATTACCTGGAGCCGAAGGAGACAGAAGAATATTGTTGACCAACGGCACGTTAAAAGCATCACAACTATGCAAGTTAACAAGGTATTTTTTCATACAAAGAACTTGAAAGAGCTAATTAGAAAAGGCTGGGCAACAAGGCTTCAAAAAGGGAACGTTTTTGCTTTCATTTTGCTGTTTAATATCATAAAAAGAGCTCATTAGAGGCTTGTGAACAAAGGGAACCCCTGAGGCCTCATAAAGAAGATTGAGCAATGATTTTATTACAACCAAAAATTATAATAAGTGAGATTATAACCACAAAAGCTCCTCAAAGACAATCTGTTCAGGTAGCCATCAAAAGGCTTTGATGTCTGATCTCCGGAGAGCCATGTTCATCTTTTTGAGGACGAAACAAAGTTAATAAACCCAAAGATCTACTGTGGCATCTTAATCATAGTGAAGCCAGAGCTGCTGGAAACAAATGAAAAAGTCTTTTTTTTTTTGCTCAATTGCAACTTAATAATTCTCAGCTAAAAAAGGTGAACATGTCATTTAATCACCTACTGGCTCTTCGCAGTCAGCCAAAGTTCACAGCAGAGTTGAGCATAAAGCTAAATGCAGCGTGTATGTGAAAATCACGAGTCGGAAAAATACATTTTCATAGATGAGGTTTGGAGGGAATGTGCATTTCTTTGGTCAGTCTGTGAAAAAGATCGGGAAGCGCACATGCCTCACACCGGCAGGTCAACAGAATATGATTGGTCAGTTTTTAAAACCAGCAAAGGAAGCAGAGGTTCATACATTCCAACTGCGACCGTCTTTTCTGTGGGAATTTATCCCGAGCAAGCTCTTTATGCCTCACTTCGCAAATCACATTCGCAGACACAAATTCTGGTCTTTCTATCACTGAGAGGGTTCTCCACAGCCCTTCCTCTAACCCTAACCTTTTTTTAACCCTGAAACCAATTCATGGCCCTGAAAAAAATGGCTGTGAAATCCAGGCTGGATGCCTACACTAATACAAATGACTCCACTTTGATAGTCTAATCCATTCAGCTGGAGAAAATGTATTTGCACCAGAAAAGCAAACTCAACACATCTGTGTATAACCTCCAATCTCATTAAAAATGTAAACGAACTTACTGGTAAAAACTAAATAATAAAAAGTTTCAAAAACAATTAAAAACATCGGACATTTTTTACGCCAGATCTTAAACTTAGTTAAAAATTACAAAAGTCTTCCATTCTTTGTTCCACCATTGAATGTTTCCAAGATAAAAGTCAAATATCACAAAACTGAATTATAATCTGTATCATCTTAAAAGTATTTGTAATTAGACTAGTATGTATACACATTTCTTCTGGTTATTGTTTCTAAATTGTTTACTATATAAATGTATAAGTGATGAACTAAAATTAATTCTGTTAATGTTGTTCTTGCATTTCATTTTTTAAATGTGCTCTGTTTACTTAATGTATGTTAAAACTCATCTTGACTTCATTTTACTGGTAAAAAACAAAAAACAGGAACACAAAAAGGAAACTTCTGGTTACATTTGCTGCAGACAAACACTTATTTTTCCTGTAAATTAAAAAAAAGAATATTATTTCACATCGTAATATTGTCATTAAACTATTTTAGTATCTTTATAAACAAACTGAGGAAAATGTAAAGCTGTTACAATGCAGCAACTACAGCAGCAGTCAGTATGCTCCCCATTAAAGTCATCTAAGGCATTGAAGGAATTTGTATTAAAACGGCTGAAAGCCAGGCTGCAAAGGCTTTGATATTCAAGACTCCACTGCTTTACTGCTAAAAGTCTCACTCCGGTCATCTTTGATCTAAGCATTCCAAATGGCCTTTTAATTATGATTGTGCCGTTTTAGCCAAAATCAAAAAAACTGTGCTGTTTTCTAGGACATAGTTTCTGCAGAGCGGCAGTAGCTCAATAGAAATTTAAATCTGAGTTCTGGCAGGGTTGCTTTGAGTGGAGCAACCCTGCAACCCTCACCCTTGCTGTTCCTGAGATCTCTCTGTTTACTGAGTAAAATTGGATCCATACAGTTTTGTGTCAGATGCCATCTCGGACGAGGAAAGCAAAGACGCTAATGGATCTAGTGATCTACGAGTGGATGCATCAGAATGGAGCAGAGTAGTGGCCCGCCCAGCAGATTTTCTACATCACAAACAAGATCTTTTTCAAACTGAATTTTTTCTAACTGCTTACGATTCACAACAGTTAGAATAAAGAAATACTGAGAAATGCCATTTTGAGCATAATTTTGCTCATATATGTCCTTCATCATCAGAAAAATGCCACAAGAACATGTTAAAACAACATTTTCGTCAGAGTGGAACTTTTTTTAAAGCAACTACAGATCAGCCAAAATGAGTCTGTTTGCACACTCACCTTCATGCCTACGTTTGTGTTGTGCATGTCGACGCGTGCACGTGGGTCCTTGTTAGAGCGTTTGCCCAGGAAGTCTTTGACAAACTTGTATGCATATTTGAGGTTGTCCCCACAGCCCCCCCACTGCCAGGCTTTTCGGTTTTCCAGGTCTGGGGCCTCGTCACATGTGCAGCGCTCCATCCGTCCTGCGCTGCAAGCTTTGGCAATGGCGTGCGTTAAGCCTGCTGAGGATATGGCGTACAAAAAGGCCGTCTCTTTAAACCCTGGAAAAGCAGGTAAAACACAAATGAGAGGCTGCCTCACGAAACTCACAAACTGGAGGCTTGTTTATTGAGAACAGAATGAAAGCTCCGCATACCACTTTTCAGTATGTTGGCGCGGTGACGTCCCTCTAAAGTGCAGTTCCACCTCTCGAAGCGGAATTGATGCTGACATTCTAAGGCGCTCATGATGATAGCCTCCCTTAAGGTATCTGCCACGCCTGGGTCTCTTCTGCACATCCTGCGCTGCTTCTTCTCCAGTCTGAGACGATCACACAGCTTGTGGTGGGCCCTGCCTGTAACCTCCTCCGGTAGAGAGTTCAGTGGCAAGATCGACAGCGGTTCATTACCTGTCAGCCTGCAGAGAGTGAACACAGATGTGCCAGTTGAAACAAGAGCCGAGAGAGTGAGTGGATACACCTAGTGGAGCACAGGATGCTGACCTTGCTGGGTAAACAATAAGACTTGCAAAGATATACTACACAAACAGCACAGGAAACACAGCTGGGGCATATGGTGCTCCAAAGTTTGGTTAATGTTCAGATGAATTCAGCTGGCCGGCGGTTAATGTTCTGGGGAATGCAGCGTTTGCTAAAGATTGAGATCAACCGCCGCCACGGCCGCGTGCGTCTGCAGCCAACTCCAGCAGACGTGAAAAAGATCAATTTTCAGAAAATGTTTCTGACAAAAAATGACAACACTTGAAAGACCCAAGTGGTCAATGTAGTTATATATTAACATTTTTAGATAGTTGAAAGTTAAGGCGTTACCCTGAAGGTGGCACGCCACATGTGCGTAAAACAGTAGCCAGCTTTTACTTGGTTTAACATGGACATTATTTCCTGAGTCATATTCTAACAGCAGCAGTGTAAACACATCAGACAGAAGGATTTGCACTTTTGTCAAGCTTTCAAGCTCTGAAATCTGCAGTTCATTTGATGAGTAGCAAACTGAAGTTTTCAACTCCAAACATGCTACAGCGTACATGTGGCAGACTTCTACTTCTTTTGTCAGCTTATTTAAGGGAGGCTTGCACAAAACACGCAAAGTATGAAACTGCCACATAGCTGGCAAAACCTACGACCAGTGTTCTGAGGTTGCGATGGGGAAACTGCATTATTTTCATAAACACACACAGGGGACATGACTGTCAGCCTGGGACCATTTTGGTCACACCAGCTGGCAGGATTGGCACTGCAGTTGCTCATTATGTGCAATTTCTGGCCTCTTTTACACCCTAAAGTGAAACTGAAGAATAAATTGATTCACAGAGCTCACAAAAGCACAAGAATTCAACCAGAGTACTTTTGCAGCCACGTCAGTTTTTTTTTTCCTCTTTTTTTTTGAGCGCCTCTTTTTTGTAAAAGTTAAAGTCAGAGATGCTTATTGATGCAAATACACGTCAAACCACTTTTGCTCCAAAATGACCGTCATTTAGTATGTAACTTAAAGGAAAACCCCCTTTTTTCATTGCTGGAAAGAAATTCAGGCACCAAAGGGGTTAAAAATGCTGGATTGAGCCGTAAACATTTGTGCTGAAACTTTTCTTTAAAAGTTAAAAGAGAGCAAAATTAAGGAAAAAATGTTTTATCTATTTATGAGTCATATGGTATACAATGGGATCCCCCAATAGCCCAAAAACGTAGTCTTCTCCGGGTGGGTGGAGAGTTCCTGCCCCGGGGGGGAGGAGTTTAAGTATCTTGGGGTCTTGTTCACCAGTGAGGGAAAATGAGAGCGTGAGATTGACAGGCAGATTGGAGCGGCGCCCGCTGTTATGCAGTCGTTGTGCCGGTCTGTTGTGGCAAAGAGAGAGCTGAGTCAGAGAGCAAAGCTCTGAATTTACTGATCAATCTTCGTCCCAATAGTCAAGTGGAACGAGGTGGCTCAGGCATCTGTTCTGGTCATGCTTCCTGGAAGTCTTCCTGGGGAGGTGTTTCAGGCATGTCCCGCTAGGTAGAGACCCCGAGGAAGACCTAGGACACTCTCCCAACTGGCCTGGGAACACCTCGAGATCTCCCCCAGAGAAGCTGGAGGGCAGGGGAGAGGAAAATGTGGACATCTTTGCTTACACTGATGCCCCCGTGACCCAGTCCCAGATGAGTGGAAGAAAATAGATGGCTGGATTGAACCCACATGTTAAGTGAAAAAGGGGTTTGATTGTGTGTGTTAATGTTGTTTGTCTCCATGACCATCTTATGAACTTACCACTTGTACAGGGTGTCCCTTGTGAGTAAACACCCAAAAATTCTGATTTTCTAAACGTAAACTTTCAAAAAATAAAACAGTGAACCTTTTTGCAAAACATTTTTGCAAAGGTTCTTTCTGGATTTCCACACAGGAAGTAACTGATCTGGAATCCCCATCACTGTAACTTTGCAGGGAGGACTCTGTCACCAGCCCCCAACAGAAGGTCACAAGAGTTTCTCAGCAAAAGATTTATTTTATTAAGTCCCATAACTGACTGAAGCGTTTCCCCTTGAGTTCTAAGCATCATATCAGGGAACTTAATGGCTCCCAGATGCTTTAGTGTATGATGCTCACAAATGCTCCAGTACATCCTTTGTTTTACAATACACTTACAACCTGATCGAGATTCCAAGCAGTCAAAGCTTTGTAAGGAGGAGCCACTTGCAGATTGAGTAAAAGGGTTTCCTTTTAGAAAAGTGTGTTTGCCAGTTTTTTTTTCCTTGTCTAATGGCAACGACTTTCAAATGGAAACCTGGCAAGTTGTATCTTGACAGGGGTTTTGCTCAGAACACAGAAATGAAAAGAAAAAAAAAGGTACGGTCTGAGCAATGAGCTCTGTAATGGAAGGCAACTATGTTTCTCTGAACAAAAATGTGCTTGAAGTTGTTTCATGCTTTATTAAAGTCCACTCCGATAGCAAAGTGAAGGAAACACGCAGAACATTCCAACATAAACAAAACCAGCTGACCCAGCATGTTACAAGTGACTGACCATTGTTCCACAACATTTCTAAAGCCAGTGAGCAATCAGGGACTCTGCACGCTGCTCCTTTTTACAACCATGTCAAATATCTGCATAAGACTGACATATTCAACTTGGTTATACCTGTACATATAAAAAAAAAAGCTTCAATGCCACCTCAAATTGGAATCCTTGGAGATTGCTTTTACCTTAAAAACAAGAAGTCCAAAAAATCTAAACTGGGTGAAAAGCTTCACTTTGTGCATAAAGTTTACCTTTTCAATTGATATTTTTATATTGGACTACAAGAGCCTGAAAGCAAAGTGCCAAGGAGAAACAAATACTTTTCCACATTTCCAGAGAAGGCACTCCTGTGATAGTCCTCTTTTCTATCAAATGCTGTGGTAGATGTCATTTAAGAAACAGATATATTTACTCTTTAATATTTGTGAGATTAAAGGTTTCAGCTTGATTCTAATGTCACTTAAACGTGTTTGAAATAAAGGATGTTGGTTTTACTGGATGTGACTCCTGCTGTCACTGAAAAGAAAGAAAAAAAAAAAAAACAAAAGGTCAAACATTCCTAAACGCTGATGCGCTTGAAGATGTCAATCTGCTGTTCTCCAAAAATGAACTCACTCAACTCATTTAGAGAGCAAAATGAATAATAGTGTGTTAATCACAAAAAATGGATCAAAAATATATATGAGGAACCCACCGAGGGAAACTAAAAAAATTGAACTTGGAAAAACAATGTGCGATTTTGTCTCAGACAACTCAATGACAGCCTAATACACTGCAAAGTGTCAAGACTCTTTCACCACACTCTCCATCAAACTTTTAGATGAGGGAAATAATGAAGAGTGTGTCTAAAAAGTTGAAGCTTGTAGAGTGAACAGCTGACAGCTGAAGAGCAAAAATCCCATCACAGTGATGTGGAATTCCCTCCAAAGTTTTAAAACAATTTATTTATCATTTGGGGGTTTGGGAAACAACCACAATTCCTTCTTTAAATGCGCTCTGACATCACAGATTGGTTGTGTCTGTCAGCCTAATGAATGTTTATCTGATAAAGCAGTTGGAATTCGTATTGCTTTGCCCAACTCACCAAAACAAGTAATGGATAATGCCCAACAAGGTGTGCATTATCAGAAATGAATGGACAATGGTGGGGCCGTGAACCGTCCAATGCAAAGGCCGGATCCAAATTGCTTCCCTGGCTACTACTCCCTATTGCTCAAATGATAGGGGCATTTGAAGCTGCAGCGGTGTCCGAAAGTTTTTGAAAGGAAGTGCCATAGGGACTTAGGGTTACGTATCCCTCTGCCGGTAGGGTGATCCGCGTTGTGCTTGTGGCGCGGAGGAGAAACGCATTTCTACACGTGGGTTTGTTTTAAAGTTATAAAACCGATGTGTATCCTCAGAGAGCTGGCAGTTTTTAATTGCAAGAAATATCAACTTTGAGCTTTAAATGTGGATCAGAAACTAATAAAATAACAATAAAATTATTTATAAACACTTATTTTTTCTATACAAAGCAATAAAATAAGGAAGACAACGACAGACAATAAACTATTTAAAATTAAAGGTAACATGGCAACACAGATCATAAAATTTGATGGAGATCCTGTCATGTCCATCATAGGACCATTTGAAGAACAGAGAGCTTTTATACTGTCTTGATGTTGTGATGAACTGTGGAATAATATATGTTTACTCACTGTATGTTCCAAGTTTCTGTTGTTCTGGTTAGCAACTGGCATTAGGCCAATAATATAGAACATTCAGGCTATTTGACCATTCTTTAGTAGGCATCTATATAACTTTTTCATGGGCAGCCAATCAGAATCAAGTATTCATCCAGACAATGGTATAACTGTGTTTAATGCACATTACATCTGCATTGTTTTCATTTAACTGTTTCTAAATATGCTTCTTTCAAATTAAAAGTTACATTACGGCAAGACTCTCCAATTGATTTTTACTCGAAAATATGAGGAATAAATTTTATTGCACAATTTAATAAAGCACTTTTTGTGTTTGATGTGCTTTTGCAGTCCTTTAATATTCCTCCATAGATGCTGATGACTCAAAAAATAGGATTATAATCCGCTCATCCAAAAACGACCAAAGGATCCTGTACATTCTCTATCAAAAAAACTAAATTGGGAAAAAACTCAAGAAAACAAAAGTTTAATTAAACAAATTAGAAAGTTTTTGTTAATAAAAACATTATTTATCCTGATTGGTTTTCAAAAGCAACTTCATCAAGCATTTTTATCTCTTATAGATGAACTCTAAGTCTGGAGTTTGGGGTTCTTTTGGGTAGAGAAACCAAAGCTAGAAATCCATTGAATAACAGTGTTTTTAAGTTGTCTATGCTCCTTAATGAAATGCGTCCATCATGATGTCCGCTCCTTAATGAACACAAACATGTTTTGACATCAAGCATAGCTTTTTTTAAGGTATTTTTGTTTGAGGTGTTGGCACAGCAACACTAATTACACACGGAATATAACCCCAACATATTAAACTCATTATTGTCCTATGTGAATTTGGATTCTTGCTGATGTTTGCTCAGCTTTGCTTTTTCCATTTACACACTTGCCTTTACACACTCTTCGCAGACACCGCTGACCTACTCACATGCCGCACCTCCTCCACTGTCTTTCACTTAGTAACGCTGGAGTTTGTTTAGTCCCTTCTTTCTACCTGTCAGCACCTCCCATTGCCCATGACATTTACTATATATACACATTTTCCAATGCAGCGGGTTCAGTGAAAATGCCCCATTTGGTGCAGTGGAGCCTTAGTGTCGATCCCTTGAGGAAATCATTGACTAGCTCTAAACTTCACCATCATCACTTCCTCTTCAGCTTCAGATCGCCGTCCTGGATGTGACCCTCCTCTGCCATTGCTGTGCAATCTTCATTAGTCTGGAATGTAAATAGTTAAATATAATAGTGTTTCTCTTTAAGGAAAAAAAAGTTTTTGCTAGCTTTATATGAAAGCGTGAACCACCCAGAGGTATATAAAAATCCAACTATACATAACAACAGACAAGCCAGTTTATGTGTTAACACTGAAAAAACATAAAGACGTCAAAAGTATACCCTGAACAATCTTATATCTAACAAATAATAGATCAATTTTTGCACACTGACTAAACATTTAAATAATTCCCTATTTATTAAAATCCAATTACTAAATCGAGGTTTTGTCAATCTAAGACACAAATCATTGCAGATTATTTCCAGACTTGCTTTCTGTATTTTAGGTTTTGACCATATTTCTGCCACTTTTCGACTCATGCACCACCAGTGTTAAGTTCATTTGAGTATGCAATTATACACAAATGTGTGTGTGTGTGTGTGTGTGTGTGTGTGTGTGTGTGTGTGTACATGCGTACGAGCTCAAACAACCTTGTGTCAACACCTACAAGAGTCTGTCATGGCTGAACGCGCCCAGGCAGAAAAAGCACAAAAGCCACAATTTCTCCATCAGCCTGAACTTGCAGGTTGTGTGGTCTTAGTGTCGTCTAGATCACAACCAACCCCCTCCATTTTTCCTCCGCCTCTTTCCTACTCTCCGAACTTCCCCTATTCCCACTGGTCAATTACTCTAAACAGATGTCAATCATTTGACCCAGCTGTTGGCTTAAAACAAAGCCTCTTCCAGACAAAACCACCACTCACCGTGAACATAAAGTACACAACACAATGACAGATTTGGACATGTGTCCTGGAACAGTTCAGCTGTCTCAGATGAATGTGTGAGCAATTAAGAAAAACAAAAGGAAAAGAAAGTATTAATCATTAAATTAAACCCCTGGTTTCTTTGGGAAATTAAATTTGTCAGTGCCGATTTACTTTTCTTTCTATTAATTTTTTCCGTCTGCTTTCACAGCATTTGAAAAAGAGCTCCTTTTTCGGAGGGAGTTATGGGAGTTGTATACTTTTCTCAGAAAAGTTGGATGAACTTCAGACCACCCTGCCCAAGTCCCATCTGGTGTATCAGAGCCCGATCCATGCCAAAGGTAGTAGGAATGTGAGCATGTGTGGCGTTTTCCCTCAGGTCCGCTCTCGTTATGGCTGACAATGTGCTCCAAAGCCTTCACTTGAATAAGTGAAGAAACGCTGAATCAGTGTCAAATGTCTCTGCTCCAGGGAGACCCCAGGCTGTTGTTCACCTTCAAGGAAAGGAAACCCAGCACTGCACACATTTTCTTCCCTCTGATACTTTTAATTCCACAAATATTTAAAATAAACAAAGAGGCAAAAGGCTTAGACTGAATTACTCTGGGTTGTGCCAGTCCTCCAAAAAAGCTAAGAATGGCACAGTGCTGCAACATGACATACAAAGCCTTTGTTTTCCAAATGGTACCAGACTGGATAAGTCATTTTTTTGTTGAGTAATGTGTTTCCCAGTGGGAATGTCATACAGCATCAAGAAACTCAGCTTTTCACAGTGCTGAAGGGAAGTGCACTATCTTGTATGACCTAACAGGATATGACACAAAGTTATGTCATCTGCTGTCCTGTCTGATCATTAACAACCCACACAGAGCATGTTGGACTACTCCCACAAAGTGAAGGATCACTTTGACATGTTTAAATGATGTGGTTTATTATACACCATTTACATTTCAGACCTAAATTCCTAAATAAAATAACATTTTAAAAAAACATGGTCACAACATTTTAAAATACTGCCAAAAGTAGTGTTCAATCATGTCTGAAAACTAGAAATAAACCCAAGAAGTGGGGCTACAGGGATCTGGCTTTAGGAGTATGGGGCATAGTAAGAGGTTTAACTGCTATGTGGGAACTCCAGGCTTCCATGATCAGCAGCTCAGTTGTAGTCACTGTGTGACTGGCACAGATCGGGCGTGCAGCAGCGTACACATGACTCTCCTGATCTAGCGCACACCATGGCACAGAGTAGGCCTGTACCAGCGCACAGACACACCAGGCACCTTCAGGCACATGCACCGTACTAGGTTCTTACCAATGCCACATGATGGCATGAGAACCAGATTGTTGTTTGGTGAAAGAACAAGTCTGTTTCCCTTTAGACTCAGAGCAAACCAACAGAGCAGGTCTTTACAGTTAAGACTACAACTGGGCACATGATCGTCAACACACGTTTGGGTGTCAAACCTTCAGAAAATACAACACAAAGCTGTGTATTCTGTTTGTGTATGTTTTGTGTATTCTGAGATCTGACAGGACTTTAATTTAATCCCTATTCACATACAGAAAAGATTATTCTTTGTGTCCATAAGGCTACATGCTCCAAAAATCCATCTGGATTCACTTTGAGTCAATATGATATTATAGCAAAAAAATACAAATAATAATAATAATTTACCTCAGTTGACACCAGTGCAGGTGGGTGCACTTCACATAACACCTGGATTGGAAGAGTTTCACTCAATTACTTTGTAATGGATGGAGATCAGTTGTGTAGATGAACAGTCCTTCCTCCAGGGTTGATTGCGGGATGTTTGCCATGCTCCAGCCTTTTCATCTGCCTGCCTCATGTGCCTATTCATTCCTGCGTGTGTGATGGATGTGTTTTTGTGTTCATTCCCAAACTAATCCTCTGCTCATGCGGAAACCCTTGTGACACATTTAGATGCGTGTCAGATCAGCTTCTACAAACAGGAACTTCTTAAAGATGATCAGACAAATAGGTAACCATCCTAATTAACTTTGGCAACACCTTCAGAATCCACGGTTATTTTCTTGGATATCAAACCCTTAAATATCTCCCCTATCCACAGAGTGGCAAAGAGAAAAAAAGATTTTCTGTGGTCAAGCATGAAGAACGCAAGGACATAGTGGTCACACCAACAAGCCTCGTCTCATCAGTGCTTCACCACTAAACAGTATATTGACTCCATATTAGTTTTCCTGTTTTGGAAATTGCCCATTTCTCCAATTCCATCTGCAAAGGCCATCACATGTTTGCACTGTGGCCAACAATCTTTGCTTTGATGGGAGTTTCTTCTTTATCATTTCTAAATGCTCAGCTGACTGGTGGCATTAGGCCATAGCTGCAGTCCTTTCATTGTTAAAGATGTCTTATTGTTGTGGTCTCCTCTGCACAGTGATGACACCTGGATGTGAGCAGGCCAAAGACCTTTTAAAAGCCAAACCACAAAAGCGTCATAAATATCCTGTACCACCACAGTTTAATCCCCCATAAGTTACTACTGTGGTAACTGCTAAAACATTAGCAAAAGATGTATTCTGGATGTTCTTTTTAATAATTACTCAAATAAATTTTGTACATTGAAATAAAAAAAATAGATTTTGCATTTTAACCCTTCGATATAGGAGCTTTTGCCAGCGACAGGAAATGACACGCACTCTTCAAACTGCCGTAACTCTACGAAGGTTTCCACAATAAAAGCCATGCAAACAGATTCTGCTTTGCTCAACGTATTGTATAAGCTGCACCGTCAAAGGGTTTAACAGTTTCTACTGAAGTCGTTGAAGTATGAGAATTCGATCAAGTGAGTGTGACATCACGCATAGAAAATGGCTTTTTTCTAGCTCCAACCAAATGACGACGTCAGTATATGGTGATTGGTCCGAGTCAGTCTGCGTCAAAGTTTCCATGGGAACCAATTTACCAATCAGGGGTGAGCTTGCTGCAAGTCCACAAATCTGTCAAACATTTCAAATTTTTTGACGTGGGCCAGCAGAAACCACTTGCTTTTATGAGAAAAGTAATCAGGAAAATTATGGAGAAATAATAAATGATCGAGAACATGTAAAAAAAAAAAAAGGTAGGAGAGCAACAATGGTTATTCAGACAAATATGATTACTGACAGATAGCCGTTTATTTCTCGATAGAAGTCTAAAGGAATTTGGTGTCTTGGAGCCAGCAGGTACTTCCTGTTTGGAATTTCAGGGAGGAGGGGTCACTCAGTCCAGTTTTCTTATACAGACAATGACTGAAGCAGGTTTAATTTATAGCTGGAAAAAAAACAGTGCTCTAGCTCCTATATAGCAGTGCTGGAGACCACTAGTCTATCTCCAATACGGAAGGAAGAAGATTTAAAACAAATTGCAAACAATTTGGAGGGGATATCCACTCCTCAACCTCCAGTTAACTTGATACATCCACGCAACCAGTGCTCAGTAAATCCTGTCTGCTTTGCTCATGCAGAAGCGATACCATTTGAGGTGTGGTCGTGGCATCAGGATATCCTATGTAGTTGGGAAATCCCTTTATCAATGGTGCTCCCCACCCCGCTGCATGTCAGGCCTAATCAGTCCTTAAGGCCTAGTAATGAGAAGGCTGCCACCACTGTCTGCCAGGCAACGCCAGTCTAAGCCCACACTGGCTCTGCTTCTTTTAATGAGTGGTAATCACCCAGAAGCTTCCCACAAACCACTGCAGGGATGCCAGCACGCATATGAGGCAGGCAGGCCAGAAGACAGGAGGGAACCAAAGGAAATGGTTACATGGAGCCACTTAAAAATGAATTGTAACATTTTTGTGCAGCGCAAAAAGAAGGAAGGCTCTTTCATAAACACAATCCAGGTTGGTGCACGTCAAGATCCAAAAGAGAAGCTAAACTTTTCTGTGGCTGCATGCCGACGTCATATTTGTTATCCAGTGGTTCCTGGCAAACTGCCTCACTGCATGGAGAGCAGAAAACATACATCGATCTTAACAACAACAGCTTCGCTTCAGGAACAGAGCGATGAAAGAACTGACAGCAGTGCAACAGCGTCCATCACACTTTCCCCTTCAGGATGCTGCGGTGCCTCTATTATTGGTAATCCTATTTGCTTGATTGTGGGCAGCCTTCCTGTATATGTCGCACTCGAACTAAATAAAAACAAACTCTTGACTCAGACTGAGGATACACATTCTTCAGAGTTTACAAGACCACAGAATGACATGCCTGTTACCAACGCACACTCTAAAACCCACTGAGCTGCCTCGTGGAGCACTTTGAGCCCTGATGGAGATCGACTGGGCTGAAAGTTTATTTAGTATCTCATCAAGCTGTAATTCATAAGCGAGCTCCTCTGACTCAAAGAAATTCCTGCCACCAGTCCGGCACCTGCCACAACACAGCAAAAGTATGAGCGTCTGCATTCTGGTGGCAAAGTAGGACAATTTAAGCGGGTGATGGACTACTCCAGGAATCCCACCCCACCCCGAGCTCAGCACTCTTTGGGCAGGAGAGATTGTATTTATGTTAGACTTACGCTCCACCGCACTTTGGAAATTGGGTATGCAACATTGACCCCCTATTTTAAGTAAATCAGTACCCATGAGGCCCTAGGAAGCCTCATGCTCATGGAATATTTATTTGAACAGGTTTGTGTTTGTGCGCCCCCCACCCACCCTCCAGTCAAAGCTGGAGTGTCACCAGTATCGAGTTTCTGGGAAACTGGCCACGGGGCAGCCACATTCTCTGTCTGTGTCACCTGTGCAGGCTCCGTCGATGCGTTTCATGTTCCTCAGCTGCAGGTCTAAATCATTCACTGACACACATTCATATTCCCTTCTCTCTGGACCGCAGAATAATAAATCTGAAGTATCACAATACCACATGTTTCAGGCCACAGACAGAGAGCAGGCTGACAGGGAGAACTGAAGCCAGTTGAATGTGCATCATCTTTAGGACCATAAAGGCTCACGTGAGTGCCAATCTGGCACGTCACCTTGAATAAAAACCGCCTGCCAAGGGCGACAAAGCAACAACACGGGAGTCAAGTCAGCGGGGTCACATTTGTTCATCTGATTCAGTTTTTAGACCTCCACTGAAACTAAAAGCCAAACAGAGAAACCTCTTGCCACGTGGGAGCGTTACAAATGACGATGCTTCTTCAGTGGGGGCCCACCATTCCTCCACCCATTTCAGACCTTTTTCAGGTGTCACAGAGCGTTTCCATCATCCACTTTGTGCAAATACTTTAGGAGAAAAAAAGGGGGAAATGAGAACAATCTGGTTTATATACATTTGCGCCAGTGGTTCCAAACCAAAGTCCTTTTTCAAAAAATCTGTTGGACAGTACAAAGCCCACTTCAGCGAGTCAACAGGTCTAACATGCTAGAATGAAAGGCCCCTTAGGGGGACATTTCTCGTGCTCTCTTGCAGATTCACTACAGCTCCCAGATCGCCTAACACTCCTGGATCCTGCACAACACCCATACCCACCATAAATCTGACTCTGCTGCAAAGGACTCGAGTGTCATCATTCTGGAGTCCGCAGACATTTGTTTCGCTGTGCGCCTGCAGGCTGCGGAGCACCTTCAACAGAAGCTTTTGCATGGAAAACATGTTGGTTTTGTTTTGTGGAAGATGTCTTCAGTTGTGGGTGAATTGTTGCAGCTCCACCTGACATTAAGATGTTCAGCAGCTCCAACAAACTGGAGCACTTGTCGATGCTCTCAGGTGGAAACCATGACTCAGATTTTAAGTGTGGGAGAACCAACTCAGTGATGTGATGCTTTTTCTTAGTAAAACATTATTGTATGGATGACATGATTCACAATGTGCTCCATTTTTCATGTGAATGTCTCTAGCTGTGTTCCGGGTATTTTTTCTTCCTCTAACAGATGGAGGCAGCAGAAAAGAGCTGTGTGGTGTTTATGCTGGAAGGGGGAATTTTCTGTGCAAGCTGAGCAGACGATTCGGCCACCGGTTCAGTCAGTCAGATTGCTTTATTGTTACCAGCTGTTGGGCTGAGCCATACACTCACCTTTCGCTCCGCGCGCGGCTGTTCACAGGCGGATAAGGAGATGATTTTACAAGAGTTTTCTGCCAAAAGAGTCTCTACCTGCCATTCACTTCAAGCTAGAGCGTAACTTAATTGTCAGGACAAAAATGAGATGAGGTATCCAATAACACTTTTGGGAAGCGCGTGAGTAATAAACCCTGCGTAATATCCTGTTTGGATTGCTTGTATGGTTATTTTACGCAGCTTCAGTAAACAGAACAACCTGCGCCAGGCAGCAGGTGAGAGGCCTGCGGGACAGGTGACATCCTGTTGACCGGCAGATATAAATAAACCACCTGTTAAATTCCAAAGAGCGGCTTTTACACAGAATATTGCCTGCTTTTGCGGTTTTTTGACGCGGATCAATGGAAGGCGCAGCATCTCTGCGCGCGCTTACCCGAAATATGCCGAGGTGGGTCCGGGCGCGGAGAGAAGATGCACTATAACTGTGAACGATAACCATCCCAGGAGTAGGTGTCCATCCAGCATTTTGCTGCGGCTCCAGGGCAGATCATTTCGTTTCTTCTAAAGTAGCTGTGTAAAATCACTTGTTGTAAGTTCAACACTTCTTATACGGAGGAGCTGCGCTGCGCTCCTCCCATCCGCGGAGAGAGGGGAGAGGAGAGCAGAGGAGCAGAGAGGGAGCAGCATGCCAATACTCAACTTCTTCACAATTCCCTCTCAGGTTTCACAGAGCTTATTCTTCTCAGAGTGTCTTATTTTATGATTGGTATGACAGCTTCTCCTCTGTGGGCGTTTTAAGCGCCGTGTTTACACAGACTGAGGTCAGGCTGGGCTGAGCAAGGCTCTGCAGAATACTTTCATCCACAGATTGTTTTCTGAGAGGGAAACCGGTGGAAGGGTCTTAGCCTATTATCGAAACACTTTTTTTAAAGTAATATTTTGTATGTGTAAAAAGGTATTTAACTTTGGAAACAAAACAGCTTTGGGGCAGTTTTCCGACATGTAAGCTTTTTTTATTCTTAGCGAGTATCTTTGTTCAATTTCTAGTCAAATTATTATTATCCTATGAGGATTAAAAACCAAAGAGGTAATATTTTACCTGCAGTAGGATTAATGTTCCCTATATAATGGAGATTTAACTGAAATAAAATCTTGAGACTGAAAAAATGTTGAGTGAGTTGTTTTTACATTTTCTGTCGACATATTTTCCGCTGATTTCAAAATAAATAACCACTTATTTAAGATTTTTAAAAACCTGATATTCGGTCTCAGTGAAATGTCCCTTCTCAAGTCTATGCCTCTACTTGCAGTAAATTTGAATATTTTTGAGGTCATTATGTCAGAAATCAAAGAGGGATTGTGGATTTTTTTAATAGAGTTCCCTCCCAGAGCTAAGGGTAAAACATAATTAAAATTGACTTCTATGCCAGCCAAGCTTGTGCCAAGTCAGGAGGAAACCTGGAGGAGGAGAGAGATCTGTTCATTTTTAACCCCTTAATACCTGAATTAATTTCAGCTTTGAAAAAAAATCCCTTGAGCAACAATTTGCATGAATGCAATACGTCCAAATTTCCAAGAGAACATCAGTATTTGAATCAGTTAGCCAAAAACTACTGGGACTCTTTTACATCTGAAATAATTTTGCAACAATAACTGAACGGTTCTCTATGATGCTACTGTTTGATGTTAAAGCATGGTAGAGGTGGGTGATGATTTGGGTTTGCATCCATGTGACAGACGTGTTAAAAATGAACACGTTAATAAATATTAACGCTGATTAATTACACTCCGCGAAGCAACTGTCTTGCGCCGGTTCAGGCTTCGGCGGCGTGCGTCGAATTCTGAATGCACACTTCGTCGGGCGTAGTCCCGCTTATAACAGGGTGACTTACAAAAGACATTCATATTTATTGTTTTTTTTAGGTTTACATCGCTTTCTCAAAAAGGGGTACTATTTGGTACGTAATGTGGCCCGTTGTCATGGTAACACATTGCGTTGCTGGGCCACCAGATCTCGACTGCAGTGGCAAAGGAAAGTGATATACGTGCTGATTGTCACAATAAGTTCAATAAAGCATCAGTTCAGAGTTCTTACTGCTTGTTTGTGTCTACATCATGAAGGAAACTTTTGTTTTGAAGAAGCCTGCACATATAGAACATTGTGACCGCAACTTCTTCCAGAACATCCAGCAGCCAATCAGAATAGAATACTCACCCGGATCTTTTGAAGTGCAGAAACACAATATTTGTTCTTATAGCTGTATATCTTTGTTTTTTTGGAGTAATACTGCAGACATAAGTCTTTACAGTTCTGCTTATCTTACTGATGATGTGTTTTGTGCACACAAATTACACTTAAGAGTTAAAACTTCACAAATGTAAACATTTCAGACTATAAAAATTAAGGGAAAACAATTTCTCTTTGACCTTTTTTTTTTTTGTTCAAAAGCTGCATTTTGTTGTATAAAATGTAACATTGTGATCAATCACAATCCGAAAGTGTGATTAATCAGATTTCTTTTTATCGATTTGACAGCATTAACTAGCAACATTGGTAGATAATTGTATGAAATAAATTCATTTGAACATAACTTCTATCATATAGAAAGACAATGAACAGGTGAGCTCAACAGCAGCAAATTTAAACACTGCGATTGGAAGGGAACAACATACAACAATGCTGTAAATTGGGAAAGCAGCAGTGGTGCACGACAGGGTAAAATTGCAAACTACACTTTCTTTTTTTCCTTTAACTTTCACTTTTTTACCTTTTATTGTAATCAGTTGGTCTTTCGTGTTGCAACAGAAACATTCTGGGCTTTTTGAAATAATTAAGATTATAACAATCATGACTGACTGAGCTCGATTTGATGTGTCTTGTTTTTGGTGTAAAAACTTTTATTTTGAGTACAAATGGACTGAACATGCTTGAATGAAAAAAATGTTTGCTGTACAGAATGGTTTTAAATGTTCTTTTATTTGCATTAAAATGTGATTTCCTGAACTTACAATAGATTTTTTTAAAATCTTTTTTTGTCTTGTTTTTAACTAAGATTTAATTTTGAAGCAAATATCTTTTATAAAAGTGAAAATCCTATTGAAGTCCTGTGTATACCGCTCTCAAAGTTGCAGTTATAATCATTGCTGTCTTCTAGGTAAACGGAGAGGAACTTGAATTTAGGATACCTGAGGTCTATCTACACCTGCAGAGGTCTCCTGCTAGCATTAAAGGTGACATTCACATGAGCCAGCCCAACAATCTATGCTTCTGTTTCATTCATTCATTTTCCAATTCGCTTTATCCCTTTCGGGGTCACGGGGTTGCCGGAGCCTAACCTGGCTACTCATGGGCGAAGGCAGGGGACACCCCTGGACTGGTCGCCAGTCTGTCGCAGGGGCCACAATCACACACCCATGCACACTCACAATTTAGAGTAACCAATTAACCTGTGAAGCATGTTTTTGGACGGTGGGAGGAAGCCGGAGTCCCCGGAGAAAACCCACGCATGCACGGGGAGAACATGCAAACTCCACACAGAAAGGTCCCCCAGCCAGGACTTGAACCGGGAACCTTCTCGCTGTGAGGCAGGAGCGCTAACCACTGCGCCACCGTGCAGCCCGCTTCTGTTTCTTGCTTATGAATAGAAGAGCATCTCTGAAGATCTCTTTGCAACCTGGATCACCACTCTTCACCTTTTAGACTTTATTTTTAATTCAACTTATCCATCCATTTTCTAAACCTGTTTTGTCCCTTTCAGGGTCACAGGGCTGCTGGAGCCTAACCAAGCCACTCATGGGTGAAGGCAGGATACACCCTGGACAGGTTGCCAGTCTGTCCCCAGAGAAAACCCAAGCATGCGCAGAGCAATAGAAAGGTCCCCCATTGGTGATTCCGCTTCATATCCCCCAGCCAGGATTAAACCGGGGACTTCTTGTTGTGAGGCAAGAGCGCTAACCACTGTGCCACCGTGCAGCCAAAAAAATTCAAATTGTGTTTGAGGACACCTCAAATGTTGCTTTGCAATGTTGTAGAAGTATGATTTAAAGAGCAAAACAAAAAAAGTTTTGTAAATTTAAATTTCCATCATGAAGCAAAGCACTTGTTGGTGCATTCCAAAAAAAAACAACAAGAAAAAACTTAATTTGTTCTCTACTTTCCAGATATTTGGCGTCACTGGATCCAGTTCCTGGAAGCCTTCATTAGCTAAGCTTTCGTCTCATCTGTCCAAACTTCTGTCTCAGATATTGAAAGTTGGTGTGGATGCAGAGGGAGGAGTGCTCACTAGGGATGTGTACTGACCTCACGACAGGGACTGAGTGGTCGGATCCAACCCAGATCTGCCATCTTTATTCCATGGTAAGCTTATAATGACAAATCCTCCGCTTTTTTTCAAACCTTTGCTTCTGCTCCTTCCCAGTCAACTTATAAAAACTGTAACAGAATCAGTTTTGTTTTTAGTTCGTGGCAGGTGGGGTGCTACTTGGTAAACTAGTTCCACAACAATAGCTGCAACCAACTTCCTGTGGCTCACCTGACTAGCGTCTCGTGAGCTGCAACTCAGACCTCATGGGTTGTGACTCAAATCAAAGTCCGGCTCACAGCAGAAGTCAGCACTCGGCTACATATCTGCTCATTTTATCAACAAAACTCTTTCTACTGAGAGCTGCAGCATAATATTGAGGGACTAAATGAATCCATCATATCAAAAGGCGCGTCAACGCTCAATGTCGCTACATAAATCGCATTGAAGCTTTGGTGAGCTGGCTCATCGGTCACAGCTCAGTTTGCGACTCAAATCTTGTGTGTCGTGACCCACAAGACTTGAGTCACAACCAGGGGCGTTTCCTGGACCTGGAAACATTGGGGGCTGAGCCCACTACCTCACAAAAGACTGGGTGAATTTTCTGAGTGAAACATGCTTTTTAATCAAAGTTTCTTGAGCATCGTGGCACCTTGTTTAAAGACAAATACTGCAATATGTACTTCAAAACACATCAGTTTTCAAACTCAATTTTCAATGTGAAGAAAACCTTATGCATCAGTATTGATCTTATAACAAAGACACAGTGATCAAATTTGATATTACAGACAATTACTATGTTTTGTTTTTCCCCTTACAACTAAAAACACTATTTCTGTGTCAGGTTGCATGGTGAACTTTTGTGTCTGCAGATAAACTTCATCCAGTGAGTACTGTAACTCTGCTGTTACTTTTCTTTTTCAAGACTGCTCCTTTTTTTTCAATTACATTCACCTGTTTCCTTCTCTCTCTTTGCTGCTCTCTTCTCCTCTTTCTCTGTCCTATTTAGGTAATATGTAGATAAAGTATAACATCAGATTTATGTAATCATAATAGACATGAACTAAAGGTAAACATAACAGAAAAGTGGTCTTTGCAGAATGATTAGCATTCAAGTGCCAATTATTGAGAAAGTTTCTAAATGTTACAATTTTAATGATGAAATCGAATGTGAAACGGTTTTTATTGTTTTCTATCTGGATATTTGCCTTCATGCAAACACTTTTGTAAATTATATAAAATCTAAAAATAATTATAAAAATTATAGATTTTAATTATAAAAATATAAAATGCAAAAATAACAAAAAGTTCTGTTCACCTGAGTAAAACTATTGAAATTAAAAAAGAAATGACAAGTCCTTCAATGATGTGGTAGTGAGCATCTAAAGTTAAACAAACGATCAAGTCAAATGTTGAAATACTCATCCAATAGCCTGATCCTAAACAATTATCGTGTTAATGAATCTCTGCATGTAAAAATACAAACCGCTGTCTAGGCATGAAAAATGAGCGACAGCACCAGAAATGCCTTTGGCAGATCTTAAAAACATTCTAGAAAAAGTTAATCATGGAATAAAAAACATTATCTAATTCAAATGTTTTGTCTATGTGAATACCAGATGTTATAAAAATACATCACCTTCTTTTTAGTGGCTGTACAGAAAGTCTGGACCTTTTCTAGTGAGTATATCACAATGTCATGTAGGTACCGCAGTGAACTTCCTGGTAAAATGCTAGGCTAATGCTTTGGCTAACAAAAGTGTCATAAGATCAGACAGGTGTTCACTCACTGTAACTTTACCTGTTTCATGTGTTTGGACAAAGTCTTTCAGTCTGCTGCAGCCACCAAACAGAAGAACTATATAACTGTCATTATCATGATTGCCGCTGGAGTAAAATAATGTTTTTTTTATTTAAACAAACAAAAAAAAATTTCTCTCACAACTTTTTAAAACATGGCCTAATAATAATTGAAAAATAGAAATAAATAGAATAATTGTATTAGTCCTATAAGGGCATGTTCTCCTGCATCAAGCAAATTTTAAGAAAAAGACATGGCTGACATCTACAGATCTAACTAAGCTGAAATATTTTGATGAGAATGAAATAGCACGACTAAAACCCTCAAAACTAACAACCTCTTGCATGTGATGGCATTCTGAATCTCCGGGGTAGTCCATTTTGCCATGTGGTGCAGCCTTATTTTATTGAACACAGAAACAAAAAGACATAAAAATTGGGGTTGTTTGTCCTGAACTCTATGATCTGCTTCCTGAGTAAAACACCTTTCTGGATCAATTTCAGCTAAAAAAAAAAGAAAAAGATGGACACACTGACACCTTTATGTGTAGAGTTCTGATGCATCACATGTTCTGCTGCTCTGACCACCTTCACTTCCCCCTCTGCGGGACCACCAGCCCACCACTGATCTTCAGGTGAAGCAGATGGTCGTTCTGATCCTAGGATGAGGGCACACTTCACAGGACTGTTTCTTAAGGATTTTTCTGACAACAAATCCAGAAACGTAGACAGGACATTGTCTATAAGACTACCAAAGCAGGTGGGCAGGTAGCTGTTCACATGAATGCAGGAATACATGCAAATGGGGATGGAATATCATTCTCTGATACCAAAGCGGAGTGCATGTCTGCAGTTGGCAGCGAGACGATCTCATCTTGTGCTGCACGTTTCCTGATCCACTTGGTGAGACACCACAGCCGACCATCATACGGCGGAAGATGCTGTGGAACTGCCCTGCAGTGAAGTTGTTAGTCCAACCTCCTAAAATAAAGGTGCAGAAACCCAAACACATTTAGTCACATTATGTAGAATTTACTGCTCCCTTGTTTTTAGATTGTGTTGTTACGTATGCAAATTCACATTGGCCACACATAAAACGTACAGATAAGATGCACACTGATGCATTACCCACATGTATTTTAAGTGTGTCCAGGGCTAAATGTTGTTTGATTTAGTTATTTAAACTTAAAGTCCCAATAGCTGCATATCATGCACCTAGGTGTATGAAATTTGTTCTCTGCGGTTGACCTGGAGGAGCGTTGAGCCACAAACACAGCCGCACACAGAAACCATTTGGTGTATTAACATAATCCTAACCATAATGCTGATCTTAACCTTTCCTCTGGGTCTGTGTGGCCAAAAAAAGAAGTTCAGCACTGGCCATATGTATTTAGAAAATTACGTGTAGTCACTTTATTTTTATGATGTTGATACTTCTACTGAATTTTTATGTTTAGATTGTATTTTTATTGTTAATTTTACTGTTTTGAGAAAGACAAATTGCCACCTGTCCAGAGACAACAGATGAAAAGTAGCCTTATGGGAGTATTTAATGTTGTGTTTCTACCTGATTGCCTGACAGAGCTTTACTGAACATATGGCACATGGAGCAATTCACTCGTTTGTCTAAATTTCAATACAAAATCCCTTTTTGCCTATGGCACCATGCAGCCCAAGGCACGGCTGTGTTTAGTAAAAGGTGGCAGCCTCTTCTTGAACTTTTTTCATATAGGCTAGTTTCATTTTCATTTTGCTTTCGTCCTTGGTGTTCATTTGTCCAGTGTGAACCCATTTTGTCTTTCAGTTGCGTAAAATGTCTTTTGTCCACAAAGACAAAGTAAAGCAATTCAGAAGAACAATCACAACTCTCTCATTTCTGTCATGTAAGCTTGACTTCAGTGAGAGGTCTGTAACAGAAATTATCAGCTCTCCAGTTCTGTACTTATTTCTTGTGAAACATAAAATATTCTGGAAAGAACAGATTCTGTTCTCACAACTCTGCAAACCAGAAAACAATCTCCCTTTTGGACAAATGTCTTGCCAAATTCTGCTTTTTCTAATTTGAAATCCATCTGTCATGTGTTCTCAGGTAACATTTTAAGTGTAATTGTTAACACGAGTGGAGTTTTCAGGTTGTAAATGTTGCTAAAATGACGTTTTTCTTTTCCTCATGTTTCTATTCATCTTGACTTTTAAAGGATATTAGTTCATTTCTGGCACAAAACATTATTATTTATGAGCAATAAAAGCAGTTTCAAGCATTCACACTTTTTCACATACTCTGATATGCTACCGGTAATAAACTAACATACTAATGCAAACAAGTCATGTTACATGCATCTGGTGTGTTTGTGGATTTAAACTTATGAATTTGGATAAATCTTATCACCCTGCATGCTTATTTAGTCCAAGTGTAGCATTATTATAGCATTATTACTTTTATTCCATTTTTTTCAACAACTTTTTAATGTGCAATTGTGCTAGTAGGAAGGACATGATGATGTGTGAGCACTAGAATAATTTCTAATTGAAAAATTGTTTTGAAACTTGCACACTTCTCCTAATATCTTGCATTCATTTTTATTTTTTATCATTTTATTTTTATTTATTATTTTTCTTAAGGGTGTATTCAGATTGGAAAAGTCCGTTGGTCTGGACCGAGTCCACTTAATTTGGTCTAAATTGAGTCCTGAATTTTGCACTTGGTCTGTATTCAGACTGCCCTGAAGTGGACTTTTTTATTTTAAACCAAAGTTGGTAAACAAAAGCAAGAGACCAAAGATCTCCTTAGTCATTGGCCAGGAATTATGTGGGTGGGGCAAAGCAATGAGAGAAAGAATAATGGAAGTCCTCTTGCAATCCTTGTCAGTATAGTTCACTGATTCAAATTTATCTTTCGCTGATTAATTTTGAACGTCTGTATCAACATCGGGTAAAACAGTTTTTATTTGCTACTTTGTTACGTCGGAGGCATCCTGCAAGGCGGTTACTGATGAGGGGATGGCTTAAAAAGTACGCTGATAAGTGTTTGACATATAGATTGTCAGGAAAACCGTGTGAGAACCAATGTGTATCAGAATTGTTTAATGAGCCGACCGATGGTTGCTTCATGCTTGTCTGGGGCTCATCGGTTGCTTCCTTCCTTCTCTGTTTACATCCTGTAATACCCGGCTACGGTGGCCATTTGGTTCAGTTGTTCCGCTCCGAGCATAGAAGTTATTCAAACTGAGAAACTCAGAGCGAACCGGAGCTCAGTCCAATTGGGATCAAACTGAATTGGGATCAAACTGAGACCATCTCAAAAAATGGCTCAGAGAGCGGTTCCTGATCCTGGACCAGGGTCCACTTGGGTGTATTCAAACTGCTAATTTGTTCTGGATTATTGGGGGGAAATGAACCCTGGTTTACATAAAGCAAACCAAATGTGTCCAGTCTGAATACACCCTAAAAAAAATCTAAAAACAAATTTTATCCAGTTTTCCTTTTTTTTTTTAAGGCAAACAAAAAACTACTTTTTATTGTTTCACACAATAGAAAGCATGCTGGCAGGAACAGATTAGTCACATAATACTTCCCATGAATATACTTTCTGCATGATTTCATGCTCAATCTTGATTTAAAGTTTCGCGCAGGTGGGAACATGAAAGCACGTTTTTCCTGCATTATAAGCTTGTCAATCACTCCTAAAGGCCAGTTTTTCCAAAGGTCTGCAGGCCCCACAGTGAGAGCCCTGCTTCTTAATAGCACCTGGTGTTAAGGAGATCAGCGTGAGGGTTTGTCAGTACATGACAAGAATGGACACTAATCCCAAGCAATACTCACTGGTCCTGCATGTCTCTTGAGTGGGATAATTGATTCCCACACCCTTCTTAAAACACACTTTCTGAGACCCGGCAACCCAATGAAAAGAGCTCCTTTCCCTCTGGTGTCGAGGGAACGGCGCTCTAACAACAAAAGTGTGTGGGCTGTTTTTCTGCCGCTCGCAGCTCCTATGACAGTAGAACTGAGTGCTGTCATAAGTGTTGTAGTTGGTAGCGAGAACATTTGTGGGTAATGGACACTAATCTCCTGTAGTCCGTTGTCAGGGGTATTTCCCTTTGCTGCTTTCTCAGATCCTCTCTCAGACGGCAACAAGAATGACCTAAATGTGAAAACCTCCCGTAAGTGAGAATCTAGAGAAGGCAAGTTTGCTTCAGCCCGAACACTGCATGCAGATCCGACTATTGGCTTTTGTTTTTCTCCAGTTAACATTCAAAAAAGAGGGCATACAAGATGTCCAGAAGGTGGATTTTGATGTCTTCATCTACAAGAATATTTTTGTCTTATTGACATGTTTTTTGATCATTTTTTATACAAACTAGATCAAGAAACACATCTGGAAAAGTGCAGGTAATTTTAGTGTGGATGTTATTCAAAGCAAGCGTTGATAATTCAATTAAAATATGACATTATTGTAAGAAAAAATATCATTTTTGAGCAAATGGTAAAAACTGATTTCTGTCTCTCCCTCCTCAGATTCTTCCGTATTAGCCTTGGCCTGACCTTGTCTTGATATCACTCACACAGGAGAGGAATGTGGATCGTATCCTTCCAAACCCAGTTACCGCCAAACTCCCCATTCTCACCACCTCTACTCTCTTCTGTTGCAGGGCCACATGATCTTTTCCATGTACCAGACATAATTTGTGGCTAAGGTTTGGAGGCTGACGGTGCGTCTGCGCCACTCTGCTGTTTCAGGCGTCGTCGGGTGCACAGTGTGATTCCTTAGATACAGGAAAGTGTAGCCAATGTTTTCTTGGAGCAGCTTCTCCAAATATTCCTAATTATTGTATTTATTATTTTCTTGTTTTCCTTGATGTTGCTGTTTGAGTAGAGAACTTTAAAAGCAAGCACTTTTACTATCAAAAACAAACGAAAAATACACTTTGCTGAAACTCAATTTTAATTATTGGCAGTAACCCATCATTCAGGCGCATTTTCTTGTGAAGTGTAAAGACACTCTCCATCCAAATTCATGTGATGACTTGTTCACTATTCAAAGAGTTTGAGTAGGTGTAACTAAGCTGCTGCAGTGTAGCCGTGGGAGGCAACGTAAGATACCTTTAAATAAAGGTGACATCAATAGCTAAACTCTAATTTTTGAGAATTTTTATCTCAAACATGTAGTCGTCCTAAAAGCTTCTTTTTGGTTTCATCTGGTAACTTCAGAGAGCAGCCAACCGTTTTGCTCCCCAACATAAACAATGACATTAATGTCAGACCAGACCACTGGGTTTTTTATGGCCACAGCTGCTTCATACAATCTTCCAATAGTTTCCTAGCAACCTGTAAAACACCCTGCCTGAAAGGTGTTTTGCTGAATTGCACTTTTCTATTTGCCTTTGAGCAAACATGCCCGTTCATCCACCTCATTTCACCGCAGATAACATTCACGACACAACACAGTCTCAACAGAAAAACTGGACGTCTTTGCTGTAAATACCAGGAAAGCTCAAGATGTCAAGATGATCTGCTGAATGTCTGATGATCTGAAGGAAAAAGCTTTGTGCATGAAAAAAGCAGAAAATCTGGAGAAATGAAGTAAAACTGAGTGAAAACACTTTATCCTGATGGAGCATGCATCCCCCCTCCATGAACCGGCACCTTAACGTGGTGGAGGGGTTTGAGTGCTCGAGTGATCCCAGGAGCTATGCTGTCTGGGGCTTCGGCTCCTGGTAGGGTCTCCCATGGCAGACAGGTCCTGGGTGACGAGCCAGACAAAGAACGGTTCATAAGCCCCTTCATGAGAAAGCACATCATAGATCCAGTTGCGTCGCCCGGATTGGCGTTACCGGGGCCTCACCCTGGAGCCAGGCCTGGGGTTGGGGCTCGCAGGCGAGCGCCTGGTGGCCGGGGCTCCTCCCACGGGCCCCGGTCAGGTAAAACCCGAACGATCAACGTGGGATCACTCCCCAGTGGGCCCACCACCTGCAGGAGAGCTCAGAAGGGGCCGGTGCGATGTGGTTTGGGTGGCAGTCGAGGGCGAGTGCCTCGGCGGCCTAAACCCCGGTCATGGAACTTGGCTTTTGGGACATGGAACGTCACCTCTTTGGGAGGGAAGGAGCCTGAGCTTGTGCGGGAGGTTGAGAGGTACCGGCTAGATATAGTTGGGCTCACCTCTACGCACAGTCTGGGCTCTGAAACTCAGTCTCTCGAGAGGGGTTGGACTCTCTACCATTCTGGAGTTGCACATGGTGAGAGGCGGCGGGCTGGGGTGGGCTTACTTGTGAGCCCCCAGCTTAGCCGCCAAGTGTTGGAGTTCACCCCGGTGGATGAGAGAGTTGCGTCCCTCCGCCTTCGGGTGGGGGACAGGTCTCTGACTGTGGTTTCGGCTTATGGGCCGAACAGCAGTTCAGAGTACCCAGCTTTCTTGGTGTCTCTCGGAGGGGTACTGGAAAGTGCCCCAACGGGGGACTCCATTGTCCTCCTGGGTGACTTCAATGCCCACGTGGGCAACGACAGTAGCACCTGGAGGGGGGTGATTGGTAGGAACGGCTTCCCTGATCTGAACCCGAGCGGTGTTTTGTTGTTGGACTTCTGTGCTAGTCATAGTTTGTCCATAACAAACACCATGTTTGAGCACAAGGGTGTCCATCAATACACGTGGCATCAGGACACCCTCGGCAGGAGATCAATGATCGACTTTGTAGTCGTTTCAGGAGACCTTCGGCCGTGTGTCTTGGACACTCGGGTAAAGAGAGGGGCAGAGCTGTCCACTGATCACTACCTGGTGGTGAGTTGGATTCGATGGCGGGGAAGGAGGCCGGAAAGACTCGGCAGACCCAAACGTAGTGTGAGGGTCTGCTGGGAACTTCTGGCTGAGCCCTCCGTCAGGGAAGTCTTTAACTCCCACATCCGGGAGAACTTAAAACAGGTACCAAGGGAGGCTGGTAACATTGAGTCTGAATGGACCATGTTCTCCACCTCCATTGTCTCTGCTGCTGTTCGGAGCTGTGGTCGCAAGGTCTCTGGTGCCTGTCGTGGCGGCAACCCCCGAACCCGTTGGTGGACACCGGAAGTAAGGGATGCCGTCAAGCTGAAGAAAGAGTCCTATCAGGTCTGGCTGACGTGTGGGACTCCAGAGGCAGCTGACAGGTATCGGCAGTCTAAGCGAGCTGCGGCTCAGGCTGTAGTAGAGGCAAAAACTCGGTCCTGGGAGGAGTTCGGTGAGGCCATGGAGAAGGACTATCGGTTGGCCTCGAAGAGGTTCTGGTAAACCGTCCGGCGCCTCAGAAAGGGGAAGCAGCTTTCTGCAGGCACCATTTTCAGTGCACGTGGGGAGCTGCTGACTTCGACTGGGGTCATTGTCGGGCGGTGGAAGGAATACTTTGAGGATCTCCTCAATCCTGCTGACACGCCTTCTCTTGAGGAAGCAGAGGCTGAGAGCCCTGGGGTGGGGCTGTCCATTACCCAAGCTGAAGTCACAGAGGTAGTTAACAAGCTCCTCTGTGGCAAGGCACCGGGAGTGGATGAGGTCCGCCCTGAGTACCTCAAGTCTCTGGATGCTGTGGGAGTGTCTTGGTTAACGCGTCTCTGCAGCATCGCGTGGCAGTCAGGAACAGTACCACTGGACTGGCAGACAGGGGTGGTGGTTCCCCTTTTCAAGAAGGGGGACCGGAGGGTGTGTTCCAACTACCGGGGAATCACACTCCTCAGCCTCCCTGGGAAAGTCTATGCCAGGGTACTGGAGAGGAGAGTCCGGCCGATAGTCGAACCTCAGATCCAAGAACAACAATGCGGTTTCCGCCCTGGTCGTGGAACTGTGGATCAGCTCTACACCCTGTCCAGGGTGCTGGAGGGTTCGTGGGAGTTCGCTCATCCTGTCCACATGTGTTTTGTGGATTTGGAGAAGGCGTTCGACCGTGTGCCCCGTGGTGTCCTGTGGAGGGTACTTTGGGAGTATGGGGTCCGGGGAGCCTTACTCAGGGCTGTCCGGTCTCTGTATGACCAGAGCAGGAGCTTGGTCCGCATAGCTGGCAGTAAGTCAGACCTGTTCCCAGTGCATGTTGGACTCCGGCAGGGCTGCCCTTTGTCACCGGTTCTTTTCATAGTTTTTATGGACAGAATTTCTAGGTGCAGCCAAGGTCCGGAGGGGGTCTGGTTCGGGAACCACAGGATTTCCTCTCTGCTCTTTGCAGATGATGTTGTCCTGTTGGCTTCATCGAACCAGGACCTCCAGTATGCATTGGAACGGTTTGCAGCCAAGTGTGAAGCGGCTGGGATGAGGGTCAGCACCGCTAAGTCTGAGGCCATGGTTCTCGACCGGAGAAAGGTAGTTTGCCCTCTCTGGGTGGGTGGAGTGCTCCTTCCCCAAGTGGAGGAGTTTAAGTATCTTGGGGTCTTGTTCACGAGTGAGGGAAGATCGGAGCGTGAGATCGACAGGCGGATTGGTGCTGCGTCCACCGTTATGCGGTCGCTGTACCGGTCCGTCGTGGTGAAGAGAGAGCTAAGCCAGAAAGCAAGGCTCTCAATTTACCGGTCGATCTACGCCCCAATACTCACCTATGGTCATGAGCTCTGGGTCATGACCGAAAGAACGAGGTCCCGGATCCAGGCGGCTGAAATGAGCTTCCTCCGTAGGGTGGCTGGGCGCTCACTTAGAGATAGGGTGAGAAGCTCGGTTACCCGGGAGGAACTCGGAGTAGAGCCGCTTCTCCTCCAAATCGAGAGGAGCCAGTTGAGGTGGCTCGGGCATTTAGTTCGGATGCCCCCTGGACGCCTCCCTAGGGAGGTGTTCCAGGCATGTCCCACTGGGAGGAGGCCCCGGGGAAGACCCAGGACACGCTGGAGAGACTACGTCTC
Organism: Adrianichthys oophorus; assembly: GCA_036245035.1. NCBI lineage: Eukaryota > Metazoa > Chordata > Actinopteri > Beloniformes > Adrianichthyidae > Adrianichthys > Adrianichthys oophorus. The sequence continues at coordinate 45,069,947 of BSAI01000012.1, read as the reverse complement.
TCGGCTGGCCTGGGAACGACTCGGGGTCCCCCCAGAGGAGCTGGAGGAAGTGGCTGGGGAGCGGGAAGTCTGGGCATCTTTACTTAGACTGCTGCCCCCGCGACCCGGTCCCGGATAAGCGGAAGAAAATGGATGGATGGATGGATGGATGGAGCATGCATCCCTGTAATGTCAGATATTTCAAACCAGTTTGACAAAAAAAAAAAGAAATCATGAGTTTCCACTATAAACTGTCCAAATGTTGACTGTTCACACACATATTATAAAATCTCCCCAAACACACAGTGATGAGTCCACAGGATCAACACTTAAGAGGTAAAAACATCAACCAACAAGGGCTGATAGTGACACTACATTCCAGTATTAACCTATTAAGATACACTCAAGAAGTGCCATGTATGACATTGTGTGTTTGCCAGATTTTCTCAGCAATAGTATGGTTTAATTATGTTTAGTGCAGGTGAAAGTGAATGCAATTGGGTGACAGCAACTTAGTTTGTTTGGTTTCTTCCAAATTAAGAAATCATCTGATTAATGAGAATATTTAAATGTAATTTACTAGAATTGTGAACGATTCATTTTAACATTGATTCAATTCCTATCAGAATTTTTGGTTGACTATACGATTCATAGTCGATATTAGTTCATTTTGACCGCACTGACTGGATCTGATTCATTAACAAAGATAAATATCTGCTACTGAACAGTGCATGTGAAGTTTTCCAGATCTTTTGTATTTCTTGCAAAAGAATACAGTGTAAATTAAATACAAACAAGTAAACAAGAATGAATGTCAAATCCATTCACATTTCAGTTTTATTAAGTTCAGCCCACTGTTGTTTTTTTACATCAAAATAATCCAAAGGGAACAATATCCGAACACTCTACCACACTGCATGGTCATATGACTTTGCTAAATCCAAAGTGTTTCCACACATTGGACTGGAATGATGGTTGATCAGTTTTTGCTGCATCACGTTTGTTGTTTGCTGTGATGGCACTTGGTCGCTTTTAGGTTACGGTAAAATAAACCTACCAAATGGTACTTCCCGATATCAATTACAATTGATTCCTTTTTATTTTTTAGCAATTTTAGAATGATATAGGTCGATTTGATCAACAACTTGCCTCAGATCGATCTGGTTGGATTGTAGGAATAGAAATCAATGAAGTTGATGAATCATCACACCCCTACAAATTAGACATTCGTTTTTTTTTACTCAACATTTGCACAAATAATTTAATTTCTTTATGCCGCTTTTACAGATTTTCTGGCATTTATTACCCTTACTATTCATTTTGTGGTGCCTTTTTTAGCCACAGCGTTTGTCACCGACTTTTGTTTTTTATGACTTTTTTATGTTTTAACCCCTATTTATATGTGTCTTTTATATTAGGCACTATGTGTTCTGCATAGGGATGCCTCAATTCTTGGTTAAAAACCAAACTGTTTGTTTCACCACTGAAGCAAACACGGGGAAAATGTATCATTGCATCACTACGGCAGACCAGTAGGTTTACGTTTAATATCAAACATGTATTGTGCAAATCTGAGGAAGAATGTGTTATTTATGTATTGTATCATTACATAACATCTAGCTTAGTAGAAGCCACCTGAAAAGTTTGTTCTTCATTGTTGCTTGCCTGTTGGTGAATTTAAAAAGGATTTTTCTGAATTCTTTCTTTTTTTGTTTTGAAATATACAAATCATATATTGAATCGTAACTAAACCGCGACCCAAAGATCAAGATTTGAGCCGAACCGTAAAAAAGTGCATTGTTGCATCCCGAAGTGGAAGAAAGGTTGTTCTGCAGTAAAGTGAGTGATGGATTGATAGCTTGATTGATGATGCTCTGCAATTATCCAAGGGAGTGAACCAGTTAAAAAAAGAAAATCAAGCTTTTATTATCATTATTTTATTTAAGATTATTATTTTATTTTAAATTATTATTTTAATAATTTTTTTATTACGTGGAGCAGGAAAAAGTCATGCCTTGCTTCCATTTTCAAGCATTCTGCCTGAAGATGCAGGAGAGGTTTTTGGGAAACTCCTGGAAAGTCTTGGAGATGAGGTGTATGAGCTGACTCCCCACATGCCGTCTGTCTGAATGTTTCAAGCTACGACAATGGGAAAAACTTCCAATGGAAAGGTGCGCTCAGCTTGAAATATTTTTCCCAAGAAGATTGAGTCTGTTTGAAGCTTGGTTACAGAATCCGCAGCAGCAGAGTGAAGACTCGTGCAAATAAATTCTTTTGGCACCTCGATTTATTTTACATTTTTATGATGCAGTCGAGCCAAAAATTATTTAGAGTCCCGGTCAGCTTTGGACATGACACGGATCGTGAAGGATCAATTTGCAGCTTGGTATCATTCTTTTTTTCCTTCAAAGTATATGTTTACAGTTCAGTAAGTCTAAAGTGCTGATCTGGATGTTCTCCAAACTTCAGGTCTTGTTGCTGAAATGAAAGACTTTAATTTGAAATTGTTTACCGACTGGAAAGATCAGGTAAAAATTATGAACATAATATGAACATTTTTGGTATCTACTGTGGTCAAACACAACATATGTGACGTCAAAAACTTACCCTGCATCCAGATTTGGAGCTGTTGGCCATGATTCCTCTTATCAGAAACCTTTTTACACTTTATAGAGCCAAGAGGCCAGTGGCCGAGATTGGGATGTCAACGCCTGCGGTCATGCCCATCCTGGCGATAAAGTCACAGCAGAAGCAGAGCTTTTCTTTGTTCCCATGTGTGAAGGCAATCTAGGGCTGGCCACAGGGGTCAGCGATGACTTGTTTCCAGGTGTAAGTTTGCCACTAAGACCTCATGGGTTAGTAACTGTGATTACTAATCATGTTACTGTGGGATTTATTTTCTTGATAATTTTGTGGAAGAAGCATTTTAGAGTGGCAAACAAATATGATTTTCTTTTGCTTTCTTTCTCTGAACTTTTGATGCAGAATTTTGTTGAAATATTTACCAGCTCTGACATATTTGTGCTTTTTATAGAAACAGCAAATGATATGTTATCATTCTGAGACAGTTTTTGAAACTTTCAACAGTTAGGAAACAGATTTTTTTGCATTGAGTAAAAAATGCTCAGCACTATGAACATATTGTAAAAAGTTTTTTTTCTGTTTAAAAAAACTGAAAAACTAAACAGAATTCTCTCAATAATTGAAATCCTTTTTAATAAACTATTCCCAGCAGCTCTGATACACAACTGACCTGCAACTCCACTACAAGGCTGCCATCTAGTGGTTTTCTGATGTTTGTGCAGAATTCTCCACCTGCTGCAAACCTTCACAGGCTTTTTGCTCCATCAGGAAAGCATAAATGGGGAAAATGGATGATGTAACGATAGTGTGATTAGTTTCGTGTTTTTGTACGACATGATGTTAGCGCGGCTGGTTCGTGTCAGACAGAGGTGGCCTGACTGAGGCCGGCGAAGCAGAGCGAGGACTTGTTGGGCATGGCTCAGCTCTGAGTGAATGACATCAGCCTTCCAGTGAGGTGGAGGTGGACACAGTGGAGCCCTCATGCTTCTCTGTTTGTTCAAAAGAAATGATGACGCTTGTGTTTGAATCCAAAATAGAGTGAGGCTTTTTTTATTGCCTTGGTGTTAAAAATCATCTCAAACATAAACCGTATGTGGAATTATTCTATAGGTTGCCGTGTTGTGGACTTTTCTTCTTCACTTACTTTTCCGTTTGTGTGCAAACACATTATTTGAATCCAATTTCACTTCTTCACTAAAGTGTGGTTAACTTATGAGAAGTTTATCCTTCAGGTAAATCCCTGAATGGTTAGAAAGAAAAAAAGGTTTAAACATTAAAAAAGTTCCACCACTTTAAATATTTAAACTTTTAGGAAACTAACATCCCAAAGACACTCTCTCAACTTTCCCTTCAGTTAGAGGTAAAGTTTAAAATGCTGGAATACTGGAAAAAGTCAAACGATACTCACCTAAGCAAAACTTTAAAGAATTTTCTCTGAAACCTAAAAACAATGCAGTTATAAGAGAAGTGCAAACCAAAAATGTGCATGAACTGCAGAGTAACTGGATTGTGTTGTTGGGTCTATTTATTGTTTGCTTCCAACTTTGAGGTTGACTTTATTTGGTATTTAAAATAATGAGTTTATAATTCATATAACTGGAATCAACATTTCCAAATATTTTTCTTCTTTTTTCTTATAGTTTACCTCCACCTTTGAGCTTGGTCTGTCTGTATGTTCAGAACAGCAAACTGAACCAAAGTGAAGATTTGAAGCAAGTTTTATTTATATCTACATTGAACTGAACTGACATTAAATCTTTTTTTTGCTTTGGTCTTTTCCCTTCAGGGGTCTCCACAGTGAATCAGCTTCCTCCATCTAACCTTGTCTTCTGCATCCTCTACTGTAACACCAGTTACCTTCATGTCTTTGTTCGCTGCATCCATAAACCTCCTCTTTGGTCTTCCTCTAGGCCTCCTGCCTGCCACTCACCATCCTTCTATTCACTGTCTCTTCTCTGGACTTGACCGAACTATCTCAGTTTGGCTTCTCTGACTTTATCTCCAAAACCTCCAGTTCTGCTTCCTGTCTTTTCCTCAGAGCCGCTGTCTCTGTACAGAACAACATGGCTGCTCTCAGCACAGTTTTGTAAACCTTTCCTTTCATTTGAGCTGAAACTCTTTTATCACACACCACACCTGACACTTTTCTCCATCCATTCCACCCTGCCTGCACTCACTTCTTCACTTTTTTTCCACACTCTCCATTACTCTGGACCGTTGACCTGAGATACTTCAAATCCTCCTCCTTCTTCATCTCTTCTCCCTGTAACCTCACTCTTCCACTTGGGTTTCTCTCATTCACACACATGAACTCCGTCTTGCTGCGACTAACCTTCACTCCTTTCCAGGTCAAACCTCCACCTCTTTAGCTCCTCCTCCACCTGTTCCCTGCTCTCTCTACAAATCACATTAAATGTGTTGCTTTTATTATGATAAAATGGTAAGATATTAAAAATGACACACTTACAATTTTAAACATTGAATTTTTGATTGTTGCTGTTCTGATTGTTAAACCTTTTATACATAAAACAATCATCTTTGAAGAAAAATGTCAGCTTTAAGTTTATAAATTGTTTCTGTTTTCTAAAACTTAAGAATGGCCATTTATTTTTTTTAGAAAATTAGTGAAATAAACAAAGCAGATAAAGTATCATTGTTTATTATTATCATTATTGTTGCTGTTTATTGTTTTAATTATTTTTTTGTTATCATTTTTGTCGTTATTGCATTTTTTATCGTAAAGGTGGAAGCATTTCTAGTTTATTGCTGTGCATTTCGTTTTTACATTTTCAGGCATTCTTTGTTTAGTCTGACTATCATTAACAAAAATGTTTTGCAGTTTTCCCAATGAGACCAGATTTTCTCAATGACACTGTTTAAACTGAAATTACTTAAATTACAATTAGCATGAAAAGTGACGTCATTTGTTTTGTTTTTTTTTAATTCATTCACCATTTTTTATGCAGTGTTTCATCTTCTCCACAGGGTGGCGCAAACTTCCTCTGCACTCCTGTCACAGAAACGTGTGCTTGTTTAACCAGGTTCTGGCTCCTCTGAGCGGGTCAGAGAGGCTTACTATTCTAACAGGTATTGGAGGTTTTGGAGAAGAAGTGAACCCGTCAGAAAACGGAGCACAGCTTCCTGACATAAAACCTAAAAAAAACATCAATAACAATGCAAAAATAGATGTTTTATTTAAAAATGAGAGTTGATGATGCACAGAGAGTCCATTTGTGACTACATGGAAACACAAAGTTTTTGTTTAATAATAATACATTAAATGTCTGCATTATTTATCTATAATAACAAACAAAATGCCATCTATATTACAACGGGCTTCAGGAAAAAGTTTCTGTTTTGTCTTGAAACGCTCAAAAAATCTATATTTTTTTTCTGTTGACATAATTCAGCCCGTTAATGTCAGTCTGTTCAAAAGATGTTTGTGTTTGATGAGGAAATAACTATAAAGTTTGCTGTTAATAGATTGGGGAAGCTGTAAACAGACACTTGACCCTGAGGAAGGAAAACAGAAACTTTCTGCCCCCCCCCGGGGGTGCTGCTGGTTTTATGGGACATTTTTATTTGATTTAGAAAATGGAAAGTCACTCTAAAATCGTGCTTTTATATTTTTGTGAAGACTTCAGATGTATACAATATTTTACAACAGCTTCAATGTTTTTTTCAAAATACAGGCCAATTTATGAATAATAAGCTTGAACTTAATTTTAATCACTATTTTATCTTCATTTTAAACGTTATTATAACGCTATAAACGGTCAAAGTCCAATTATAAATGTTTTCTTATGTTCTTTAATAGTTTAAATGATGGATTTATTTTCAAAGATGAAATGTTTTGCATTTTAAACAGAAAAAAAGAGCAAAGAAAAAGTCCCCGAGCGCCTCATTTGACATTCATGACAAACAGGCACAAATGGAAGGACTGAGACCCTAATGAGGGGCTCCAGCAATTCACACATATTTATTTCTGCATTTCAGAAGCTTCAAGCATGGGAGTGAAATCCGGACAGGTTGTTATAGCTACGCAATCCGCGGGGGTTCCGATGTCTATTTAAAATCCCAAGGACCCTCCCTCTCCCCTTTAAACAACATTATATATCACGCACGCTGCATACTAATGCCAGCACTAAAACACATCTTTAAAATAGCTCATTCTGCTGCTTCAGATCCAAGTGAATGACAAGAGAAGCAGAGGGAACATCAGCATTCCCCTGTGGCAAAAACTGCTGATTGGGTCCCAAAAGCTGCAGCTTTTTAACTTTTAATATTTGCGTCCTGACGCGTGCCACGAGCAGCTACAACAGCCTGAGTGCCCCTGATTGTTGGAGGACACAAATACAAATCCATCATCGCAGATCTTTTTTTTTTTTTTTTTTTTTTTTTCTCCTGTAGTTCAGGTTTGTGTGTGCGGATGAGCGCGCATGTTCTGCTGGAGAGGTTTTTTTACGAAATGTTAAGGATGATATCCCTTGGATGTTTCCTGCTGCTGTTTGGGCTGACGCATGTCATGGCAAGCTATCCCATCTGGTGGTAAGTTTTCTTTTCCTTTGGCATCCTGGACGAACGGTGACATGTAGTAGTTGTTGGACGTTTGTGCGCGTCAGGATGAGAGCTCGCTTCCCCAGGACCCCGCGTGTTTGGGAAACTTTTCCAGGCGCTTCAAAACTCATCAGATTCAGATGAAGAGAAAGAAGATTTCATTTAGATTTCAAAGTAAAAATGAAAATTGCATCCTGGATAAGAGATAAGAACGTTGCTTTTTTTTTTTTTTTTTTTTTTTTTTGCAGGTGCAAAACTTGATATGAGTGAGCACGTGCGCGTTCAAACCTGTCTTAAAGTTTTGAAGCATCTTATGAAAACCCAGAAGTTATTTGTGCTTCTAGTTAAACTTTTATTTTGAAATATTTACCATTCGACCTCCTATTACCATATCTCATTTAATGGCAAGCATAAGTACATAAAGTGACTGTTATATTCTTCCTCTTGTCAAAAAACACAAAAGCATATTACAGGTTGGTGGTTTTTTGTTCCTATGTGTGCTCATTTTCATATTTCAGCTTAGTAAAAGTGGCATTTTGAACTTTAAAATCTCCATAAAAGTCAAAACTTAAAGCCTCTTTCACTCAAAGAAGATTTTGCATTAATAGCTCAGTAGTCTTAATTAAGGATGACATGCGGGATAATTGGGCTGTCTCATCTCCTGAAGGAGCTCTAGTCTTTTCTCTCAAAGTTCACACATCTTCTGTCACTCACAGCCTCTTACAGTGGAACTAAAATAACAAATAATGCCTCATTTCTAATGAATCATTCGCTGTTTTGGGAGGCTTAGAAATTGGGTGGACACTGATCTGGCTCCTTAAATGGGTCCCCTGGTGGTAATACTGATGAGAAACTAATTACATGCTCAGCTGGAAGGAAATGCTGATAAAACAGAGGGCCTGCTGGACCAAAAATGCACCAAGTCACCGCTCTGTGTGCCCATTATTTTTTTCCAACTTATCTGAAGCTTATCATGCTTATCTTGTGATATTTTGGGTTTCTTTTCATCCTCTTTTATTTTGCATGTATTGGTGGAGTCGCAGCGACACAATGAAAGAGAAGTTTACAGTGAGATAATGCCGCAAAACCATAACCTGTGAGGGTGTAACTGCAGAAGGTAAACAGATTGGCTGCGACGCTCCCCTACCATTGCAACAATCCCAACAATCTGTAAAAGTGGCCACCTTTGGGCTTCCTGACGTAACGCTGGCCTTTTTTCTACTTCAAAGACTCCTGGTGTATTTTGGTTTTCCATGGCAACTCATCCCAACTCAAATAACACGGTTCCCTTTGGATTACGCACAATGTGCCTGCATTGTTTCTGCGTTTGCATGCAGCCTGACAGTTATCTGAGAGCTATCGCTTCTGTGAAAAGCAACCTGGGATGTTTTGCTGACAGAAGCTGCTGATCTTCCTGCCTTCAAGTGGCCACTATAGATGCATCCCATTCAACCTCTGCACCTCCAGTTATGTGTGGGGATATAGATCTGCGCCGAGGCAGGTTCATGTCTGTCTCTCCTCGACCTGCCATGACATAGCCTCACTGCGCCCGCCACCCCAACGCCTTCTCTCTAGTCCACCCCACCTTAGAAGATAAATACCTGGAGGTGAAAGCTTGCCGCACATTCCTTTTCCCAAACATATTCTCTTGATGTCAGAGTCGGCTCCAAGGCCTTAGGGCCCACGGGTAAAGCAGTAATTCTAAGGCACCCTGCTTGGGCTTGCTGAAATATGCATTAAACATGTGCTGGATACACTTAGATTAAAGAGGAAAAATGTGTTGTGAGACAAAAAAATTGATGCCTGATATATGTACTTGTTTAAGTCCAATAGTTTTCACAGCATTAATCCAAACATTTTTTTTCTGTTACACTAAATCATATTATGTGCAGGGCAGTTAATCTTACAAGAAAAAAAATAGTTTTTCCAAAGGAATTATAGAGATTACAGAGAAGACCACACAATAAATTCCTTAAATCCACACAACCCATAGAAGAGCAGTAGTTAGTTTTAACTGGTTGTTGGAGCTGGTATCCAACAACACTGGTCTTTATGCAATAGCTCATAAAAAATAATACAGTAAATCATGGAACATGCCCTGCCTCCTCTCACAGAGCATTTGCTAACACAGGAAGAGGTGCCTCTGAATTAAGACCGCCACGGAGCAACACTGACTTATGATGGTTTTGTGTGAGCTGGTTCAAGACCTGACAGAAAATCATGCAAATATGTGGCCGGGGCAGACGGAATAAGACATGACTAAAGAGCAAACGGAGACATACACCCAATGACAAATCAAAGCGTTTTTAGAAGCTCCCTCCATCCATCCATCCATCCATCCATCCATCCATCCATCCATCCATCCATCCATCCATCTTCAGAATGCACTGACACCCTTTCAAGGTCACAATGATAGAAATGATACTTGCAGTGTCTTCCATGGTTAAAAATAATCAAAGCTTGGTTGGTTTTAACCCCATTGGGTTAAAAAAGAACAAACTTTTTTCTGAATTATTTTAACTCAGGAAAAATAAACTCAAACCCCATAAATCAGGTTAAGATGGAACTACTGTGACAGCAAGTAATAAGTATTGCTCCAAAACGTAACCCATGGTTAAAGAAATAGTGCAAGTGTTTGAAGAGTGAATGTCATTTTAATCTTAAAATAAAATGTGAGTGACGTAAAAAGTTATTTAACATTCCCAGTTTCTTAAAGGTCTCATATTTTCTGTTTGCTCAGAGAAAATGAGTTTGTACATCCAAAAGGATTAAGATGAGATTCAAAAACAAAACCTCAGCCACATGTGAACTAATTCATGCTTTCAGGAAATATTGAATAAAAATGTTCTGACCTTTTTGATCAAGTGACAATAAAACAAGATTAAGGGAGAAGAAAAGAATTTAAATGAAACTGCTAAATCTGGGAGTTTTTACTCATAATAATGATTTTTTTTTTATCATCTTGAACATTAAAGGACATTTGTAAATGTGCAAGAATCCTTGAATCAATCAGACCTTTTAGTCTAATCCTTTGAACAGTAACAGACTGAACTAAAATTGCAGGGTTTTTATGACTAAGGGATCAATGTGCTCCGAACTTGGAAGGCAGCAACAAAACAAATTCTTTTTTTTAATCGGCTTCTTCAATTTAATAAAAAAAACACTAAACCACCAGGTTTTGACATGTTTTATTTGAAAGTCAAAATTAACTTCAAAGTCGTCGACCTGGTCTCATTTCAAGTTTCTGTAAACAGCTCCCTGTAAACAATTCACAAAAAAATATGCTCTCAATTTAAATGTAGCGTTTTTTGTCTTATCTGGGTTTTGTATCAAGGGAAGTCCTTTTGCTTTTCCAGCAGTCCTGGCATGCACAGGTCTCTGGTGGGACCGACGTGCCGCAGGGCACAGGGACTGACAGGAAGGAGCGTCCCCATGTACCACAGGTTGAGGCAGACAAAGGTGCTTTCCTCTGGAGACAATTTCAACTTGCCATTGCTTGCTAAATGGATCTTTGGATGATTTAAGATTTGAGCTGCTAGACAAAATAGGGACAGATGTTGATCAATGCGAGGAGTTTGATAACCTTCTGATCCGATGGCAGTCCTTAGACGGCACTGAGCAGTCAACAAAAACGGATCCCACTGAGCACCTGCTCTGGAGCCGTCCTCGTTTAGACTCTTATCAAGCCAATCTCACTCCGGGGAGATTGATTATGCTCCTGCCAGCGTTTTGGAACCAATAGACACTCAACTTAAAACAAGGAGTTGCCAAAAAGCTACTTTACAGGAAGTTTGCCAACAATAACAGGAAATGCATTGAGGCTGCTTCATCAGAGATTTCGAGTAAAAACTTCAAAAATAAAAAAAAACATTCATGAAAAATATTTACCAAAATCATGTTTTATTCAGTTTTTTATTTCTGTATTTCTAAAATAAGCTTGAATTTTGGGCCCTGGTGATGCTATAGAAGACCAGAAGAATAAAAAGGACATACAACTTTGATCAGAACTGGATTGAATGAATGAAAATGTTTAACATAAAAAATGCAACAAAAGACTCTAATTGACATAAATGTTTTTTAAAAGTGAAAAAATATATATTTTGTTTTTTTCTGAATTGAAGTTTCATTTGTATAGGTTGGAAATGCTAATTGAGTGGACACTGAAAATAAAGACAGAGAAAGCAATAAGAGCATGGAGACGGACAGATGTAATCAGCGAGCCAAGTTGGCACTTGTTCCACCTAAGATCACCTTCTTTAAAGAAACTAAAAAAGCAAAAGAAGGCGTGGCAGAGGGGTCTGTGTTATTCTTAATACACTCTCTGAAGTTTCAATGCAGGGTTTGCACTCTTATTACCTTAAGCTAAGGGCCTGTTAAGTGTGCGGACAGTTAATAACAAGGTGCAGCTTTCCAACTTGTCAGCTTAAGGTCCATGAAGATCTCTAGATGCCCTGGTGACTTTCATCTTACACTGAAACAATGTCGTGGCAGGGCTGCAATTTAAAGTGCACACAAAGGCCAGGTGTCTGCAGAGAGGGTAGTTGAGGGGATAAAGAATGAACGTCTAATGGCACCATCTGATAAAACAAATAAACACACACGACCAGTGAAGGCAGACGTGACATTACACCGCACCAGCAGAGAAATGAGCCTCTCCCTTGACCACGACAGCATCAATAGGTTTGGAAGAAAAACAGAGTGCAGGAGATGATATAATTATGCACTGACACAGTAACTTCTTGCCTTTAGGTCACTGGCAGTGGGCCACCAGTACTCATCAATGGGTACTCAACCTATTCTTTGCGGGAGTATACCAGGTCTGGTGCCCAAGCAGCTGCGCTTCTGCCGGAACTACGTGGAGATCATGCCCAGCGTGGCTGAAGGGGTGAAGATCGGCATCCAGGAGTGCCAGCACCAGTTCAGAGGCCGACGCTGGAACTGCACCACCATCAACAACAACCTGGCCATCTTTGGGCCCGTGTTAGATAAAGGTAAAATCATTAAGCACACTTGCCAAGTACAACCTTTAAGTTGCATTCACGCCAAGTATGATTCCCGAGGCGGGGGCGGCCAGTTTCAATGGTGCTGCAAGTCCAGTGGTAGCGACGCAACCACACGGTGTGGCAAAAATTCTGGCGCACTGCACAAGTTCCAATATCTGAACGTTAGCAAATAATTTGCAAACTCAGCTTTGGCCAGTAACTAGAGCAAGAGATGTGACGTTCACCAACTGCTCATTAGCATGAACATGGGAATCGACTCGCAGTCGGCTGGGAGCCGTTCTTTATTTCGCTCTTTCTGACGTTTGGACATTCACATAAATGATCAAACAAGCTCATCCTTCTAACTTCATATGTAAATATGAACACTCGATACACGCAAGTTCCTCCATGAAAAAAGAAGAGGAGCGAGCCTGCAGAGTCCGCGTGCAGCGAGGCGGAGGTCGCGGCGCGTGCAGACAATAGCCGCGCTTGCGCACGAGGGCAGGGGAGCGGCTGCGCTCAGTTGTCGTTCTGTAGGTATAGTCCTGAGTTTGAGTTGTCTTGTTTTGAAAACAAGACAAGACTTTTCTTAAAATGTTTCTCCAGAGGCTTTTGCATGGAGATTTGGACAAGCAGGAATTTGTTTCTTGTTGTGTATAAATAATGGGTTTGTTGGTTCCAATAATTGTTACCGTGTTTAGGTTTATTTTTTAATGAGGTGATCATACAATAAACTCGTTTTTAACCACTTATGACATGACACTAAATTAAGAGGGCCTCTGTGCTTTATCAGTCCAGAATACATGCATGTCAGATGACTGAATAAAATGATGATTACATCTATTGTCATAACTGATGTTTATTGAAAATAAATATAAAGTACATGTACAAATAATTATTGATGGGAAATCTGAATTTGAATTATTCTAATCCAGATCTCAGTTCATAAATCCTTCCTGGGATTATTTCCAGGACAAAATGAATAAACTCTGGGCTGGCTTCTTAAAAATGAAGAAATATAATGAAATGAGCTGATCCAAAAGATTCGGCTCCCTAAAAAGAGCCATAAATCCCATCTCTACCGGTAACACGTTAATGATGTGATCAATGGGTAGAGTCCAAAACCAATATGGAGGAGAATGTGACCATTCCCCTCCCCATCTTTATCTTATTCTTATTATTTGTTTCAAAACAATACTAAAAAAGTTCTTCTATTTGTACAGTTGTTTTTATTTTTTCCCTTCCCGGATTAATGTGGGACAGCAAATGGTCAAACTGGGTCATAGAGAGACTGAAGCAGCTGTCATTCAGACGCAGCTCCTGCAGTAGATGGTGAAGCTCACCTTACCAGGAGAGTCTCTGAATGATCTCACAAACCCAGACATGGAGACAAGATTACCGATGTTTTTGTAGAGCTCTTCAAAATAAATATACCTGACCTCTCAACATCATCTGTATCTTTCATACACTGACTGTATGAAATATACAGATATACAGACAATGCTTCCATGTGGTGATGAGGGTGCAAGCTTTGGACAGTAGCTCCTCTCACATGCAATGATAGCAGCAAGTTCAACACATTTTGGACATGCGTTGAACAGTGAATTTGATAAGTCCATACAGCAGCAGCAGATGTGAATTTGCTGGGTGAATCGTGCTGCATTCACACCAGGCATGTGACACACGTTCAAGAAAGTACCGAACGCAGGTTCTTGAACATGCTTTTAGCATATAGTGTTCACACTGGAGTGTAACTACCCAATACTAGCGCATGTCCACCACCTACAGTTGGAAGAGGTTTCAAATCTTGCAAATCTTGCTCCAGGCTTTTTCTTTCACAGCTCTATTCCGATGTATGAAAGACTTGGTGTCATAGAACTCTGGAAGGCGACAAACTGCAATTATTAATTTCTCCTTAATGATCAGTTTTCAAATGGTTATCACTTCAGTGATTTAAAAGGGACGCCATACATATGTCACTACCAAATCTGAGTTCCAAATCGGAGCCCGACGGCGGTCTTAAAAGTTTGTGTAGCGATGTGTGAACGTCAGAGCTTTGAACGCTCATTCATGTGCTTTACATCGACTTTTCATTGGAAGCGGTCACTTGAACGAGCGTTGCCAAGACCGGTGTAAAGGTTGCAAAAGCCTCACCTTTACTTTGAAAGGTTCACCACATAGTAATTGGTTCTAACCTTTTATGCACAACTTTTATTTAATCTTGGTTTAGACACTTATCCTCTTAACTTTGCTGATTTTTATATGCAAACAAATCCAAATAAGCACATTTGAGTAAGAGGGAAACCCCCCAAAAAGCATTAAATGACTTTTAGCAATATTTCAGTTGGGATTTCATGTTAAGAAGCAGCAAAGGTATTTAGGCTAAATGTTAAAACAACAAAGATTACAGCAACACTTTCTTCAAAAATACATAAAGAATACCAAGACTTGCTACACAACTCATCATTGTCATGCATGATCCAGAGTAAGATTGTATGTGGAGAACATGTAAGCTGTGACTGCGCTGTCTGACCCCACTGCCCTCACACATGTGTTATACCTTTAACCAAGTTCTTACTAAGTATTTCATTTGTTAAGCCACCCCAAAAACAAAAATAATAAAAGTGACTTATGGTGTTTCTGAGCTGATTAACTCTTCCATTAACTATTCTACATTCCTTTTGTCTTGTATTTGCAGTAGAAAAGCTGCATTCCCTGTGTGCATCATTCATAATGCTGATTGAAATCCTTGTTTAAATAGAGTTCAGTCAGAACAAGCTCTGAGGGACCTGAATGCATGAAATAATGTACACAATTAGCTTAAGTCGAGTGAGTTTTGTCTTGTAGGAGTTTTCTTTGGGAGGGGATCCCCCGTTACTGCTGTGTTTTCCTGTGAAGTTCCTCACACTGAGAACTGAAGTTCTTCCAGAAGACATTTTCCCATTAGATTGTGCCTTGCAGAAATTGAAATCGTATGCAAAATCTAACAATATATTTTAAAAATGTCAATTTTTTAAATGCATTCAAAAGAAAAACTTAAAGGCAAGGTAACCCCCCCCCAAAAAAGAAAAAAAACGTATTTTGTGATCCATAAGAACTGAACCTTTATCAACATTTCACACGTGCTTTTAAAAGGCCAACATTTGAAAGTGAACCTTTTCTTCAAAAGTTTTTATACACTGCAAACTGAGATTCTTGAACTGAGATCCTATTTCTTTGGAAATGAACTTTCTTGATGAGATTATTTTTCATGCAAGACAGAAAATGAGACCGTTTCTCTTGAAAGAGGGTTTTTTTTTTTACTTTCTGGAAATTCTGTTTTTGCAGTGCACAACAGTGTATTTTATTGTTCTGCTTTGATTAAATAAACCATAATTCATTTCCTTTCCAATTGTTTTAAAAATAGATGCGAAAAGTGAAAGAAAACTTTAAAGAAGTCTAATTTCTCCGGCACTGGGCTGTAGGTCGTCCTGCATCATTGCAAATGAATGAGGGAATACTGATTTTGTGTATTTTTCCCAGGAGCTGTAAACAGATTAGAGTTTTTTGCGTTATTTTTTTCTGTCTAGAAGGATTACGTTTGAATTTGATTTATTTGATCTGGAGATGCAGAAAGATGTTTCTTCTTGGCTTTGTCTGACCTACTTTCATGTTACAGTCTGACCGAACTAAAGGAGAACACGTGGTCACAACAGTCAATCTTTTCTGTGAAATGTTGCCGAAAACAAGCTTTGACCAAGAACCAGCAAATCCCTACAGACTTGTTACCATTATATTTATCAGTGCAGTGGTTAAATTGCACCAGGGTTCACCTAAAAAGCGAGTCTGAACGCAGGTTTTCAGACGGAACCAAATTTTCTTGTTTACCCAGAGTTTGGAGGAACTTTCAAACCAACAAATCAAAGACTACCAAAGTGAAAGAGCTCTGGTACAGACCAAACAGTCTACTGTGAAAGTGACCTTACAACACCCAAGAAAGCACTTTAAATCATTTTCAAATACAAAACTTGATTTTCATCGCAGGAATGATGAAAATAGAAGGATGCTGAACTTAACTTGTCAGCTAGTTTCCTGAAGATTGATGCAAACCCGAAGGTGTAGAGGTCACTTAGGGCAATTGCTTTTAATAAACTCTTGAGCCAGTTGATGGAAGGGGCTTGAGCTCTAGTAGGTGGCTAACGATAGGGGTTCTCAATCCCAACTCCTTTGTGGTGCAAAATGCCACCAAGTCTCTCCCAGTGCCTCCCCTCCTAAACTTAAATTGCAGGGCTACTGACTGGAAAGAGAAGGCAACTACTGGGCTTTAGTAAATCATTTTGATTGGATTAGGGTCACTCTGGCCCTTAATAATGTGAGAGGTCAAAGTGGCTGGATTAAGTGCCTTTGTCAGGGGCCGAGGAGAGCGACTCAGGGGCTCACAGTCCTTTGATAGGGTTTAGTAGGAGAGGACTTCCATTTCATTGGATTCGATTGATGCTGGTGTTTGTCTCTGCAACAGGGCCATTGTCCCTTGTGGTGTCTGTCTGTCTGCAATTCACACTGTTGTGCGTCTGTTTCCTCCTGCTTTTCCCCCCTGTGTGGTTAGGAGGAAAATAAAAGGTTGATTCCTTTTTTTATTTGCATTACAATATTATATGTCTGTTCATTTCTGGCACTGTCCACCTCATCAAAAATGTATCTTTTTTAAAGGGATGAAGCACTTCATTTATGCCTGCAAATAACGCTTACAATTCCCTCAGTGCAGAAGCATATTAAGGATCATAACAACACTCAAAAAGCAAAATAAATTATAACAAACCTACATTATATTCTAGACAAATATCCAGAAACCAAAACACAATTCCAAAAAAAGTAACACAATAAAAAAAAAAGAAATGTTTCATAAAAACAAAAGTAATTTCCAGAGATCAAAATGAAATGTTAAAAAACAAAACAACAATGAGAAGGTATTATGGGACGTCACTGATTGGATGAGGATGTTTGTTCACCCTCCATTCCCCATCAACTGTTTCCCACGCTCTCCCACTGGCTTACAGCCCCTCACTCCCCCAACCTAACATCAGCAGTGCAACAAAAGTGGCGAGCATTATCGGAGCTATCCAGCTGTACAGTTTTTAACCAGATGCCAGATCAGACGAGGAAAACAAAGACGTTCATGGATCAATTTGTCTGCAAGTGGATGCATCAGAATGGAGCGGAGCAGGGAGCTTGTGGCCTGCCCAGCGTCTTTTCAATATCACAAATATGATCTTTTTCAAACGCCATCTATTCATCTGCTCTTGATTCACAACGATTTGAATTCATAAATACTTAAATACATAAATACATTTTAAGTTTAATTTTGTTTATATTTGTCCTCCGTCATAAAAAAAGCCAGAAAAAACACCAAACACCATTTTAATCGGAGTGGGTCTTTAATACGGTTTTGCATTGGGTTATTTGTTGATGTGATTTGCTCTTCAGGGCCACCGTACTCTGTGGAGGAAACAGGCGCTCTCTGACATTCTGCAGTTTTTCTCAGGAATTCTGACTTCCTTCCAGAATACCTTTGGCTGTTATGGCCCCCCAGGCCTGTTTAGCATCCTCTATGATCTTTTTACAATTAATGCCAGCTAAAACAATGATAGTACATTTTTATTTGTCTTTATTTCCTCTTCTCATCTAAATAAACTCTTGACCTCAGTCTGATCACAAATGACCTGCTACACACTGTAAGAACACGGCCTCTAGTTCCTTTCTGTGATGTTAACATAGTAAGCACATATTGTATGTTTGTGTTTTCATTTTTTGTACATTCTACCCATGGTCTGAACGTATCTCTCCACCACACCCCAGATCATCAGTCCAGTCTCTAGGCTACGTCTGCGTCAGCGCTCATTAATTTACATTAACCAAAGTGTCAAAACATGCACCGCTGGAATCTGCCTGTGAAGTAAGATTATGAAAAGCAATGCAGGTGTTCGTGTCCACGAAGCTGATCCCAGCGGATGATATTTACTCATCGTGTGGATACTCTCAGCCTGGTATATATAATGGTAGAAAAAATAGACACTCTGTGTTTCATGTACCATCACTCGAGCAGGTAGGGACAAGCCTAGACTGATTGATATAACTGGGCTAGAGGCTAATTAATCCCAGATTCCTGTTATGAAATGTGAAAAAATGCAAATGAGACAATTATTTTTGTTTTTGACCTTCTGTTAGTTCTTTAACAGGCCAGGAAGGCACGGGCTAAATCAACAAGTTGTACTTAAACCAACCAGGAAGAGGTCAGGAGATGTGGGTTATGACCTCTGACCCCAGGATGAGAAAGTGTAACTATTTAGGATGAGCTAAGAGGTCTTTCCTTTTCATGAGTCGTATGTCTGTCCATCCTGGGGGAGGGAAGCCAGCACACCAGTATATCATTAACTCTGTGCAAAAAAAGAAAGAAGGGGTGTGGTAAATGGAGTTGATGGGGGGACCTTAGCCCCACTCCCTGCTGGGTACCACTCGGAGCACAATATCGTCGAAACCATGAGATTAAGCAGGAGAAAAAGTGCTTTTCCCCATTCACACGCCCTTTAGATTGTTTTATTAAACCATTTGAATAGGGATTTCCCTGTCTGTCGACAAGCAGGGTCCAGCCAATGCATAGTTCTCTGTTGCTATGACTTAACTTGGTCCCCACTAATCACTAGCCAGGGCAAATTTCATATAAAATATCTGGGTCCATTGTGGGACTAACACAGCGTGACAGTGACAGCACAATAGGGGATTCAAGCCCCCCAGCAGGTTGTAGGGACCACTTGGCCTGCCGGGCTCTGGCAAAGTTTGGTGAAAAAGCATTGTGCAAAAAAACATGTCTTTAAATTGATTGTAAAACAGACAAATCTGGAGTTGATGTAAAGATGTACGTTCAGTGTCACTTCAGATGCAGTTAATGCCAGATTCTCACGCTCTGATCTGTTAGAAAGATTGAAAAAGTGGCAAAAAGTGTTTGGATGCTGAATCCGGATATCATCTTTTGCATGGAGGCTGCCACTGTGTCACATGAATTGCTGTAAGAGATACCACAAGTCTTGGTTTAAAACCAAACCGTCTGTTGCACCATTGAACCAAAAACTTGGGGAAAGTGTAGTGTTTCATCTGTATCGGGTTCCCTATTTTAAAGTGGAGCTTACGTTCCATAAATAACCCGCGATGGGCGAAATCCGCAAAGTAGGATTGCTATGGTAGCCCTGAGGTGCAAATCACACCAAACAAATCACTCAACGCAAAAACCCATTAACTTAATCCAGTTTTATAGAATAAAAACAAAAATCTGCTCATGATTGAAGATTTGAGTAATTGTGGTAAACTGAACGCATTCTGTACAAAAGACACTGCACAGAGGAGATTGATTGACAAGATCTACAGCCAATCAGGAAGCAAAATTGCACTGAAAAAATCTGTGGAAACACTGAGACTGTGAAAGGTGAGCCATGATAAAGCAAGGGACTGCTGTACTACATACATTTGTTGAGGCTTACATTTAAAGTATTGTATGTGTGTTTGGCCCATATTGTGCTAAATTTAAGAAGAATGCATTATTTAATGTTTTATTACATACACAATGCTTAGTGTGAGCTAACTGAAAGCTTTTTCTTCATTGCTATTCATTGATTAGCAAATATAAAAGAAGGATTTTTCTGAATTTTAGTTTTTTGTTGCAGTTGTGATGCACAGATCATATATCAAACCAAAACAAAAGTGTGACACAAAAAATTTGGTAAAACCAAATCATAGGGGAGAGCCATTTGCTTCCCTAGTGAACACTGAACATTCTTTTTCAATTTCTTTTCAAACATTTTCTTGCTCTCTCTTGAATAACAGATGAATCCCCTTTACTTGGAACCTATTGTAAGTTTTTTGGGATCTTCATTGTCCTTTTACTTAAATATCATGCTATGCTTTACAGTCTTTAACCTAAATACTTTAATCTTTAGCAGTGTCATTAACAAATAAACGCAGACATTTCCAATTTGATGTTTTTCATAGCTTTTTAGTTTTAACTTGTCCATATGTAGCCGTGGTATGAAATGTGTGGTGGAGGATGCCAGCAGACCTTTTCTCTTGCATCATCGTCTCTAATGCCCTTTAGTCCTGGACTGGTTAGAACCTGCTGTAAGGGAGGAGCTGGTGCTGCCATTAGCTTTATACGCCTCGTGTCTTTGTTTTTCCCTCTTTTTCATCTCTTTTTGCTGATTAACACAGAAACAGGCATTAACTCTTTCGTGTACAAACACACGTCCGACTCATATATCTGACTAATCTCATTACATTTTGTGGCTGCCAGAATAGCAGGTTGCTTCTTTTACAAATGATTTCCATGTCATATCTGGTCACTCCAATCATTTTGTGCTCTGTCCCCTCAGTGTGAGGCCGTTTCCTAACCTTTCAAAGCTTAATTGAGTCTTTTAATTACAGGCCTGTCAGGCCTGTCTCTGCCTCTTATTTCTGCGGAAGATACTGATCCCTCCTTGATGGCCTTATTTAGAGACAGCAAGATTGATGGCTGAGCTGAGAACCCACACACTGACACACTTTGGTAGATACACCCTGAACACATCCGCCTTCACAGGAAAAAATGCTCTGTTGATGAGTTTTCAGGTTGTTTGTCTCTGTGGTTTTCTTTCCAGCAACGCGAGAGTCGGCTTTCGTTCACGCCATCGCCTCTGCAGGAGTGGCCTTCGCAGTGACCCGCGCCTGTGCAGATGGTTCAGCCACCATATGTGGATGTGACACACGGCACAAGGGACCCCCTGGCGACAGTTGGAAATGGGGCGGCTGCAGCGAGGATGTGGAATTCGGGAGCATGGTGTCGCGGGAGTTTGCAGACGCAAGGGAGAACCGGCCGGACGCCCGCTCAGCCATGAACCGCCACAACAACGAAGCAGGAAGAGCTGTTAGTTTTGCGAACATGCTTTCTTTTGTTTGGTTGGTTTTCATACTTATATCTGTTTAAGTAAAAATGTTTTTTTTTTCAAATCCTCAGTCCCTCAACGACAACATGTTTCTGAGGTGTAAGTGCCATGGACTCTCCGGCAGCTGCGAAGTGAAGACGTGCTGGTGGTCGCAGCCCGACTTCAGAGTCATCGGTGACTACATGAAAGACAAGTACGACAGCGCCTCTGAGATGGTGGTGGAAAAACACCGGGAGTCTCGTGGATGGGTGGAGACCTTGAGACCCAAGTACAACAACTTTAAACCACCCACGGAGCGTGACCTGGTTTACTACGAAAGCTCTCCTAATTTCTGTGAGCCCAACCCCGAGACCGGCTCCTTTGGTACTCGGGATCGCATATGCAACCTGACATCCCACGGCATAGACGGGTGTGACCTGCTGTGCTGTGGCAGGGGCCACAACACTCGGACTGAGAAGAGGAAGGAGAAGTGCCACTGCATTTTCCACTGGTGCTGCTATGTCAGCTGTCAGGAGTGTGTCAGAATCTATGATGTTCACACCTGCAAGTAGACATGGAAAGGTCCTCCTCCCACCAAAAGACTTCAATAGACAGAAGAACAAATGCAGACAGTAATCTGCAAAAACTCCATGAAGCTGTGGACACAATGTTCTGTCGGCGCAGTGATGCTTCAAAGAGCCAGTTTTGCATAAATCCACAAATACATACTCTGGATATCCCATAAAAAGTTATTTTACGAACAATGACAGCAGCTGTAGTGGTGAAAAATGTTATCACAATGATGAATTAAGGTTGATGTGTTGACAGAAGAACTGCTAGCTAGTTGACCAACACCATATTGGTGATTCTTTTATTTCCTCTAGTAGTATGTAGATCTGTTGAAAGTAGAGAAGCACTGTTTACCTTTTCAAGTCTGTGAAGAAACCAGATTTTGCTAAAAAAAAAAAAAAAAAAAATCATTCTCCTGCTGAACTTGTTTTTGCCGCAAAAAGATTTTTCAAACATCAGACACAATTCACCAGCATGTGCCCTCCTCCTCATCACTGGAGTCTGCCTATCTTGAGAGCTAACCTGAACATTGTGTGAGTGACTTTTATGTTTTTGTTTTTTGTAGCTGATGTTTGGATTAGAATGCACATGCATTTGAGTGAATGTTAGCGTCTACATGTTCTCACATTCTTAAGCTAACAGGTTGAAATCTGCTTTAAGTGACTAACTTTATTTAAGAGTTGACATGAGCCATGTCTGTTGAAAAGAACAGCAATACACTGTCTGCACGTTCCCCAACACCGAAAACTGTTACCAGAGAGCAACGACACTTTGAACATCATGGAGACTTCCAGAAACAGAAAAATATACGACCTTGTCGCGGTCAAAGAGCTGGAGCTGCACGTTGGTGGTCAGCCCTCGTGTCCCGCTGACTAATGTGAAGCACGTCTTCCATGTTTTGAGCAGTATTAGCAATAGTGTGTTGAAAAATGTTATTTAAAAATGAATTGCTATATTGTCTTTTTTTGTTCTTTAGATGTGTAATTGTATTTTAATAACGAATGCCATTGAGGTGTACCCCCAGTAAACTGTGTGTACAGCTGTGTTATAAAAGCTCTCTATAACAGATTACAAAAAGTTGTGTCAGTGACACTTTATAATAACTATCCCTTATAACTGGTCAACAAATCCTGAATAAACTGTTAGTTAATGAGTTATAAATGATTTGGTAAAATGAAAGTTAACAGTTTGTTAAGGATTTCTAAATGTGTCTTAGAAATGGTCAGTTAATAGCTAACAAGTTATAAATGACTAGTTAATCATATGTCTATAATTTATAACTGTACGTTTTTAAGGTAGATAGTAAGTAATATTAGTAATAGATCCTGAAAAAGTTGGTAGTTCATTAGTTACTAATGACTTCTTAAGTAGCTTTCAGTTAATAGTTTCTATTTGTTACTGGGATTTTAAAGTTAACAGTTAATAAATGAGGAGTAGTTGCATATTTAAAGCAACAATCTATTAACATATTCAAACTGTTACTTAATACTTAACAAGTCATTAGTAAGTAGTTTATTAACACCTTGTTCATGATCTGTTGCTAATTATTAAGGCACATTCAGAGAACCCTAAACTGTTAACTGCTTTTTAGCAAGGCTTTTATAACTACTAACAGTTAATTTGTTGACTAGCTGTAGTGGGTAGTTATTCTGAAGTCTTTCAATTCTGTTGTCTTGTCCTCAGAACTAAAATCAATGCAGCGTCAGTGAAACATCCCTTCTGTTAATGCTGCTAAATGGGATCTTTTTAGGTTTTACTCGTCTTTCTTTGCTGTAGGCTATGATATATATATATATATATATGTATGTATATATATATGTATGTATGTATAAATCATATAAACTCTCTGCATGCATCAATTCTTTCTATGAAAGAAATCTCTTAATGTAGTTTGATAAAAATGTGAAGTTTGACAAATTATTTTCATTTAACCAAATTGAGCAAAATTGGGGTTTGAAATGTTCGTGTGGTTTGTGATAGAAAACATTATGGCAACCTGATGACCCAGAGGAACAAAACACAGCATTGTTGGGCAGAAAATGTCCAAAGAGAGTTTTACTTTTAAATAAAAACACACTATGACAGGACAATTGCTGGATTAGGCTACTCCCTCCCAGGAGAACACGTGAACACATGTAATAAAACGAGATTTCTGTCTTTTTTTCTTTTTTAGTATTGTTTTGGGGTCTTTTTGTTGTTGTTGTTCCAGCTTTGTTGTGTTTTCCTCCTTTTTGAGAAATTAATATTTGAGTTTTTCTTGGAATTTAAGAATAAACGGAAGATAATATTTATTTATTTGGAGAAACTAAAAACTGCGACAATTTGTTGATAGTGTGCATATCAATAGCCTCTCCATTGTGGAGGGATGCATAACATTTTCATTTTATAAGTTTACAGTCAGTTAATGCTACTGTTTGTTGCAGAAATGTACCCGTTACTGTACATCATGACTGACAATATTAATAAACAGCCACAAGACTAATGTTTTAAATAAATCTTACTTATGGAAAAAAGAAAGCATTAAAAAAATCCTCATCAGTACCAGATCTTTTATTCTACTGTACACTTTACATGTGAGGGACTGCTCATGAGGACAATGTGTTTCTATCTTTAAAATCCAAAGTTTTGTACAGAATAGTTGTAGCATTTTTATAAATTTCTAAAATTTAATGTTTTTTATGATTATTTATTTCATGGTGTGTAAATATTAGCGAGTGAAAGTATATATTTGCAGAGATATTTTTTTGGAACGGTGTTGTAACACTGTAGGTTTGTCTGATTCTTTGTTTTTTTTTTTTTACCTCGTCGTTGTTTTGATATTTTCGTTTACTGACTTCATACAGGCATTGCTTGGCCCCTGTTATAGATTTCTACAAGTTAACAACTTCTGTAACATGAAAATAAAACAAAAATAAATGTTAACAACTGTGCTTTTATTTTTGAGTACTTAGAAATGAAAAGCTGGTCATATAAAAATTGTAAAAACACTTTGCTGATGTGATCAGTCAAGCCAGTTCTTATTTTATTCTTTCTAATATTTCTTTTACCTTTTTGGTGTCTTCCGACAGAAGAAATTAAGCAAAAATTATTTCAAAAATTCCTCATTTATGGATTACTAATTGAACACGAGTTTGTTCAAAGGGTAATGGTTCAGACCATTCATTTTTCACATTTGATTGTTCTTAATTTGTGTAATGAATCTTGTATTTTACAGGCTGACACTCAGCAGAACAGATCAACTAAAGTCCTAAAATAAATTATCTGTACCATCACTTCCTGGCTGTCTTTTGCATAAGTTATGGAGCAGAGTACACCTGATGTGGAGCAGGCTGGAATTCAAACCACCTTTCCTACACAAACAGGCCCCTTGGAAATAGGCCAAAAATATTTTTTTTATTTGACAAAAAAAATAATTAAATTAGCCAGAAATCAGCCATTAGGATGACAAAAATGGTCCTACCATTTTTTTTTCTTTGTTTTTAATCAAAATGTAAGAATTTTTGCCATTGAAACTTTCTTGATGAGATTGCTTTTCTTGAAACAAGGGATTTTTTTCTGCCTTTTAAGATTTAGATTTTGCAGTGTAAAGGTAGGAGCGCCATGTGTGAAAAGAGTACATTGGACACTGGACCTAAATGCCCTCCTTGCTCATTCTTTCTCAGTTCATCTTTGAATGCATCAGAGGACCACATGTCTGTTGGTGTCAGTAGAAGCAAAGCTGTTGCAAACCAAACAGATCTCCCCCAAACTATCACAGTTCTTACAAATCTAAAGTAGTGGACCTTAGTGCGTGGAGCAAAAGACCCAAAGGTCTTATTTTCAGTTTTTCATAAATGTCCGAGTCACATGATCAACATGTACTTCCAATTGTTTTCTACATTATGTAATTATTCAGATGGCATTTACAGAACAGGAACAGCTTTGAAAAACTCTATTTCTGCTTTGATTTACAAGTGTAATATCAGCAATGGAAGTGCCAATATGGTAAAATGGACACATTAAAACTAAGCCTTTTTTTAGTTTCTTTCATTAACATTTTTAAATTAGATACTCTGTTTCAAGTAAAATCTTTCTCTGATGCACAAGTTTTGTTTTGTTTTTTATATCACGCAAAACATAAAAAACACACTACGTGAAATAAAAATTCAAATGAAAACCAAAGAAAATGAGGAGGGTAAAGGATAACTCAGTCTGCCCTTAGTGACCCACACCAATGAAAATGAAAACTACAAAACTACGAGTAGCGTTGGATGGCCGGCAGGCGCTAATCGCCCTCACCGCCCGTCTCAAAGCCCCACCGCTCTCGCCTCTATGTACCACTGCTGCCCTTTGAGCCGACCCCACTTGTGACGTTGCCACAGCGCACGCCTGACACCCCACCCCTCTTCTCTTTCTGTAAGGCTGGTCTGAGCTGAATGTGAGAAATTGATGTCAAAAGCACTTTTTTCAAAGTGCCAGCTTTTCTATTGGTTTTATCTCCATAGCAACCATTTTATGTTTTGGTCGCCTGGGGATACCAAACAGATCTATGTTAGTTTCAGGAGAATCTGCAAAAGTAAAATTTTGGATTTCCTTAGCAACTGAGGTTATTTGCTGACCACGCCCACATTCCCAACATGTTCATATCCTGTGGTATATAATTTTGCTCAGCTCTAGTCAGGGATCAACTGTTACATTTTCACGATATTTTGTTAAAACGTGGGAGTAATAGGAGAACACCAATTTTGCAAGCTCGCCACGCGCACACTGTTCAAAATCTACAACATCCAATTCCAACCTTCTTTTCCCAATTGCTTCCCCATGATGCCTGAGAAGTGAGGAAACAATTGATAATAGGACAATTTTTCGCTTATAGCTTGTCCTGACAGTATTTTGTTTTTATTCAAGTTGGTGGCATTTTCCCGAGGTCAAAGGTCGACAAAACTCCAGGGGTCGATGTAGCCTTAAGCTGTTGGCATGTTTGTGAAATTTTGTGAAAATCAGACAAACAAAAGGTTCGTTTTCAAAACGTGAAAATCACCAAATTGCAGATTTTGCCTCAAAATGGCCTCCAAGCCATATGTTGCGTGGCCACATCCCCCGACACACGTATGTTGGTTTCATTAAAGGATTCAAACTTTTTTTTTTTTTTTGCAAATTCAGAAGATTTTCTTGCAACTGTGAAAACAGATCAAAAGAAGTCAGAGTGGATCTTTCAAGATGAAGATGTTTGCAGAACTATTTGTGTTGGTGAGAAAAGCTGAGATCTCTTGGGCCAGAAAATCCATTTGAGTCCTTTTACAGTTGTTTCCAGTTTTAAGTGTTGTGTCTCCATTTGTTTCTAAAATGTGTCATTTTTGTCATTGTTTTAGATCTCAGACAATGAAAGTGTAGCCTTAACATTGAGAGTTTGGAAAAATACAAGGCTTTGTTGAAGCAAACAGAAGATAAATTAGCGCTCGAGTGTCAATAAGGCCCACCAGTGATGCAGCTCAGCTGCTGGATCTTCCATACTCACCACCTGAGACCAGCTTTCACTGCTATCTAACCTTAATATCACACTCCTCCAGCATGGAAGTGCCACAAAAAGGGATATCTTTCCATTTCCATTCATGTGGATTCATTAAACCCCCACGAGCTTTAGGGTGTGATCTTTCCGACACATCGAGCTCATGACGTCACACCTTCAGAAAGAACCTGCATCAGGAGAGCAGACAATAAAAAACATATTTTTAGTGCCATTAACATATTCTTGTGGCATCTTTCTCAGGACATGTAAAAAGAAAATTGTTGCTCTGGTAATGTTAGGTTGGGGTTGTAAGGGGCTGTAAGCTAGCTGGAGAGAGTGTAAACAATGGGGTTGATGGGAAATGAGGGAAGGCTTACTCCGCACCAACGGTCCTGTACAAAACTTGGAGCTTCAAAAATTCCTGATGAATTCCTGTCCTGGAAAAGAGGATTTTAGTTTTTTTTTTTTTTTTTCTAAAAACGGCCTAATCATAATTAGAAGACTGCTGGGAATGCTTTCACAATAGATCAAAAGATGATCTTTAAATACAACTTGGTACAGAAAGAGGCTGTAAGCAGCCAAGCTCAGCTTTAGTGACTGTGAAGGTGACAGCACTTCGTTTCACACTTCAGCTCTCTGACGTATTTCACAGCATCTGAAAACAAGTGAAAAACATAAAGTTAATCACAGGATGCTCAGAAACGCTGCCCTGGAGCTAAGAAGTGTTTCAGATGAAGAAAAGGGGCTTTTCCGCTCCGGTCGCAGCGTTGTCACCCGGGTGAGAGGAACATTGTTAGCGGGTAGTTGTCAGAGGACGTTACAGAGGCTCCGGCGAGAGAAGCGGCATCCTGGCTGTGAGAACTTTGACACAACTGCAAGTGGCACCACCCCATGACCGTATAAAAAGAAAACAATGGACCTAATTACAATAAGTGTCTTTTTATTTTATTTCACAACTTTTAAGATAATGTCCACGTATTTCAGTGCTATTCCGTGACTTGCAAGCTCAGTTTAAGGATTTATTTGAGTTACATGAACGGAGTTTCAGTCAAATCCAGCTGTTTCTCCCAGTCAAAAATAATTTTTTACTCTGCGTTTAGCTTTGAAGAATGTGACTCTCAAAGCACTTCTTTGTGCGTCGAGCACTCCAAAGGTGACAGGACAAAACTGAACTACAAAGAAGCGTGCAGAGTGTGGGCATTTCATTATGTAACGGACTTTGAAGCCGGCTTTTTGATGTCTGTGTGTTCCTCTGTCTGGACTTAAAACCCTCCCCTCAAACTCAATGCATCCTTTAAACTCCCTGAAGACACAAGCAGGCCGATGTTAGTAAGCGATAATGAGGCAAAACTCTATCATAATAGCTTAAGAAATCGGATTATTAGTTGTTCAAATGTTCGGTTTTTATCTTTATGCCGCCACAACATATCAAGAGTAAAATATTCAGCTATTGCCAAGGTCTAGAAGTGACCATTTTTCCTTTTTTTGTGTTTTTTGAGTAAGTTGTTCGACATTCAAGCCTCTCCATTCAACTTTTTAAAAATGTCCTGATTGTCACGCAAACATTACTTTTTCTTTTTGCCACTTAAAAAAGGAAAAACCTCTTTTGCCCCACTGGTGGCAACTTCAGCTGTACATTTTGCAGAAAGCACAGCATGTGTCTCGGAGGAAGATGATAAAAGATTTGTAGAGAAGACAGCCATCATGAGTCCAGATGTGACACCTGTAGAGCAGCTTTATTCCCTTTTGAAGTGCTGTTTGTATTGTTGAGGCCAACAAAGGAATTTTGCCACCTCTGTTCTTACAAGAGCGCATAAGTCAAGCTGGGGAGATAACAAGGACGAGGGTGATATAAGGGAGGCTTACTAATGCACTCTGCAGGTGCGTACATGCATGTGCATCTGGGACAGCCCGTGTCTGGTTCTTTGGTTTAGTTTGTCATATAAACCACACGTGTGTTGCTGGTCATGTGACTGTGGCGATGGGAGGTTGACAAAAGGTCAGCCTCCAGATCAATGTTGGCCAGGGCTGGAGAGGGGAGGAGGAGGCCATGATCACTCATTAGTCACCCTTTCACCTCTCTGCAGCTCAAAGCAGTTCAGCAGGAAAGATGAGCTCGCATGTCCAGCTGCAGTTTGAGCCTGTTTGTTTCATGTTTGTGGAGTCCGTTTTCATTTGCAGCAATCCAGCGCTTGTTTTTGTTAGTTCTCACACACCTCAGGCATTAAAAGACCTTTGCATGCATGTTCTTGTGAAAATACTTCACACTTATAATTCTGTTTTTTGTAATGACCAATGCACTTTTATTTAGCGTCAACTTAATTATAATTTACTGTTTTTAGTTACAGAAAGATGTACTTTTTAATGTATTTTTATCTATTATTTATGATTTTTTTTGTGTACATTTTATTTTGGCAAATTGTTGTTTTTCGTATGAAGGTTGCACGGACCAAAATGCACTTTTACATTTCATTGTACCAGTGAAAGTGTCAATAAAGAACTGTCTACCTATCTTTATTGGAAAAGCACAGTAACACTTTCAAGCAAATCAGCTCACAGACATTTTTTAAACTAAAAATTTTACTTTTCTGATGTAAAAAAAAAAACAACAACAAGTTTAATTGTTATTTACAAAGTTTTATTAATGTATATCTATGTTTTGCAGTGAATATGAACGTTTAAACACAAAAACTGGAGTCAAAGTTTCCAAGAAATAAATAGAAAACACAACACTTCTGTTTAAAAGAATCACACATGAAAATCAACATGTAAGCTAAATTTTACAATTTACCGTTATTTTACTTGATGTAATTAAAGTGTGGAGTACAAATTAGAAACTTGGACCCTTCAGAAATTTTGCCTTCATTCTTACTCATTATATGATACATTTTAAAATCAATCTGAATGTCCGAATAACGAAACTTTATTGAGAACTGCTGACATATCATTCAAAAAGAATGTAAACTTTTAAAAATGACCTCACAAACTGTATATCATTTCTAATTATTTATTTTGATTATAACAACATTATACTAGTTTATTTTACACAGCAGCTGACATACAGCAGAGCACCCTTGTTTTCCTGCTGTTTCCTTTAAGCAATCAAAAGATAAGAGAATAAAGTTACTGTTATGTTACTTATATTAACACTCACAGAGCTGGGAGGAAGAAATCAGCTGATTGACAGCTGGCCTGATGTGATGAAACTATTTCTTATGGCATTTCACACACTGTTCTTTTTTTTTCTCTGCTACTATTTTGCAAGAAGATGCAGAAAGGAAATGAAAAGTTTCACCGTTGTACGACCTGCACAACTCAAAGAACCATGGTCGCAAAGGTGCAACAGACAAGCTGTAGAAATGTTTGCAGGTTTTTGCTGAGTGCAGTTTGTGTAATCACTGCTAAGACTAGCCAGCCACCTTAAGTCTGTAAAAAGGTTGTTTTTTTTTTTTACACACGTTAACACGTAACTTAGTTAAAATACCCATAAAATCAGATTCCATCACTGACTGATGAATTCACTAAACTCACTGTGTTGGAAATACTTTTGGTAAGTGATCTATTTATGACGATCCTGAGAATTTTTAAAGCTTTCTGCATCACTTTGGACATTTGTTGAGCGAATGAGATTGCGTATATCAATTACAAGGTGACTAGCAGGGGAGAGGAGAGGGGTTATCATTAGCAGGGACTGGCGCTGGCCTCTGGTAGTTCCAGTAATTACCTCACAAAGGGTGATGCTTGCCTTCCCACTGCTTTTCCCACACTGCACTGCAGGCTCAGAATTCCTGTCGGCCCCAGACCTGCAATCTCCTCGGTTTTAGACAGCAAATTACTGACAAGTCCCATTCTTCACAGCACAGTAATTGCTTTTTAGTGCTGTTTTTATTGAAGCAACCCTAACCCCCTCGTCCTTCCCTCAATAAAACAAAGTGAGGGAGGGGGCGAGGGGTTAATATAGATGACATTAGTCTCTAATTGGAAGATCTCCAACAAGTTTCAGATGACTATTAATGTTTCTCATTATTTATTGGGTGCAAATGATCTAAAAACACATTCATTCTGAATACATTATAGCAAAGAAACCTTTGGTTAGGTTTTTAACCTATAAGAAGGAAAGCGTTAAATTCTATAAAAGCTAAATCATTCGTGTTATCTTTTCCACCTGTTTAAGACCCTTTCACTCTATTACTTTTAGTAAATAATTAGTCTGCATGTCAATACAAATCTCCAAACAGAGAAAACATCTCATTATGGGACTTAGAGATCCCCCAACTCTCCAGGATCTCTCTGGACGTTCTTTTTTCTTCGGTTTAGCTTCTTTCCTGTCACCATGAAGACAAATTCTCAGCGTTCCAAAGCTGGACAACCAAACAGTTACCATTTGATATGGAAAAATGACATTAGAGGATTACAGGATCTAAAAGGATAAAGGGACAGAAGATTCTTGGTGTTTGACCGATGGAAGGTCTTAACAAGGATTGGAGGCTTCACAATGTATTCAGCCGTTATTTACATTCTGTGCAGATTTATGTATTGCTTTTGAAAGCTTAAAATGATTGCTGGTCTGAATGTAATACTGAATAATGAATTTGATTTAATGAGTTAATTTCTAAAACTTTAATTTAGTCTGTGTCAGCTTGTTGAAGCCTTATTTCTGATGACAATGCTTTCAGAAAGAGGATTTTTAGATGCTCATTTCAAAACAAGCAAATAAAAATATAATAGTTTTTTTTACTTATATTATAATTACGTATAAATATTTTGTCTTTTTTGTTGTTGTTTTGATTGTTTGAAATAAGCCAATTCCACTGATTTCAAACGTTTATCCTCTTCTCTGTCTGTGCATCAAGCAGGACTGCATCCGGACTTGGCGGATCTGCAGTTCGCCCCGAGGCTTTCACCCACGACTGACTCAAGCAAAAGCCCTAATTCGTCATCTAGCCGGCTGTCAGTGTGTGCAGCCCGACACCTCTGACCCTGTCCACAGTGTCAAATAGTTTGTCAGAGGCCCTCAGTAAAGTACAATGACAAGCCCTTTAATGCATTACAACACAAGTGCCAGCCAAAAATGAGAGACCGTATATTTGCAGCCTGAAGGCAGGCAGGTGCGTTGTTGAACAGCACACAAAAACACGTGCACACACACGGAGAGGAAAAAAAGTCCAGCACGCTTCAACAGAGGCAGATAATCATCTAATACATGACATAACTAAAAATAAAACAAGTACTGAGTAACAGTATGAACATACAGTTTAGAATTAAACAAAAGTAGTTCAAATGAGCTTATTTTCAAACAATTCATTAAGTAAATTTTTATTGTAAAATGTAATAAATCAGATGAATGAAGCCTAAGTGGCTACGTTGGCGTAAGTTCTGCATCTTACGTTTGCTCAAGAAAAAGCTCAAATGAGGATGCACTAAGAATACGCCTAAGATTACTTTTAATACGGTGTGACGATTCATTTTAACAAGGATTCGACTCATATCACAATTTGTTGTTGACAATATGCTTTGTAGTTGATTTTGGTTCATTTTGAACGATCCGACTGGGTCCAATTCACTGACCTACGATCAATCCGGCACATCTTTAGCCAAAACTTCAACCAGTGTGACTCAGAGATTAATACCTGGCACTGCACAGTGAAGGTGAGGTTTTCTAGATTCCTTGTATTTTCTTGCAAGATAATCAAGTGTAAATGAAATATGTGTACAAACAATCAAGTAAACAAGAATTAAAGACAAATCCATTCACATTTTCATTTGAGAAAGTTCTGCCCACTGTTGTTTTTCCACATCTAAATAATCCAAAGGGAACATTCTTAGAACATTCTGCCACACTGTATGATCACATGACTTTGCTAAATCCTAAATGTTTTCACACATTGGACTGGAATGATTGTTGATCTTTTTTTGCTGCATCACATGTGTGTTGTCCGCTGTGATGCACTTTTTTACGTTGCAGTAAAATAAAGCTACCTTGTCTCAATCCAAATGGTATTTTCCTAATATCAATACATCCAATTTATTTCCTTTTGAAATGGTTTATAATGGTATGAATCAATTTAAGAACCAACTTGCCTTGGACAGATTGATCTGGTTGGATGGTCGGAATAAACGTGGATTCATCAATTGAGTCGATAAATCGTTGCTTTTTAAAGTTAAGGCTGCCTGCTTAACTACCACAGTCCCAAAACCTACATCATGGGTTAATTGGTGTCTCTAAATTGCCATAATAGGCGTGCGTGTGAATGTTTGTGTGGCCTTGTGACGGTGAACCATCCAGGGTGTACCCTGTCTTTGCCTAATAGTAGCTGCGTTTAGAAAATGCAGGTTTAGAAAATGGATGGATGGAATAAACAACAAATATTATGGTAAAAGGGGATTTTTGGTTAGGTTTATGTCACAGAATTTATAAATGGTCTAAAACTGTGGTTACTAATATTTTCAAACTTCACCTAGTTCATTTTAAATGAACCACAATCAGCTATGAACAGCTACATTCATGCCAACTCTAGCATATGAACAAAATAAAGTTATCCCGCTGTAGTCGAGGCTAAAAATGAAAGGCTGAAAATCCTCAAATCCAGATATGGTTATGCTTCATTTGTGATCCCATCTTAAAGCTGTTTTCGAGCTTTCCACCTGCTCATCCACTCCAAGGTGCAACAAGTTCGCACTTTAATCTTTCATTGGTCCTCCTATGGGATATAGTTGGATTAAAACAGGGAACAGGGGTGGGACAACCCTTAAAAACCTGTATAGACAGCAAACATAAATTAACTTCAAACCAAACCTCTCGGGGAGACAAGAAAGTCTTTCAAAGATATGTCTTTATCCTCCTCATTGTTTCATCTTAGAATGGCTAGCTATCAAAATCCAAGCAGACGCTTGATGCAAGTTTCAAAGAGAGCAAGCAGAGAGTCAGGTGAGGACGAAATTTTCCCCTCTTTCACTTCCAAGTTTAAGGAAAACAGCTGTGAGTGTTTTACTTCCTGTGTTCACCTTTTTATGTCCTTCAATGATTTTTTTTCCCAATTCCAATGATTTTTTATCATCATTTTCCATTTGTTGGGGCTGCATGGTGGAGCAGTGGTTAGCACTCTTGCCTCACAGCAAGAAGGCCCCTGGTTCAAGTCCCAGCTGGGGGACCTGAAAACAGATTCACCAATGGGGGGGGACCTTTCTGTGTGAAATTTGCATGTTCTCCCCGTGCATGCGTGGGTTTTTCGCTGGGGATTCTGGCTTCCTCCCACCATTCAAAACTGTGCTTCATAGGTTAATTGGTAACTCTAAATTGTCCCTAGGTGTGTGATTGTGGCTCTGCAACAGACTGGCAATTTGTGCAGGGTGTACCCTCCCTACAAATGGGACAAAGCAGGTTTAGAAAATGAAGGAATTAACATTCCATCTTGTTATTTGTGCAACATTTAAGACAATAGACTAAAATTGTTTTCTAGACCAACTTAAAGCACAAATGAAGAAAACAAAAATATTTTGAACAAAAGTAACATATCATGCAGTTTTACCAAGCCTTTTCTCATAATAAGATCTGTTCCACTGGTGGAAGAGTTAAAAAAAAAACAGATAGTAAAGCATTCAAAACAAACCTAACAGTTTTAGACTGATTGTCAGAAAGTGCATTACTTCTCTGTATGCTAAAGTTACTACTTTAAACAGTGAAATACATGCAAACATCAATGCGCAACAACATTGTCAGTGTTTGCTGAAGAAATAAGCGCATAAATGTGCACTGTAAAAACAGCCCCCCTACAAACAAGTCAAAAAATTCTAAAATTGAACATTTTCTTTAAATGAGCACAAATATCTACCAATGGAGTAACAAAAATGGTCTTAGCAAGAATTGTTATGTTAAAAAAAATCTGGTCACTAAAATATGTTTTCTTTAACTAGTATTGCTTTTGATTGTTTCTTTTTTTTTAAAAGATTGTTTTTTCTAGCAAGACAGAAAAAAGCATTATTTCTTAAAATAAGGGTCTTTTTACTGTCTTAAGATTCCATTTTTGGAGTGTGTGGAAAACCTGGGCTGTTTTAGAGCCAGTAACATCAATAAATAATTCTCTTTGGGCTTTTAGTTTTCAAATTACAGAAGAGAATTTTTTGTTCCTTCTGGGCTTTCATTTATTCTTCTGGGCTTTTCATTTAGGATCTGCAACAGCATTCATGTTGACAGCTTTCAACACCTTTAATGATGTCACTGTTGGTCATTTTGTAGAGGATATGACACATTCGAACACATGATCCATGTCTGGTTGTGTGTCCTAGTTCATTTTGACTGGTATATGGTTGAATGATACATGGCATATACTCATCTGGTGTTTTACTACCTTTCGACACAGGGGGCGGGCAAGGCGGAAACCAAACCTGCGATCTTCTTTGGCTGAAACAACGGCACATTTCTCTTCCTTTAAAAGCTGAGATGAGCACAATGACGGTTTACCAATCGGGGAATTAACATTGTCTTGTCCACCCAACAAACCGGTGGCCAATTTACAAGGACAAGCCAACCACTGATATCATTTCTCTTTCAGCTCCACGTTTAAATGAATTTCAGAATAATTGATCAAGAAGTCTGCCGCTGTACAGTAAGGATGCTCTGAAGAAATTTTAAAGTCAAGCCTCAGGGGAAGTCTCATTTTAAGTGTGAAGTCCTCTGCCTGTAAGACTTGAGTATAATTCAAGCCCAAGTCCACATTTTTGCTACACACTGATGCTAAACCACTGAAAAAGTACAAAAACAATCTTTAACTGATTTCATTTGTGCTATAATTTTTACAGTTGAAGTGTACCCTATATGTTTGACTGTTTCTACTCACTTCAGTCCAGTGGTATCAGGTTTGCACTGATTTGTGTTTTTTTATTTAAGCACAAGCTTGGGGAAAAGTCAGACGAAGCAAGCCTCACCTTTTCTGTTTTGGAACTGCAACTGCACTTTAAATTTTTAGATTAAATCAGAACACTTTTGCCCACAATAGTTTGATTTTGAGGTAAATGTTTTGGGGCACCACTTAAGCTGTTTTAGAATGATTCAAAGTTGTTTTTCTGATTTTGAAATGTTGAGTCCAAATAGAAGTTTTTCAGAATAAAAGACAAAAATAATTATAAATGGTGATTTAACATCCTTTCAAATGAAGGTCATGAGAGGCCAAGGAAACCTTGAAGATGAGGACCATAGTAACCTCACGTCTGACCAAGTCATCCTTCAGGAAATCCAGTTCCCTGGCACGAACATTGGGTTCAATGTGTACCCTCACACCTTGCCAGTATGCTCACATCCTGTTAGCCAGCAATTCCCACTCTTAATGCTCCGCCCCTCCTTCACCAGAGGGCCCCATATTTATTCTGAAGAAATAAGTCTTTGAGGAGCTTGTCTCAACCATCTGTCACGGATGTCCCAGATCATCTCCCATCAACAGCACAGACTCGCTCATATAATGTGGCAATAAGTGAGTAAACTGGTCAAAAAGGAAAGTAAATGTTTGAAAAACATCTAGAATCTTGGGTGAATGCATTTCAATTAAGGCTAAATAAATTTTTCTTTGTGAAATTAATAAATCTGAAAGGTTTGTGGTTCGGTAACTTCATTTTTTTATTCCCATTTGATGCTTTAAGCTACCGATTCTTGGTTGCTCTCAAATTATATGACCTCTAAACCACTGTGTCCATATTCTGAACTGAGAACATATTAAACACTCTTCGTTTGGTAACACAGAATTGAACTTTTCCGTATTTACCCAGGGCGGAGTGCAAAATGTTATGTAAATCCTCTTAACGACCTTTTCAGGGCTTCAACAATCTGTGTAAAAAGGTGACTGGCAGGCGACACTGGTGCGCATTTATCCTTTTGCCCCGGCCTGTCTTTCTCTATATCGCCCCCTACTGTGAGAGGCGTGGGGTTGAGTGCCCAGTGGCACTTGTTGCCAATGGAAAAAGCCAGCATGGACCCTCTCATGGCAATGATGCAGGTCGCTGTTATAATGTTCGGTTTGTTTCCTATTTCACACCACCTTTGCGATTTGGCCCGCCCTATAATCCAGTACATGAGACGCAGAGGGAGGCATCCCATGCCTGTCCATCCGAGTTCCAGCGTTGCTTAGCCCAAACCTTCTCCTTTGTACAACTCACACAGTGGGGTCATTTCATATTACCACTATTATTATGATTATAAAAATAAAACAGAGTCTTAAACACAAAACAAGTGGTGTGACAGGTTGTGAGGACACATAAAACAGCAGAAAACATATTTCCAAAGAATAACAATCCACACATGGACACATTCTCTTTCTCTATGTTGCTGTCTCACAGACACACACACACAAATGCGCACACAGCAGCGTTCCCAAGCCCCTTACTGAGCGTTTTTATCCTTTCTAGGCCTTCTCTCAGAGGGGAGTCAGGCCCCTACTGAGACCTTACCCACTTGCTACCGCAAAGCTTGTTTTGCCCCTTGGCAGCCGTGTTTTTATTCTGAAACCTCTAAGTATGAATTTGTTTCAATGTGGCCATCCAAAAAGTCAAAAAATGTGATCATTTCTTATATTTGATGAAGACGTTTTAGTTCCCATCCTCAAAATGCACCAAAAAAAGAGCTCTTTCTTGCAGACAGACACTCGCTTTTTTGACAAGAGTTCAGCTACTGTAGCGATGCCCCGTGAGGCCGCGGCCCCCAGTCGGGCATAAGGCTTCTGGGGGCACAGCTAACACGAATAAAGAAAGGATTTTTAAAAAAGTGTAAACCCTAAAAGGGTGTAAATGTGTGCCTGCGCGTTTGTGTGCTAAGAAGTTGTAAGGCGTGTACACTAGCGGTGCCATCAAAATTTGTTTGCGTTTGTGTGTTTGTGTGTGTGCTTTTAAAGGGGGATGTGTGTGATATATAAACCCTCTGTTGTCCCTATTTCTACTTGTCTGTCCACACATCACAGCTGTCAGCATCAAGTTAGATATGAACCTGAAGAGGATAACCAAGAGACCTATGAGTGGATATGAGCAACGGGTTTGTTTGTGGACTACGATGGATTTCACCGAACCTTTTTTCCTACATCTATGGAATTTGTTAATAGATGGAACAACTAAGTTTTTTTTATATATATTAAATTTACAAACAAAAAGGATACGACTGATTTTTTAAGCCTTCTCAGCTACATTTTAGTTTTGCTTTTAACAAAAAAAAAGGATCTTGTTTTTTCTGTCGCTGGTTTTGGAAAGAAATAGTTTCAACCTGAGTGGATTTTTTTTTTTTAAGTCGTCTTTCAATCGTCAAGATGGGTGAAGAAGCGAAGACAAGACCTGGGATAGATAACTTTGTTTTGGGAGATTTCATGGATTTCATGTACTTTTCAACATCTGCCTCGGTTACCAGTTTCTATAAGAAAAAAAAGAGATGTGTGGTTTTGACATTTGAGTTTTTTCAGCAAGTCCTGTTTTCCTAGTTGTGCTTTAGCAGAACAAGTTCTTCTTTATCAAAAATGATAGCTCAGGGCAACACTTCCTCTTTGAGTTACTTAGTTTTTCTTTGCTGGTCGTTGGTTTATGCACTATCTAGCATAATAGATTCCTATGCTAAAATCCAATTGCATATACAAATATGGAATATGTGGGCTGCAGATGTGAAGAAATGACTGATTTGGTCATCTAACTATTAATGTCTGGGAGGAGGTTGGATAAACGTTACGATACCTAAACCTGTCAGTTATGAACTTTGATAAATCCATAAAAAATAGTAACTTACTGCAGGAAGTTTAAACAAAATCATGACACACAGTTCATGAACAACATCAACCCGAAATGACACAACAGTTTCTGTTTCCTACAGTTCTCCAAATGCATTTTTTTTCTGAACATAAAAAGCAATCTGGTTCCTGTATTTAGCCCTTTTTTTTATTTGACTTAATTTAACCAAAACTTGTTTAATGTGCATGTTTTTAACAAACATCTAATGAATCCACATAATAATGGCTCCAATATGGGTTTTCACACCTACATAGGAGGATAAATCTGTTTATTGTGGCACTTTAGTGGAAGATGGAAAAAATAAAACTTGTGTAAGTTCACAGTGGACTGTACTTCTGTTTATGACTCTGTTTTTGTATTATCCTAGGATGTTAAGCAGATAGTAATCCTTTTTTTCTTTTACTTTGCTCTGAAAAGCTGTTGTTTGAGTTTTAAATTATCTCAAACAATCATTGTTTGACACTAAGCAGCCTTACAAAATAAACAGATCCAAACATTAGAAAGCAGTGTTAGAATGCAAATTGATAAATGGATTAAATAATAATAAATCAATGTGGAAAATGTGGAAAATTCAAACATTAGATTCTAATATTTGATAATTTATTGTCATGACAATAAATAAAAAAGAAATTAAACAATTACTATCAATACAAACCTGATGTGAGCATTCAAGTTTGTCTTAAAATAATTGCAATCAAAGAAATTGATCTGAAAAGCCCTTAAAGTTGTTTTCTAATTTAATTTTAATTCATTTTCTCGTTTTCTTATTCTAATTCTTCGAATTTGTGAAATTAAAAAAAAAATCTTTTTGGACTCCAGACCCGTTAACAACTGCAAATTAAAACCCAGCTAACAACAAACATGTCTTTGCTAAAGTTCTAAACTGTGAGTGTAAAAAAAAAAGTTAGGTAAAAGAAGAAATTCCTGCCACACTTAAACAAAAGACAAACGTTAAAATGTGCAGAAAGTGGACCCTCTGGCAATGATTATCGAAGTGCGATGATTGAACATGAGGTTCCACTGTGTGATCCTTCAGTCCTCTAACTTTTCCTTATGCAGTCATTAATAGAAAAAAAGTAGAAACTAAAAAGGTTAGAAAACAAACTAGCAGGCTTTAAAGATGGCCTATAATAACAGGTTGCTGGATACGGTGTAAAAAAACTGAGTATGGAGATGAACTGTTTTTTTGACTGGTTTGGGCTGATTAACGGCTTTTATTT
This sequence comes from Adrianichthys oophorus, assembly GCA_036245035.1. Taxonomy (NCBI): domain Eukaryota; kingdom Metazoa; phylum Chordata; class Actinopteri; order Beloniformes; family Adrianichthyidae; genus Adrianichthys; species Adrianichthys oophorus. Next base: position 45,029,893 of record BSAI01000012.1, on the reverse strand, counting down.
TTCTAATTTGTGTGCATTGTTGCTTCAGTAGCTTGTAACACCTTTTTTTGCCTTTTTAAGTGCTGCCAAAGCTTTTTTGTTTGTTTGTTTTGTTTTTGTTTCAACAAAAGCACTTTAAAATGTCTTACAATAAAATGCACACTCCAATAAAACTAGGGTAAACGGTTGAGGGAGAGTGAGAGCTCAGCGGATGGGCGGGAAGTGTCATTCTCTCCTCGACCACACGGGGCGGACTTTCCTGTTCGATAATCACGGAAGTTTGATTTTTGCATTCGACGTGTCAAACTGTCGCCATTTTCCTGTCAAGAAAGGAAACGCCTTAGAGGAAACATCTAAACCGCGTAAGTTCAGAAATTTTCATCGATAGGTTATTTATAATATTGTTTTTGGTGTTTGTTTTACGTCTTCATCACTAAACCTGCTTTCTTTCTATGTAGTTATCGCGAGAGAACTTGCTTTTTGCGCCACAGTTTATTACTCATTTATATTACTCAAGAGCCCCTGTTTTTCCTAACTTCAAAGGTTATAATTATTAATATTTTTTTAACCTTTTTAAACTAAATTGACTCAGAATATTTTCTTTTAAGATGCTTAAGCGATTAGTCAGTCAATTGACCGCTAAACTGACCTGCAGCGGTTGGGCTGCCGGTAGCATTTCAACATAGCAAGCTAACACGGGCGTTTGTTTACGTCGTTGCACAATTCGTGAGGCGCAGTCCTCACTCCAAAAGTGTCGGTAACAAATCCTGCTTCAAACATGCGGTTCGATTATGACATACCTTCTAAACGTGGACCTTTAGGCGCTTCAAATAAACACAATTGCGTTTTTGAGCAACAGTTTGTTTGAACTTCCGGTTAGCATCAGGAAACAAGAAGCAGAGATGAACGCAAACCAACTTTACTGCCCTGCATTTAGTGCGTTTTAGGAAATTTGCTTTAAGAAAGGGCTTCTCCAGCATCCTGATCTATACATAACAAACTGTTTAAAGTTATGAGTAATTCTCATGTCTTGTTTGTAAGTTTTAAAATCCTAATCTCCATTTTTGAAATTTAAGATTTCAAATACATCAATTTTTGGTATATTTTGGCACCAGTAGTAGATTGTTAAATAATCATCTTGATTTAGACCACTGTTGTTTGTATTTTTTATTTTTAGTTCTTATTATAAAGCAAAATGAAAGCTACTTGATTATAATATTTATCTGCTTCCTTGCAGGGTGTTTTGGTTTTCTTTTTCCTTTTCCCCCTCCTTTTTATTTAAAAAAAACAAACTTTTTTTCAAGCAGAAACAACAAAAAAAGTGCCTGTCAACCGCCACCATGGGGAACGTGTTTGCGGGACTCTTTAAAATGTTTGGGAAGAAAGAGATGAGAATACTCATGGTGGGTCTAGATGCTGCAGGAAAGACAACTATTTTGTACAAGCTTAAACTTGGAGAGATTGTGACCACCATCCCTACCATAGGTGAGTTTTGGTTTAGTGTTTTTAGTGTGGTAAAATCACAGTGCAGCCTGCACAATATAAATACAAAACCTTCTGTAATGTTTTATTTTTTTTGTGATTGTTCATCACTAGATCCTGTTGTGACATTTGTTTTTCTTCCCAGGCTTTAATGTTGAGACTGTAGAGTATAAAAACATCAGCTTCACTGTGTGGGATGTTGGTGGCCAGGACAAAATCCGACCATTGTGGCGCCATTATTTCCAGAACACTCAAGGTAAATTTTAAGTATGACATTTTATAGATTTATATCTGTGTTTATTATAGTGTCTTAAAATGCTTTGCTCTGACACGCTCCAGGCCTCATCTTCGTTGTGGACAGCAATGATAGAGAGCGATGCGGCGAGGCCCGGGAAGAGCTCCTGAGAATGTTGGCAGAGGATGAGCTGCGGGATGCTGTCCTGCTGGTTTTTGCCAACAAACAAGTAATGCAATGCTGTAAAAATAGATGGTTTGAAAAATCCTTTTCAGTGGTTTCTTACTTTTTCTTTTTACACCATTTGCTCGTAGGACCTCCCAAATGCAATGAATGCTGCAGAACTAACGGACAAGTTGAATCTTCACTCCCTGCGTAACAGAAACTGGTACATCCAGGCAACCTGTGCCACCACAGGGGACGGTCTCTATGAAGGACTAGATTGGCTGTCCAATCAGCTCAAGAGCCATTAATGATCAGAGCCTTTGAAAACCCTAATCTACTGCACGCAGTCTCTGACTTCACTTACAGTTAAGGTGTTGTAAGGCTGTTACTTCATTGTCAAAGCTGCCCTCACCTCAGCTTTTATCACCTGTGCCAGCGGTGAGGTGGGTCTATTTTTGTAAAGCCTTTGTTTTGCTTTTTTGTTTTGTCTTCATGTTGATTTGATAATGGGGCGGACGATTGCACTGTTGTTAATTCCAGTGTCTCTGGCAGTCAGACAGCCTTTTTCAGTAGATGATAAATGGGACAAATGGACTTTCAGAGCACATTTTGACCCCAGGACCTCAATGTAATCAGATGACTTTGATGGTCATGAACTGTAGCAAGAGATCACTGAGATTTTTAAAATAAACAATAAACAGAATAATACACTGATTTAGCTTTTGCTGCTATTGTAGTAACTTACCATTGACCATGTCTAACAACCTGTAAGTTACTACGTAGTTCAAAGGTAATAAGTTCAAACTGACCTCATTTTTCTATGAGCACTTATTGCTTTTTTTTCTAAAGATAGCTTTCAAATGCTGCACTGAACAGACACCTACTCCTATGTAGCTGCAAGGGCAAAAACACTGGGTTAGACTTTTGTACTAAAATCTGTTCTTGACATGACTAAATTCCATTGTTTTGCTTTACAATAAACTTTAATATCCCCTTTTGAGAATCATAAGCAAGTCAGTTTAATTTATTCACATCTGTGTATTTCCTTTGTTTTTTTTTTACAGCAATACCAAAGCGATCTGCATGCTTTAACGGATCTTTGGTGTGAATATGCAGATTTATTCAAGCTGTTTAGTTGTAAACACTTCCTTATTTTTTTCAAATTTTGTTACTAAAAAAATCTAGGTGTGGCTACACGTTTTGATTTGTAATTAATATTTCAAAGTTATGTTAGTAAAAGCTTCTGTTTGCCTTTTTTGTGGGAGGGGAGGACTCCTGAAAATAAAATGATCTGAAGCGATTTGTTTGGGAGTTTTATTTTTTTTTTGTCCTGCAGTTTCATATTTTAGGATAGAGAGAACGTCTGTAGTAAAAATGAGGACGAATGTGAAAGGAAAAGTACAGATTTTAAAACATTGATATGGGATATATTTTTGAAAAAAAAATGTTGCAAGTCCAAAGGAAATGATTTTGTCAGAGGTTCATGACTCAGGAAGAAATGTGATGTTCCTGTCCACTATGCACTGAGGTCACAGCAGAGGCATAGAAAGCACACCCCGTGTCATTTTGTGTAAGGGTGGCGATCTGGGCGCATTCTTGCAGGTTGATTTAGCTGCTATGGCTAAAGCAGCCAGGCCCATAAAACGTGGCGGTAGAGGAAGACGAGGTCGTTTGAGTTTTGGGTCCCATACATAGGGATGCTTTGTCTGTCCCCCACTCCTGCTGTTATATCAGCTTGGTTTGTGTGCAGTGGTCTATCGGATACTAGTCAAAATAAAAAGGACCAGTCTACTTTTCTCCACTCTACCTAATGAATGCCCTGCTCTTTTTTTAAGTGTATCCCCCCCTCCATTGTCGGTCAGAAGAATCCCCTCTTTCAGACCAATTCAAGACGAATGCAAACACGCTCCATTACGACATGTGGAGAGCATTCTGGAGCAGCGGTCAGGAAACGGAACCTTTAATTACAAAATAAAGAAAGCAACTAATTAAAAAAAAAAGATGCAAAGAAAGAAAAATGACAAGATTTCATGTGTTTGTGAAGTAAATATCTCCAAGTCAGATTTTAGGAAGCACAAAACCATGTTTCTCCTGTTTGCAGCAGTTGTGGTGAGATAAGACATTTTAAGATTTGTTAGAAGGATGAGGATTCAAACCAAGTTGGTTGCAGTTTTATTTAAATCAAGTAAAGGTTAAAGGATAACAGACGGCAGTTTCTGCTGCTTGAGCAACGGTTTGGTGAGTTCATTTTAACATGAGGCTGACATCTGTCACATGACTAGTCTCCTTCCTCTTCGTGGTTATCTGAGGTCCACCCGGCTCTCGTGGCTGGTCACGATGCTGTCCACATTATGCATCTCTGAACTGGTTAAGGGAGGGGGGCTTTAGTCGTCAGAGTCCGTGTCGTGGCGCCGCCTGTGGCTTTGTGTGGCATCAGCAGGGGCCTTCTTGTGCATGGCAGGGTTACTGCGAGCAGGGGACCCCCCATCAGAAGAGTCTGTGTCGTGTCGCTTATGTCGACGATGGGGGTGGGATGGCTGTCGCTCGGCCTTTGCACCCCCCCTTGAATGGCTGTCATGGGGTCTGGCTCCACTCTGACTGCGGTATGATGGATTATGATGATGGTGGTGGTCCTTTCTCTGTCTGAAAATCAAAAGGAAGCAAACAATCAATAAGTGGTGTGTGGTGGAGCTCTGGTAGGATGTGGTGAAGCAGCTGCCTTCATTACAGCCTTTTGAAGGCTTCAAAGAAAAGATTTCATGTAGATATGTTATGCTGTAAATAAAACTTTCAATTTTTATTATTGTCATCTACAAGATAAATTAGAATTGTTCAAATGCTTTCTTCCTTAAAGTCTTAAAAATGATAAAGATTAGTCTGTGAGCGCCCTCTAGTGTTACAATCAAAGCAAATCCGTCAGTAAGAAGGTACATGGCATAGGCTCATGGGAAAGATGTGGTTTTGAGGTGATGCAATTAAGCAAAAATACTTTTGTATTATTGGTGATACTTTTTATATTCTTCAGAATAAAAGCTGCAGGTCAACTGGGTTTGACAGATTTTTGGATTATTTCATTTGGGTTATTTTAAAGCAATAAAAACAACAGAAAAATACAATAACAAATCCCACACATCTATGTAGGATATTACATCATAAATTGATTATAAAATCAAAGAAAATTACGCTACCTTCTTTACATTGTAATTTTTCTTGATCATAAATAGACATTGTTTGCAGTTATACATACATTGCACATATTAAATCTATTAAACATAATGATTGTTAAAGTTTGATTAATTGCTTAAAAGGGAGTGGAAAGAAACAATTTTGTATAATAGCACCCTAATATGTTATACTAAACTTTTTTTTTTTTTTTTTACATAGGTTCCATAATCTGTTTTCTTTATATTTATTTAAAGTTGTTTATGACTGATTAGTCCAAGTGCAAATTATTTATCAAGTAACACAATTGAAGTGCTTATTGATCATCATCAGGGTATATTATTGCCCAATAACATTGAGGTTAAGATTCAATGATTTTCTGGGCCACTAAAGAATATTCACCCAGTGCAGCATAATAGTTATCCTCACAAACCTCCACTTTTGATGTATTTAACAGTCATTCTGCATATTTACCATGAAGCACCCTTCAATCAACTATACTTTGTGTTTTAGGATAATAATTTAAACTTTCATGTTTTTTTTTCTTTAAAAATATTTAGTTGAGAGAATGCTGTTCTCCCTTTTAAAGATTCTCTTCTCAAAGAAAGTGTAAAACCTGTTTGTACCGCATGATAAAATAACGTTTTGTTTTATATAATGCACATTTTTGCCATGAAGGTATAAATAACAGAGTGCACTTGACTTCAGCTGATTATTGCAGCAAATGTTTCAAGCAAAAAGCGTAAGTAAATTTAGTTGTAGTTCCTTCAGTGATTAGCTGTCACTGTTATAAACTCAAATGTATTGCATGAATCTGCTCCTTCAGGAATTGAACAGTTTTATTAGAAAAATTTGACACACCTTTTGGAGTCGTCATTTGACTCTGAAGAGGATGAGCTCCGTCTTTGTCTTTTCTTCTTCTTCTCCTTTTTTGCTTTTTTGCGCTTTTTCTCTTTCTTTTTACTTTCACGTCTAAAATGTAGAAAACAGGTCGTAAATGTTTATTCATCTACTTCCATCTTACATAACTTTGGATGAGATACATTGTTTAAGTGGTATTTAAATATACTGTTGTCTCACCTGTCTTCGGTTTCTTGTTTCGCTGCACTCTCTATTGTTGTTGCTGATGTTTCTTGGCGTCCTTCAGTTTTATGATGCTGAAAAGTAAGCAAGGTTTTTATTTTTTTCTTACTTCACACTATCCATCACTACTCATCTTAGAAAATGCAATATCTACTAGTCAAATTTACAAAAGCGATTTTACTTTAAAGAAATATCTTCATTTCTTTCAAGCAAAAAAAATGTTTATTTTAAAAAGTTTCACCGATTTTCAGTTTAAATTCCTAATCACATGAAACTGTTTTTTCTTATCCATACAAATAGGAAAATTTAGGTAATTAATGTCACCAAATGGTATCGAATCAGCTCAGTTTTTGCCACACTTAGCTCATGTTATTACTCTGCCGAATAAAAGGAGTGTAAGAAAATACCATTTCAGTCAATTATTGTGATACTTGTATCGATTTCAAATGCAGTCAAGATGATATTTAATAATTTTTAAGCAAACACAGTTCAGTCTTCCTTATGCTTTCCACTTAAACGACCGACCACTAGTAGGCAGCACACCGAGCAGCTCTACACTGCGCCAAAGCAATATGATCTGACTGGAACCTCTTGTGATAGATATTAACTCATTGCAGTTGTTGTAACTACATAGCGAAATGAGACACGTAGAACTCTGTTTTAACTAAGGATGAGTAATGAACCTAAAATCTGTGCCAAGTTGGTACTGGTACCATATAAAAAGGCAGACTTTGGTTCTTTGTGGCTCATGTAAGAACGAGTGAGACCATGCAGCTGCACAGTGCACACTGTGGGCAGAGCTTCAGTCAAAATGCTGTAGGGGAAGCGAACCAAAGTTCTGCTGAACTTCACAGCAAAAGATTCTAATTCAGTGACCTGATGGATCAGAGTGACGTGTACAATGCTCTGAAAAAGATCAACGTCATGGCGATGAGCGGGGAAATACTTGTTTACTTCCATGTGTGTGAAAACAGAGATGCAGTGCAGACTGTCAGAAATAATGAAACGAAGCATCTCAGGCACATTCAAGCGCTCTCCTTCTGCCACGCTTCTATATCACACTTAAACTTAAATGGAAAGCACCTGTTCAAGCACCGTTCAGGCACTGAAACCTTTTTAAAGCTACCGCTTCAGCTACATTCAGCAGTGTTGGAAATAAACAACGCTTTATTTTCTCAACCATACATATTGAACAATACTAGTTAAGGGACTTTTAATCTTTATGGTTTTTAACCTATGCCTAAACAATGTTGTGAAAATCAGATAGTATTTGAGATACATTATTGTTGATTATATATTACATTATTATTGAAATTTTTTTTTTTAATGACCAAAAGAAAAGCACCAGGAATTTACTTAGTTAAAAGCAACTTGTATATGACAGTTACATTGTTTAATGTTTTCATCATTAAATAAAATGCATTTTACAAATGTATTTATTTGAAAGATGTATTAATATTCAGATAAAGTTTTTTCTAAGTAATATACTTAAAATGAAAAAAAATATTGTCTATGGTAATGTCTTGGGATTCGTATCATTTTGCAACACATGTATTGTGATACGCATCGCGTTGCAAGCCTCTGGCCAATACACACCCCTACTAAATAACTAATTAATGCTGATTATGTCAATAGTTAAAATCGCTTTAAAAAAGACCAAACACATATTTACTACTCATGTTTGACAAATAAAATGCTGTTTATATGCAATAATGTTTCCAAATGGCATCATGGGTAATGTAGAAAGACAACTCACTGTAAAAATTTGCAGACCCATTTTAGCCGCCTCCTTTTCTTTTTGGGACAGCACCATTTTTCGTGCCCCTACACTTCAGAGGCAAATAAAGATGGAGTCAACATAAACAAACCCTAGAGAGCTGGTAATCTTATCTTTTCTGAACAGCAGGTTGCTTTCATTTTAACCTAAAACAGCAAAGAAAAGTCATCAAATATCCAAGAATATTGATCGCCAGCATCCTGATTAACTAATCATGTGACTAATTTTAGGGAATAAACTGAGAAAGTTTTGCTAAATGATCTTGAAGTCGAAGATCCATCTCAAAGCCCCCCAGCTCTCAACAACAAAAACAAAAGATCTTGCACAAGTTCTTTTACAGGGGAAATGAAAGGGAGCAGAAGGGAGAAAACTTGTTTTTCTGCTCCTTTTCCATTATTTGAATAAAATAAATAAATTTCAAGTTAAAAAGTGAAACAAAATTATTTATTTGTAATAAGAATTGTTTAAATTTCCTTTAAGCAAAGATTTAGTATGAAAAAGTATCCAATAGTCAGTGCATAAAGGTTTTATGACACAGACAAGATAATCTCACCTGGAGCTTCCCAAACCTGAGATACGATCCACGTTCTTCTCTTCACCATCAACCTCGTCCCTCCGACAAACCTCTACAAGATCCTGGAAAAATCCCATTTAAGTTAAAGGACTTAACAGCAATTATTCTAACGTTGACCATCAATTTGTTCACACCTCTTTAGTAAGTCCTGTTGGTTGTCTCTTTATATTCTTGTGGCCTCTAAGTTCCAAACAAGAAAAGCAACACATTACTTTTTGTGTCCTAATCTTCAAAAAGGTACAGGAAACGGATTTATGGGAAGTCAAACGCACAGGGCAGCCATCAGTGCCTCCTCCTCCGCTGCTCTGACTGCAGCAAGTTCTTCTTCTTTGGACAAAGGTGCACCACCTTTCTTGTCCTTTGCATACCAGGTCAGGTCTTTCCCTTTTTGCCATCGTCCTACAGGAGCCATCAAGGAGTTTCCTGGAAAAACGCAGAAGTGGTAAGGCTTCTCAAACTATGCTAAGATTCTAAGTGAAGGTTCCTTGTTTAAAAAAAAAAAAATTCTCTCTCTCTCTCTCTCTATATATATATATATAGAATTCCTGTGATCTTAGTTTAAACACAAATCAGAATACAAACTAAGTTTCTAAGTTTAATTTAATATTTAGGCTTAAAATTCTGATAGTTCTTATCATTTAGGTTTTACATTTTTTTAACAGCTTTGTTTTGCAACAAATGATATTTTATTGTTGTTATACATATATTTGATGTTCAAACATGAATGTATTTACACATATCTAAATAAAAATATTAGCAGTTCAAACTTCTCCAGTGGATTTATGCATGTATTTTTTGTTAAGGTTAAAGTTCATGACTAAAATTGATTTCAGGTTAATGTTTTGTACTTCTTCCAGCTAAGGAAACTTTTGTATTTTTTAGAATATCTGATTACAGACAAGTGCAGTCTTGTAATAAGGCTGTATTTTATGTTCTGATTAAGACAATCCTCACAGAAACCAACAGTTTTCCTGCCATGCTAGCTTCCTGTGTTTGAGCCTCTTATTTGTTTCACTTTGCACCTGAAAAGGGGTTATTGTAGCTTATATTTACTGGGACGATTCCTAAAAACACAAGGTTGTGGACTTGCTTTAGTGAGATGTTTCTGTCCCGTCTATGGTGGCTACTACGTAGCTATCTCTGGGCATGCTGACCCGCTGGCAGCAGCAAGGGCACAGACAACGTGTCTGATCAGATTGAGGCATTGGCAGCACTCGTTTGCTGTGTTAAGGATATAAATCAGGATATCAAGTTTTTCGATCAAGCCAAACCTTGTGTAATGAGGAACTCAATAACAAAAGGTAGGAAAACAGCCTAATTGGGGGGCCAAACGTGTTTAAAAGCTATCTTTCCTGGATGTGTGGCCCGCGCTGATAGCGTAATCGACTGCACGTTATGGACTTACCGAGATAATTTTCTCTGTGTTTATCGACTTTCACGTCATCCCAGTTGAACTGGTCTTGGCCTCCGCGGATGCCTCCAGATCTCGATGAACCAAACATATTTAGGTGACGGGAAAAAAGCGGAGATGCGGGGAGAAAAGTGAAGCCAAGCTAGCTTGTTAGCTAGCATCTATGTTAGCTAGCTGCGTAGTCAATTAAGGCCGTTAGCGTGGACTCATACAGGAAGTTTGGTTTTCCTGTTTCCACGAAAGAAACGCGCACCACAGAGTTTGTTTCGACAACAACCTAAAAAAAAAAACCAATAACAACGCGACACAGAGCAGAACGTTAAAGCTTGACTTTCTCGTCGCTAAGGTTGCAAAGACGCAAATAACTTTATTTATTTAACTAACAAATAAACATTACTAGAAATTTGTTTATTTAAAAAAAAATGCAGATGCGACGACTGCAAGTAAACAGATCGATAAAATACAATTCACCCCCCACTAACAAGCAATGCCTGCTCCTTTTGTTTATTTGATTTGCTCGCGTCCGGTAGAGCGCGTGGACGTAACGTGTTTGGGTACGCGTTGACGACGTAGGCGTCTCGCGGTACGTAGAAGGGCGGCGGAGGCAGAAAATGCTCCGAGAACCGTCTCCGGAACCAGAAAACCTGCCTCCCGATGTACATGAGACATTTTATCAGACTGTTTTCAGGTAGGAATGAGGATTTTTGTGGTCTTTCTTTTCTCTGCCTGGTGTTCTGTTCGTTTAATCATCCTCATGTCGGAACAATTCCATTCATTTCTGGAGGCAGATTGTTGTCACGGACGGAGCTGCAGGAAAAGATGGTGCCGAAGTTGAATCAAGTCAAAATGTGTTTTTGTTTTTAATTCTGGTTGGATATTTATTCCAGAAGGTCGACACAACCTTTTAGCAAAATATTAGCACCAAAAAAAAAACAAAAAAACAAACAGAATAATGTATATTTGTTGTCAACTTAGAATCATTCATTCATTCATTTTCCAATTCGCTTTATCCCTTTCGGGGTCACGGGGTTGCCGGAGCCTAACCCGGCTACTCATGGGCGAAGGCAGGGTACACCCCTGGACTGGTCGCCAGTCTGTCGCAGGGGCCACAATCACACACCCATGCACACTCACATTCACATTCACACCTAGGGACAATTTCGAGTAACCAATTAACCTATGAAGCATGTTTTTGGACGGTGGGAGGAAGCCGGAGTCCCCGGAGAAAACCCACGCATGCACGGGGAGAACATGCAAACTCCACACAGAAAGGTCCCCCAGCCAGGACTTGAACCGGGAACCTTCTTGCTGTGAGGCAGGAGCGCTAACCACTGCGCCACCGTACAGCCCCCTCAACTTAGAATCCATCTGTAAAATGTAATTTTGGAGAAAAATTATATTACTAACAATTGTTTTTTTTTTCTTCTGTCATTTAAAAAATATTTATAAAATATCACATTTTCTTGTTCATGGAAATCATTACGTTTTATACAATTTGTCACTAAAATTTGTAGCCTTAGAGTATAAGCGTGTCTGTGAGATATTACTATCATTAACATTTTGAGTCCTATTGTGTGTGTATATATGCAAAAATAATCATCAATGAACAACAATCAAACAATCATCGATGAAGATAGATCTTATTTTTGCATTTTTACTGAAAAGTCCGACAACATTTTCACACAATATTCCAGTTGTTTTTGTTTGGAGCAAAACAACAGTAATGTTGTTCGACACAAAGACTACAAATGACAGATAAGCTATTTTAATCTATTTATGGAACGATAGTAAGGTAATAAATTAACAAAAGACTGTCAGAACCAAAAGAGACAATCAGTTTTTTCCTTTGCAACAAACTGGCTACATTCGGACTGTAAATGCCATTCATTTACATTTTCTGTGTTTGACTTTGTGTTTTCTTAAGGATAATCTATTGATTGTCTCTTAGAACGCGAATGTAAGATTATGTAGAAAGATGTATGATTAATCAATTCCACATAAAATTGCATTTGAATTTTCAGTCTTAATTTACATTTACAATTAACACATTTCTGTCCATTTTTTATGTACATTTTACTCATTTCTATTCAAAGCTGAATTTTATTCAGCCTAAATCACTTGTTATGTCTTAACTGTTTTTAAACCAAACTTAATAGCTTAAATGTCATTTTAAAAAAAGAAAATTTAATGTGTAATTTTTTTGAATGATTTCTGGATCAATGACATCAAGCCTTTCTGGTTCATGGAGCTGCTTGTGCTTTTTAAGCTCAACAGAACTCAAATGATTTTTGTTTAGTTGGAATTCAGATCACATGAATCTCGATTTGTTTAAGCTCCCAATGAGTGTCAGTCTGAGCTGATTGTTGCTGCACATGTTTCTTATTTCCCGTCAGCCTCTCTTAAGTGGGAACGGTTGAGCTTTGGAAGACCGTTATCAGAGGCTGACCTTACTGAATGAAAACTCTGGAAAAAACAAAACATTCTTGAGCAAAACTATTTGTTTTTACGAGGAGAAATATCCACCAATTACCTAGGCTTTTTTTAAAGTCAGTTGATCCTTTGGTCATTTGACGTTGGTTTTATGCCTGCATTTTCTTTAGTCTTCGGTCCACTCTCTCATGACTGGAGCTGTTGTAGCTTTAATAAGTCAGATTGCTGTGAATGTTTTCCCATTTTAATGGAACTGGTTTGTCTGGATGTTTTATGAAAGAGACATGTGTTTAGCAGGACTTAAGCAGAATGTGGTTTAGTTTTGTATGTTTCTTTGTTGTAAATGGTTAATTAGGTTTTACCTGATGAGCAAGTTCAGCATATCTCTTTAAAAACAGTGACGCTGTGGCTTTTTCATGCAGCTGCTGTAATGTTTACAATGGGAAAAAAAGAAACAGAAAGCTGAAGCTGACGTGGAAAAAGCAGCTCCACCCTGTCAGCGTTCCTCCCATCTGTTTTTTAAATCCCGACACAATTTAAGTCTGCCCGTTCAGTTTTCTCCACCTGCTCGAGTGCTGCGTAATTTCAGGAAAGGTAAGAAGGGAAAGTTCAGTTTGTCGTTTTGAGCGGAACCACTGCTTCTGAAAATATTTGACAAGACAGACACGAGGAAATGAAAAGATCAGACACTCTCGGATTGGAGGATTTTCCTAAACGTGTAACTTGATGTTTTAAAACTTTTTGAGGCTTGTTTTCTTGACTCTTTACTTGTTATAAAAAAGATTTATCTCAATATCTGTTGTGCTTCTGCTTTATTAAAAAGATAAAGACAATGGTAGTTAGGGAAATCCTTTTTCCTCAGCATCATGCTAACAGAGCGGCTGCCTTTGGTGCCTACTGACTTTACCAGTTTGGCCTGTTTCTGTTGGTGGAATGTGGATTGTCTGGAAAGAATCAAAAGAATCTAGTGGTGTGTGTTTGATTCCTGACCTGTTTTTTTTCCTGAAGAGTCTTTTCTCTACCTCTCCTCCAGCTATGGCTGGACCCAGGCCCGTGGTGTTTAGTGGCCCGTCGGGGGCGGGAAAAAGCACCCTGCTGAAGAAACTCATGAGCGAATACGACAACGTGTTTGGCTTCAGCGTGTCCCGTAAGTCCTGTCATTTGCCATCAGGCTTTTAGCTTGAATGTGGTCAGTGGTGAAGCTGTAAACACAGTCATCAGTAAAGCTAAAGTTCTTCTTTATTTTTGACTTGTGAGTTTACTCTTTCTATATTTGCTGTAAATAGATGCAGAGAAATAGAACTGTGTGTATGTGTTCATGCATGCACACACCAAGTTTTGCTGCAAACATGACTTCATAAAACCAAAATCCTGTTCTTCCAGATACTACAAGAAAGCCTCGACCTGGAGAGCAGAATGGCATCGGTACTGTTTCCAGTTCGTCCTTCCAGGTCACTGCAGTGTTCTTACTTTACTCCACGCTAACAGTTCACCGTTTCATCTGCCAGACTACCATTATGTTTCCCGCGAGGAGATGCAGGCAAGCATCAACAACGGAGATTTCATTGAGAATGCAGAGTTTTCTGGAAACCTTTACGGAACGAGTAAAGCCGCTGTGCAGGCCGTCCAAGCCAAGAACCTCATCTGCATTCTTGACATCGACATGCAGGGTGTGAAGAACATCAAACAAACGGACCTCAACCCAATCTACATCTCCATCCAGCCTCCATCTTTGGAAGTCCTGGTGAGGAAAACGTATTTTTCTGAAGAAGCTGTTGAGTATTTTATTTCTTGCCAAAACAAGACATTTGACCCTTTTTAAGATTGTTTTTGATGTTTGACTTTGGTTTTCATGGCTACAGGAAGAACGTTTGAGAGGCAGAAAGACGGAGTCAGAGGAGAGTCTTCAGAAGCGTTTACGTGCAGCCAAAGTAGACATGGAGCTTAGTAAGTAGTTTTGCTTTGGAATAAACCAAAGCATGAGTTTTTCACGAAAGATTTCCTTTCAGGAGTGTTTTTTTCTTTTAGGTAAAGAACCAAATCTCTTTGATGTGGTGATTATCAATAATAATTTGGAGGAGGCTTATGGGAGTCTAAAACAAGCTCTTCATGAGGTGAGACATCTTCTGAGAAAAACAGCCTTTGTTCAGGAGATTCCTGTTAAAAAAAGAAACGTGAGAAAAGAAACTTATTCAGTAAACAATCGGAAAAGCATCTTGAATGACTTTTTAAAATGACTTATTCAAGGATTCAGTACAGATTTAAGGATGTTACAGGTAATGAAAGTTGTGAACAGATGCTGAGGTTTGAAGTCGGTACCCCCTAGAGCACTGGTGTTTACCAGAATGGAAAACATTTTTAATGAATGTGTTTCCACTCCCGGCCATCGGGAGGGCATGTAGAGGCAACAAGCTGCTCACGGGGGCAAGGAGGCAGGTGTCAGCTGATGAAACCGCTCCAACAAGGTCCTTTATCTTCAGCAAGGCTCTCAAGGTTGATCAAACTGAAACAGTCTTGTAGTTTTACCCAAACAAAAGTGAATCATCTGCATACAGTCATTTACATAAGGTTTGACTCTGGTATGAAAATAAACTGATTTGCATTTGGTAGGACATTCATTTTGTTTTGCTTGGACCAAAAGGAGAATTTTGCCATATCTTTTTTGGAAGCACATTGAGGTTTTTAACTTGTTCCTGATGAACACGGATTAGATATTTACCATCGGCTGTGTGTGCAGCACAGTGCTGCTGCTGCTGTAAAAATAAAAGTGAAACTAGAGCTGGGCAATGTAGCTTCAAAATAAAATCTGATTGTTTTACACCAAATTCGAATCGAAATTTGAATCAATTTTTAACTTCCTTTCTTTACTTTCCTAAACAAAAATTACTGATGAGAGAATATATTTAACAAAACCTCTTTTATTTTAACATCTCCTTTGGGGGTTGACCTGAGGTCAAAGTGCAACTGAATACAAGCTGTAAAAATGCTTGTAAAACAATGTGACAATGTGTGTCGTGAGCTGCCGCTAGCTTGAGCATCTCGTAGAGAGCAGCGCTTTTGGTAGCAACAGTCCTTGGGATGCTGGGAAAAAGAATTCATGAATTTCCCAAAAACAAATCCCTTAAACGGCAAATTTGAAGTAATTGATCGAACTGATTCAAGTGAAACTACTGTTGCTGTCATGAAACATGTTTTATTGCAGTCACTTTATTTTTGAATGTCTTTGGCTAGATTATGAATCTTTGTGCCTTTTAAATAAAGTCTCAAAAAACATTTTTTTGCCAAAACTGCCACAAATTAAACAATGTTTGTTACCCGCTCTGTTATTTTATTGTCACTTTTAAATCCATGCAGGTCTTTCTGTATGGTGCTTTCCTACTTTTGGTCACTAAAACTTGTTTATTTCCAGAAGTCTGCTTCTCTGGATTTGTGTTTACTTCCTGTTAAGTCTTAAACACGTTTAAATCTACAACTTCTTTTATTTTTGTTTTTTTTTAGGAAATTAACAAAGTGAAGACAATCAACTCTTCATAAACGAATGAAATGCCTCATCCAGTCACTCCTTTACATCCAGAAGTCTTGTTTTTGTACATTCCTTCACGTGGTTTGTGAAGCTACACCTCTGGCTCCAAAAACACGTTTTACAGTCTCAAGGTTTTACAATATTGGAGTAGTTGTTTCCAAAATATAGTTTATTTTTTTGTTTTTAGCTTAATTGAGTTATTACGCAAATACATTTTACTTGAAGTACAATTATTTTACCATCATGTAGACAAAATGAACGGCAGACAAACGGCATCTTTTTCTGTTGTATCGAGTCCTGGGGAGGAATTCAACCCACAACTGTGCTGCTTGTCTGTTTCTTTTTTTGATTGTGTATTGATGTAGAAAAGTCAACCTTTTCCTCTTATTTTACATGTCTAAGATATTCTTTTATTAATTTGTTTGTGCTAAAACAATTTAACTACAGAGGAGAGTTTGCTTCCTGTCAACTTAGCAAAAATATCATTGTTGCTTGTAAGTTTGATGCTTGTGTTGGTGCTTTAGGTGGAAATATTTTAAAATGTAAATTTGTACAAAAATATGTATTTTTCTCACTTTGCAGCTTCATCTGTACAGTAAAAGGTCTTTAACTTCTAAGGATGTGATGACAACTTTATCTTTGTATGCATCTTGTAAAATAAAGCACAGAAAATATCTTAGCTGGAACAAAAGAAATGTGTCATTAATATGTAAAAACCTCTTCTTCCCCAATTATATAGAAATGTTAGTAGCTTTGCAGCAATGTCATTTTTATGAACTAGCCCCTTAAAAATTGGCTTTTTGAAATGTTGTAATCATGTTCATTTTTTTACAAGAATATTCAATTTCAAATACATTTTTGTGGTGTCAAAATGCACGGAAAACAAAGGAGGAAAAATTGCAATAAATCAATTTATTTCAACACTTTTATTCAGCCTTTTTTGTCCAAAACTACAAGTGTACTTTACAATTACAATCTATTAGTGCTGTAATATTACACAACATACTCTGTAAATTACATCTTTTCATCGGCACAAACCACACATTAGTAAGGAAGAGGAAATTGTTCTACATGGTGCAGAAAAAAACTTCAGTCCTGCACTTCAAAGAGTAGAAGTTGTGACTTAAATGAGCAAAAAGGTTCATTTTGAGTTAGCAAGTTCATGCAGTCGCACGTGTTAAATATCTGTCAACATCTGGAAGGTAATGACAGACTTCCACATGTCCTTTCAAACAAAAGTTATGTGTTTGAGCAGAATATCGGCTTCATGTAAGATCGTTGAGAAAAACGGTTCTTTTCTTTATTCTTAAAAAATAAAAATGGTCATAACGAAAAGTCATAAACCAGCAGGGAGCAAATATTCTATGATTTGAACGTTTACATGTGGGTTTAAATGAAGAATCCACTAGCTAGATAAATCTGTGCTCAAGAAACCCAAAACACAAATGCAATAAAAATAACAGCCAAGTCAATAAATGCAAACATTTTTGAATTTCAAAAGCTTTTTCTTAAGCTCGTCAACTCTTTTCTTCTTCTTATCTGCAACCAATTTTCTGAAATTCTGTCAGACGAGAACAACATAAAAATAATGGAAAATGACAAAATCACCTGTTTATTTGACTTTTGCACATATTTATTTCACACTTCATTCAAAGAACAACATGAAACTGAGACTCGTCTTAGTAAAATAATCCTTCAACTGTCGGTTTCCACCATTCAAGGGCCTGTAAATATACAAGAATAGAGACAGTATAACTGAAGCTGTAAATCCAGGAGATCAAACCAAAGAGACGAGTTTGCACATTTATAAGCAAACTTATGGATCTGTTTTTGCTCTTATATTTTGAATATAGAAGTAATCTTACTTTCAGCCTCTTCTTTATATTAAAATATGATATGAATTGTTCACCACTACAGTAGAGTTTTGCAGCTGACATAACCAACAAAATCCCAGCTGTTTTAATCAGTTCAACCTGTTTAATCTCAAAGGTTTCTAGTTTAACGACATTCTATCGTTTCCACCATTTCTCATAAAACTTGGAGGGTCAGGTTCTTTTTTGATTGACTTCTTTAAACTGGAATGATCTGTAACATCTAGCCCACATATCCTTTTCTTTTTATGAAAGGAGTGACATTTCCTGAAGTAGAAAAGCTCCTATTTAAGACTACAAGGGTTTTATTAGAGTGTGTGTATTTTTTACTGGTTTTGATAAAGGTTATCCTTGATTTGAAGAGTGACAGGGTTGCCGACGGATGTGTAACCGTAAGTTTGAGTAGACACTTTTGTCTTAAAGCTCTGCTGACGGCCCTCAACCCTCTGCACCTCGGAGCAGTACGAGGGTTGGACTTCCAGCTTTGCGTGGCTCACTTGGATCGGGGCTCTCCTCTCTACCCTTCGCCGGGTTTCGCTGCCTTGTGGGAGAGGAGACGCGAAAAGACTGTTGGAAAGCTGCTCCCTGAAGCGGCAAAAGAAGCCACCCCTCTGCCTCTGCACTGCATCGGGCCGGCCCACATTGAGGAGCACCGGCTGCCCCACTGTGGTGCCCCCAATCTCTCTCTGGAGCACAGAGACCTCGCAGGGCTTTTCATCAGCACCTTGGCGGGAGCTTGAAGAACCGTACGTCTCTCCTTCTTCTGGTACATAATCCTCCAAGTCTTCCAGAGTCAAAATGTGATCTCCCTGTTTCAGAGTGATGGGTTCTAGTGTTCTGAGTGAATCACAGCCATTATTTTCTTCATCAGACTCAAAGATGACAGTTTGATCATCCAGATCTTCACTGTCTTCTTCAGTGAGAACAGACGACAGCTCACTCAGTTCTCCATAAGGAGACCCAGTGGCAACAAGAGAGCCCTCCTCCTCCTGAGGCAGCAGGTGGTCGCTGACATCTTCCTGCACGAGTGCTTGCTCCACCAGCTTGTTGTTAGAATTGTTAGCGTTCGGGTTTTCCACAGACCTCTTCGCCCTCGAGGGCGTGGCTGAGCGATCAGACCCTGCAGGTGAGATCCCTCTCCTCCTGGACAGCCGGGGGGACTTGTTGACCTTGTACTCTATGACCTCCTCCACTTCAACCCACCTGGGCTTGCTCTCCACCGGCCTGGCTTCAACCCCTGCAGGCTCAGTGACATACAGAGTCGGGATGGTGGTCTTCCTCGGGGTGGGCATCCTTCTGGGCCTGGCGGATGGGGGCTCGGGGGTGGATGTCTCAGAGCGATGCGCACCAGAAACAATCAAGCCAGGCGATCGGTGTCTCCTCATCCGTGGGTTCTTCACCACGGTGGTAATAGTCTCCTCACTGCAAGAAAAAGGAGTGCAGTCACTGCCGCGCTTCAGACAGATCTGTAACAAATACCACGCTGTATGCACATTTCACACAGCCGACTGAAGCTGGAAGACTTGGACAGACATCCATAAATCACACATTTGCTATTTAGGAAGCCTAATAAAGTTAGAGTTCCTACCCCGATGCAAGATCTGCAAGCTACAGGAACACTTCTCAGTTGAGGTTGAAACATTCATGTTGCAGTTTGGATGACAAACATAACATAACATCTAAGCTTTCTGATTGTAAATGTGTGTGTCCATTAAAAACATCCCTCTCATGGAAACAGCCCCTCCTCTCATCATCCCTGTGACAGAATCGCATTCAGGCTTTAAATGCAACACAATGCATAGTGGACTGCACGCATGGAAGTGTGCTCCAAAAACACAAGCAGCACTGTGTGTTTATAACTAAAGTAAGTGTACACGTACAGATGAACTTAATCTTCACACACACATAGTAAATAATTTCAAATTAAAATACATCTTAGATCTTTCTCGAAGTGTATCTATGCAAATGAGCAATCCCACTTACATGATGATGGTTTTCTTTGGGATTTTGGTTTCCTCCTCAGTAACTACACATAAAACAGGAAAAAAAATGTAAAAGTCATCTAGAATCACATCTGAAAAATGCACAGACTATCAAAACAATGCATTTGCTGCTTAAATGATCCTTAAAACACAATTTAAATGTTTTTTTCCCTTCTTTTTAGAGGAACAAAGCGCTAAAGAGAGACAGGAAAAGAAAGAGCTACCTTCAATGATGATAGCTTGCTCACCAGTCCGGGCTGCAGCAGAGGGGAGGGTTAAATCAGCCACACACTTGGCACTGCCCAGACGGTTAGACAACTGATACCAAAAGGAACATAATTTTAGAGCCATAAATATGACTTTCCACTGCTAATTGATAAGCTGTCTGGAAATAAAACACAAGGTGTGAAAACATTTTTAGAACCGCAGTCAAATCTTCCCCAGACAACCCACAAAGTAAACACTTTAAAGTATTTTTATTTTTGTCCTATACAATATGCATGTATTAGTTTTTTATGCATTTATATTATATGTAGGTGTCAGCTCAGCCCACCCAGCGTATCCCAAATATGATCTTTATCAAACGGTAAAGATTTTTTTTTGTCTGCTCCTGATTCACAACATTTTGAATAATGAAATACTAAGAAATGCAATTTTAACGTAATGTTCTTTAAGTATGTCCTCCATCATCAGATAAATGCCACAGAAACATGTTAAAAACACCATAAACACAATTTTCATTGGACTGGGTCTTGTAAAGGTACATTTGGTAGACAAACCTCACACTCGTAGTGCCCAAGGTCTCTCTCTGTCACATTTTTAATGAGCAGAATCAGAACCCCACTGCGGAGGTCACTGTAGGTCTGATATTTCTCCTGGTCAGTTAGGAGCCTTGCATCCTTGAACCACCTTAATCAAAATAAATAAAAGATTTTTTAAAAAGAAAAGGCATATAAGTAAAATCAATTCTTTATTTAACAATAACAATCCAGAGATGTATACCTTATTTTGGGACTGGGGGCGCTTTGTATAACACAAGTAAACTGAGCATCTTCACCAGCAACATACACAGAATTCTTCATCTTTGTCACAAAACGAGGAGGTACTGCAAGAAATACAAAACGTCTGAGTCAAATACCATTAAAACCCCTCTGCAGGATATTTATTCATCAGTTTGTTTCTTTTCCTCTGCAGTTTGGAGCTGCGTTTTATCCTGAATTCATTTACACAATTCATTTTTTAAAAATAATTATTTGTTTAATTTATAATTTTGATTTGATGTATTTTCACATAAGCAAAAATTTTCATGTACAATAAGGATAATCTGACACAGAAAAAAAATTATATGATGTGTGAGACAGAAACCCATCTGGGTATTTATGTTTTTTGCACAATTTTTGCACATTTCTGCTAATTCTGTTCAATCTTATTTTTTTAATTAAAAAAAACAAACAGTTATTGCAACAATGCTGATGAAATCCTTTCACATGTAAGATGTTCTTCTTTTATCTGAAAACCATTGGAATCAGCAGGCAATCATAGTAAACAAACTGTCACTTTTGACTAAAAGCGAATTTAATTAATTAAAACTGCATATGTTGTCTAAATTATTTCCTGTGTTTGATTTTTTTTCAGTGTGTCAGTAAATAGGATGATGGGTAACATTTTATGATAAGATAGCCTTTATTAATGTTAGTTTATGCATAATCAAGCGTTTTTGAACTGCTAGGAGACACATTTTAACCAAAAACAAGATCCATCAATTGAAATTTTGTGGTGTCCAACTACAGTAAGCAGAAATGGGAGGCATCATCATCTTAGGAGTTTCTCTGCTGCTCCTTTACCTTGAACAGTGATTTTCCCAAGAGTACTGGCATTTCCAGCTGAGCTCGTGGCAAAGCACATGTACTGGCCGGAGTCGTCAGCAGTCATGTTATCCAGGATCAGTGTGCAGGAGCCATCAGGGTCTTCGATGATGATGTGATGAGGGTCCGCCTCTACTTGTCGGCCATCTATATGTCCAACAAAGAAACAAGCACATCACCAGATCAGCTAAACATATGCTGAATTGCTTCTATTATTTCAAGAAACGTAAAAAAAAAAAACACAAATGCTTTACCTTTGTACCAGGTGATGACAGGCTTGGGCACTCCAGTAGCTTTGCAGGCAAGTTTTACCGTTTGGCCTAACTCTGCCGTACAGTTTGCCAAAATTGCCACAAAATCAGGAGGATCTAGAAAAAAGAAATATTCCTAAAATAAATATTTACATTGTTCCCAATAGAAACACAAGATTTCTGCCAACTTAACAAGCTTGTTGCTCTGAATGCTTTAAACAAAATCTAATATACTGTAAGAAAAAGTTCTACAAAGAATAAAAATTAATGTCTTTATGACTTACTCCATGCAGGCATGCTGAATCGCTGCTGCAGTTCTCTGAAGTCTCTCAACCATGAGTTCTTGATGGTGACAGTCCGGGCCTGCAAAACGTATTTCCTCACAGAGTCCTCCCTCTCGTGCCAGATCTCAAAAGCACGGTCATCGCCCTCAACTGTTTCATTCACATCAATATTATTCAGCTGCAACAGGATCCAGAGGATCACAGTCAGTGTTTGGGTGGATGAGCACAAGAAGAAACACGACACGCTCGCTTACTTTCATCATGTTCTTAAAAACGTAGGCTTGTGTATCAGTGTTACTATCTCTCTTAGGTTTGCAGATTATGCAGTAGTTTTTAAAGAGGAAGACGTGGCGATGGTGCCCCCTGGAGGACGATCGGATTCCAGGAGCTCCCTCCCACAGTTGGAAAGGTCCCTGGAGTAAGTAGAACATGAGTTGTGCGTTAGCAAACACAACACCAGTTAAAGCAGTATATGGTCCGCAGGCGCGACCCGCCCATGCAATCCCTATTTCACCCGTCCTCACTGGCTGAGCAGCTGCCTCACTCTCCCCATCTGCCACCCTGGTCAGAGCATGTGACAAATTCATAAAAAAACAAAACAAACAAAAAAAAACTGTTAAAAAAAGTTTTTTCAAAACGGTGGCTTTTCTGTTGGTTTTATCTCCATAGCAACCATTTCATTTTTTGGTCACCTGAGGTTGACGAACAGCTCTGTGTAATTTTTAGAAGAATCAACGAAAGGAAAGTTCTGGATTTCCTCGGCAACGGAGGACTTTTGTTAATCACGCCCAAATTCCTAATATTTTCATATCGTATGTCATATTGCTTCATTCAGCCTAAGCCAAGTATTGATGTATTCAATTTTCACAACATTCTGGTAATAAAAGGTGCGACAAATAGGTAAACACCACACTAATGCTGTTAAAAATCCACAAACAATAAAACCAACAATTTTCCCCAAGCGGCTTCCCAATGATGCTCAAGAAACTAGGCGGCGATAGATCAAAATCCTTTGGAGAAGTTTGAGCTTGTAAAGGTACTAATGTGGATTTTTGAGGGGAAAAAAATCAAGATGGCGACCTCTTCCTGATGTCAAAGGTCAACCAAACCTCAGTTGTGGTTGTAGACTTAGGTTGGTGACACGTGCGTGAAACTTTATGGAGATGGCTTGAAAAAAGTTTTCTTTTCCCCCGTAGTGTAAAAATGTGAAAATCATCCAATTTCACATTTTGCCATAAAATGGCCACCAAGCCGCATTTCCTGTGGCCATCCCATATAAATTTCTAAACTTCCTTTGGATATTCCTATTTTTTTTTATCCCACAAGAGATTTTGACCCTATTTATTTTTGACAGTTTCTCTTTCTGTGATGTCATCATTTTGTAGTTCCAAATCCATTTTCATCGGGTACTAGGTGTGTGCAAATGTTGGTAAGTTTTAGAGGATGTGGTGGGGGCAAATTTTTCATTTAAAGGTGCAGTAAGAAAGAAGAATTGCAAAAACAATCTGTTCCTTGCAGTCAGTGACTACTGCAGGACATAATGAAGTACCAGAGAACTACAACAATACCACGGTTTTGAACATAACACCTGTCTTATGGGCTCTCCTAGAACTTCCAGGGTAGCAGGATAGTTCTCAATCAGGGAGACATGGTGGGTGTTGTCAGAGCGCTGAGGGAGTGCAGACACCATGGCGTACGCTTCCTCCAGCAAGCAGCAGTTCTGTCCATTTCTTGCCTTGTTTTGAATGAAATCCTGCAGTTGTTGGAGCAGAAATGTCAATATTAAGGACTCACAAGTAACAGTAATGGGTTTGGATGGAGATGAAAAAGATAAAAAAAAAGGACATTCCAGCAAGGAAGGGTTTTACCCTTCAAAGGAACACATTAATATGTTTTTGAGGCAATATTTGATATAGTCTCCAATGAAAAATAATCAGCCAGTCAACTACTGGATGACATAAAGCAGAGGAGACGTTCAAAAGCTTGGTGCTCTTTCCATGTGGAGGGATTCTCACCTTCCACATAAACTCCAAAATGACTCTCAAATGCATGTAAAGAAATGATCCCTGCTGAAAACCGTCACCTTAAGAAGGCTCTTGTACTTCTGAATCCTCTCAAGTGGTTGCTTGAGATGGGAGTTGATGCTTCGTACTGGGGGACCTGCAGGGTCGGCACTGGCCTGCTCTTTGTCTGTGTACTCCTGGAAAAAAAGACAAAGTCAAGAATAGAAATAGTTGTACTGCCAGTGAACAAATTCAATTCGGTTTTAGGTATTGTTTCGACATGTTCTGTTTATTTCTCCCACAAAACATTGACATATTCAATGCAACACATCTTCACACTGTTTAAGTGTAAAGAAATGAATCGTGTATGTCAACAAGAATGTATGTCATGTATATGTAGCGGTTATGGTGCAGAGGTAGAGCGGCCGACCTCTGATCAAAAGATCACAGGTTCAGTTCCTGCCCTGCCCGCCCATGTGTCGAAGTGTCCTTGGGCAAGGCACTGAACCCCAAATTGTTCTTGGTGGTTACAGGCTGGCGCCAATGTTCGGCAGCAGAGCTGCCATCAGTGTGTGAATGGGACTGTGAAACGCTTGGGGGCTTCTAAGAAGGTAGTAAAGCGATACATCAGTATATGCCTTTTACCATATGACTTAAATAATTGAGAAATTGAAATGGATTTCAGAGGAAAAAAAACGTAAATGTATGATAGTACCTTAAAGAAATGGTGCACAGTCTTGTCGCTGACAGCAGATTCCGCCTGACTCTGACCAACGAGATACTGGAGGTACTTCTCAAAGCCTTCTTTGTTCTTCAGGAAACACATTGCTACATCGTCATCAGTTTCACAGTCATTCAACTTTGGAAGGAATGTCCTACAGACGAGCACAGGAGGAAACAGGTTAAGTTGAAATCTGTATTAGATACCATCTATCGCACATTTGACTCAATTTTTTAGACAGTAGAGCCAAAATAATCTGGCAACCATGAAGTGAGCTTACTTGCTATGGAAGGTCTTGATGTCATCAATATTCCTAAAAATGGTTTCTTTCTGGCTGGAAATGTCAGGAGGGGCATTAGGGCAGTCGGCGTGCTTCTGGTGGTGATGCGTAAAGAAATCCACCTCCCTGACAAATTCTGTTTCTCCGTTTATCAGATCTTGAATCAATTGGCTGGAGAAGCAAAAGAGTTGGTAACAGTGTGCCTTTTGTTTGCGTAAACAGCACTGAAATGAGCTTCTCTTACAATAACTTCCTCTTGTATTCCCCCTCGGAGACCTCCTCTGTGCTGGTTTCTGGATGATCACCCGAGTCGGCAGAAAGCTGCAAAAACACAGTTTTTAAAAAAGTTAAGAAAGATTGAAACGCTTGCAGCACACAGACTCTTCTTACCTTGAGTTTTTTGTCCAAGTAAGCAGGTGAGACCCAGCCTTGGCGGGACGGGGTCGTCTTTGTGGGCTTGGTACGAACTAACCACTTCAGTGGATGAGCAGAATCCAGAACTTCAACATACTGTCCCTCCTTTAGAGAGATGGAGTCTTTGCTGGCAAGAGTCGGCGTGTAGTCTGCCGTTGCTACATAGATGTCAAACATCTAAAAGAGTATTTAAAAAAAAATCCACATGTAAGTTCATATCATTCACTTTGAAATTTAAAAAAATATGAAATATACGAATTCTGCATTTCTTTAGCAGCATTTTTAACATTTAAAAGCTAAGAGGGATCAAGCAAGAGCCTCTCACCTCTCCTCGGGCATCTCCTTCATCAGACTCTGAGGAGGAGTCAGCGATGAGGGAGGGGGGTCTGGATCTGCCGTGGTGAGGAGACGGCGAAGGGGTTTTTGTCTCGTCATCACTGTCGATCCCTGGTACGCGTAATGAAGCTGGAGCAGCGAAAAAAAAAAAAAAAAGAATAGGCTCATCTAGTGTTTTCTTACTACTTATAAAAGCACATCAGTCCATAGCATTTGTTTTTGCATCAGTCATCAACTCTGAATGCAATCTGTTTGTTTAAACTTAACTGAGATGTCAATCGGCTTCATAAACATTTCTATACTTTAACTTTCAAGTTTTTAGTCCAACAACTGATATAACTATTTCTTTTTTGGTTTATGAATTGCTCAAAAGTCTAGAGATGTGAAGTAAAACATGAACATTTTCCATATCCAAAATTAAATATTACTAATTTGTTAGTGGCATCATGCAAGTACAGATGGTGGTTGGTATTTGCGCACTTTACATACATGTTCCTCTACTGAGCATGTATTTCAGCATAAAACCACAATTCAATGCTATAAACAATTTAAACATTTTTAAAAGGACACAGAAACACACAATATTACACATAGAAAGATAGACACTGCAAAATAACTGCTTTTCTAGAAAAAAAAAAAAAAACTCCATACATACAATAACTTTTTTACCTGAACTGCAAAATGTTTTCATGGTCTAAATTCATAAATATTTTAGAGATAAATTAAATAAGAGCATAACTGTGATGCTGTTGCACTCTGTATACATACTGGAATTTTTGGGCCAAGATTTCATCCACTGGAGGACTTCCTGATTCTGTAAACTGTCTGAATAACAAATTAATGGTTGAATGAGAATTTATTCGGTAGGACTGATTAATAATGGAAAGGGTTAAAATTTATATCTGTAACACACAAAGATAAGTTTAAAATAATAAAAAAAATAATATTAGAAAGCATGCAGAAGCAGGAAAATAGTAGGAAATAAAAAAAAATCCAGCTTGGTTTTGTTTCATTTAGAAATCCATGTCAAAAATGTGAACTAAAAAAAAGAACATAGATGAACTGTTCATTATCAGTTTTTAATATTAAAACTAGTTTTACAACGAACAGATGAACCATTTTTACTTAAGAAGTTTAACTAAACTTGATGGGATTTAACCAAAACAGCATTCCTGGAATTTTTTTTATATTTTAGCTTTTTTTTTTGCATCAGCAGATAATTAAAAAATGTCATGCAGAGTCGGACAAACAACAGATACACATTCCTGCATAGAAACACTGAGTCAGATTCAATAATGATCCATAAGCACACACAAAAAACTATCTTGGAAATGCTTTATCTAGACTTCAAATCGGTCTTTCAAAAGTGAAATTATGTTTCCACTTTAAGATCAAGCAGTTTCAGTCTTTAAAGGAGAAATGGACACAAAAAAAAGAAAGAAACTAAAAAACTAACCAAAAAGAATAATATTTTCTCGTGAAACTACTATTTGGCTGACAGTCTTGCTTCTGTTTGATTTGATGTTGCATTTTCAGTTAAGTGTATAAAGAGAACAAATGGTGGCAAAATAAAAATAAAAAATCCTTCTGTTGTTGTTGTTGCCATCATAAAATGCAAACACTGTCTTAAATCAAAATGCTTTATAAATACATAAAACAAAAACAAAATGCCAATCCATGTCACACACCTAAAACTGAAACAGCATTTGTTAGTACTTTAACCCAGATCCCACTAAGTTTTATGAGATTTCTCTGCCTGTGCTAACTTTTCTCAAATCACTATTTTACAATATAAGTGCGTGGGTATTAGCTTTGCTAAAGGGGTCGGCGGCAGGCTTCTTACCTTGTGTGATTTTTGCTGAAACCATTTCAGTGATCTGAGATGTGAGTTTCATGAGAAATTCCTCAGTACCTACTTCCCCAAGGTAAGGTATTTTACCCTCTTCAGGTGTACAGGGAGAAGACAAAATACTTCAAATACTACCATACATTTCTGCGAATGCGATTCTTCACACAGAAAAGCTATATTTGCACCAAAGAATATAAGAATTTATAGCATATACTTACCTTTTCCTCTGCTAGTCTCCCCTTCTGGAGTAACTGTAATCCCAAGAGCTCTAAGGAAAAATAAATGTTTCATTATGTTTGGCTCTACTTTCATATTTATGCAATGTACTGCATGCATTACTGTGATAGCTCAAGCCATAGTCACATGCACCCAAACGGAGGGTTGACCCGTACAAGTGCTGCAAGTTTTCGGGTTGTTGGGGCTCGTGGAGGGTCAGAAGAACTGCTCATCTTAAGGGGAGCACAGGTGCGTCTTGTAGTTTGCTTGAGGGTCGTATGACCAACTCAAGGGATGTCATGAATAAAACATAGGATTATCGTGCGTGTGGTAAATGGATTGTGAAGTATTTGTACGGATGATGTGAGCTATGCGCACTTATGATGTATGGGTGATGCTGTCGTATGATGCCCTTACACTACACTCTAGTCATTTGTGAGATGCAAGTTCTGGCTTCTTATCGACTGTGCGCGACTGCTACACGTGTGGGGTGTGCACGTGATTTGCCAATCCCTGTAAAATGTCAATGGATAAATGTGCACAAACACACGTGGTTTGTGACTTTGATATTTCATGCAGGCCCCGTACAGCTTTGCCCATTTTTCGCTCCGAGACAGCCCATATCTACCCGTAAGGCCTTATATGCTTGTATTTGAAGTACCTTAGATGGCATTTTATTTGAAAACTTACCCTAAAGGCATTGTCTCCTTCTTTGGTTGTGGTGCTGGAAGCAGGAGAAGAGACAACGATCAAATAAATGTGAAGTAAACTGCAAACACCAAAGGCCATTTCACTTTGTGCCTCTGTTCTGACAGACACTTCTCAGTTTACGGATTAAAGCAATGGAACTCATCAGACATAATATCCCAACAAATCACAGACACAATTACATTTGAATTACATTCAAAAAATGTTTTAAAACTCAATATTAGACCAACACAACCAGAGAGATTAATCAAACAAATATGCAAGAGACTAAAATGGGTTCGGGAGGGGATGGGAGTGTGCATTTGAAAAGATGGGATTTTACTTCTGATGTTGCCGCTATTCTGTGCTGTAAAAGGGACAGATTTTTTACAAATATTTATTTTTTCCTACTGTTTCCAATTGTTCAGAGCCTGCAGTAAGGTTTGATCCTATTGCACTTGGTTTTCTTGTCCAACTGTCACAGACAATAAACAATTCCCTAAATCATTTCAGAGTACAATAGTGTGCTTGCATGCTTTACTCACTGTCATCCACCTGAAGATGAGCAGTGCAGACGGACTGTCCTGCTCTGTTTGTGGCAATACAGGTGTAGATGCCGCTGTGCTCAGAGTCCACGTCCATCAGGATCAGGCTGTGCTGGCGCCCAGAACTTGCTATTTTGTATCTCGGCGTCTCAGGCTTGATCCACAGGACATCCTCCTCTGACTTTTCCTTTAACCAGGAGACCATCGGTGTAGGAGATCCTAAGAAAAGAGAATACATTTGGAAATTAGAGAGAAGAGTTAATGTGGTGTTTGGTGATCTTAAAAAAAAGAAAAAGGATTTGAGCCAACCTTCTACTTTGACAGACAGAGTGATGCTCGCTCCTTGTTTTACTTTTCTGTTGCAGAACTTTTCCAGAAAACGGGGTGGCACCAGGGACTCCCTGGAGTCTGGGCAAAAATAACACAAAGCATTAAAAGAGAGATACATTTTAGAGTACAGAGTCCTACTGTTCTTGGAAAAGTTTAAAATGATCAAAATAAATATTCAATGACCTTTTTTGTCTTTTGGCATAATCTCCCCTGGACCTGTGAGAAAATAAAACGTTTGCTTACTAAAACAGACGGAATCGAATCTTCAGCTAAGAAGGATTTCACTGAAAGATGGCCTGTCTTCTGTTTTATTTCACTTTCAGACATACTCAGCACCATCAGCCGGGCAGATGAGTAGGCAGATCCAGCTACGTTGCTGATGTAAGCAGAGTACTCCCCCATGTCTTCTCTCTTCACCTCCATGATTTCCACACTGTGGACATCCCTCTCTGCTGAGAGCTGAACCCTTTCTGACGAATGAACTGGCTGTCCATCTTTGAACCAGTACACTCTGGGTTTGGGAAAGCCTAAAAAACACATCATTTTTTTCTTTCTAAGATTATGCTAAACAATACCTACAAATATGTAAAAAAAAAAATTATACCTTTCACTCTAAGTTGCATCTTTGCTATAGGTGAACCTGGACAGACGTGTACATCATGAAGCTCGTCTACAACCTGAGGCAGCTGGTCGTCTTCAGCTACAGACTCAAACGTCTCAGTTTCTCTGCTAAAGACAAAAAACAGAGCAGCATGGAATGTGAATGCAGGTTTTTGTCAGTCAACAGCTATTTTTTATATTACATAAATTTGATTTGTATTCACCTGGATGCATAACCTTTAGCACTGACATAGGAGGAAGTCTCAGTGGCATCAACTGCAGTGTCATAATCTGAGCTGCAAGACACTGATCACAGGAAATGGAGGATAAAAGGACATGGGTGTCAGGATCCTTCCAAATTCAAACCTGAATCTCTTCCAATCACTGCATACTACTGAATGAACTCCCTTTGGTATCCATAGAGAACATTTAGAGTTTTTCAAAGATTACAAATATGAAGGTGTGGGGTTCTGGAAGTTTTACATTTATTTAAAAAATATTCTGATTGGATATTTTCTGGTAATCAGAATGATATGTGAATGTTAAGCTTTAATGTGTATATTCAGCTTGAATGAGGAATATTTTTTTCAGTTTTTATGGGATAAATATTTCATACTCACATGTGTTACATGCAAGTAAAGTGAGCCTGTGCTGTTTCATAAAACGCCTTGGAACAGCCTAAAAAACCAGAACTCTAACTCAAAAATTTCTTATTGATCATAAAAAATAATGTAGGATAGGATCTGTCAACTACCAGCCAAAGAAAACTAAAAGTAACATAAAACAAGCATGCAGCACATAAATCCTAAAAACCTACTCCAATGAAAAGCAAGTTTTGGGTGTTTTGCCCAAAATGCAAAAGCAAATCGGAAATGTGCTCCTGCAGCTCTGCAGAAAATATGTCGCAGGATTATTGACACCATCTAAAAACGTCCTAATCATAATTAAAGACCGCTGGGAATGATTTTACAACAGAAAAAATACAGTTGGAGGAGGACTTTAAGGAATTGCACTTTTTTAAAACAAGAAGCAAACAGAATACTTACTGTCAACCTTGAGTTCAGCTTTAGTGGCTGCAATGCCGCTGCTGTTCTCGGCCGTGCAGCGGTAGACACCCATGTCGGTGGGTAACACAGAGGTGATGATAAGCTGATGGCAGCCTTCTTGGTCCTCATTGATCATGTAATGGTCGTTTTCCTCCAGCAGTTTCCCATCCTTGTACCAGCGAACGGTGGGAGGGGGCTTTCCAATCACCACACAGTCAAAGCTGACTGGATACCCGTCAGGAACGTCCTGACTTCGCAGCTCTGTCAGGAAGACTGGGGCAGCTGGGCAGTTTGACAGGATAAGTACATTAGGATCTTGAGTATATTAATTAATAATAGTTAAACTGCACTTTGTTTTTCTCACCTGTAGCTCCAGCTATGAAAGCAGGAGTCTGCCGATCCTGTGTGGGGGTCTGTGTGCCATCTTGGATGTATCCTATCTTTTTGATTCGCAGCTCCACTTTGTGAAGCCCTGCTGCTATGATCGCTGTATCGATGGGGACTCCATGGATGGTAAACATCTCCTGGAATCTCTTAGAAGCAACTTCAGCCTCAGACCGTGAATCAAAGCGAATGTAGATATAGCTGTCGTCCTCGCGATAAGATTGGGGGTCTGGCGGATGCAGGTCTCCTTCATCTGCACTGACAAACGGTTCTTCCTCAACATCCGGTGGAAGACATGTCCGTAAGAGGCGCCTGAGGCGTCTCCTCGCCTGCCTGAGAGACTCATCCATCTCACTGCCAGACGAGCTCTCAGGCTCACTGTCTGCACTGTAGCCGACAGTCAAAGGTCGGCGCCCTGACGATTCTCTCGCCGTCCCCACTGATACCTTTGCGCTATGGGAAGTGGTTCCAAACTTGTTGCTGATCTCACACGTGTAAACTCCCGTGTCCTTAGTGGTGATGGCAGTTATGACTAGAGAACAAGTACCATCACTGTATATGTCAACGTGATGATGCTTGCCGTCCATCACTGGCTCCCCATCTTTTAACCAGCAAACCCTGTCGGGTTTGCCTTCTGCCACACAGTCAAGGTGGATGGTGCCGTTTGGTTCAAGGGTTTGATCTTTGAAGACTTCTTTGAAGACAGGGCGCATGTCCTTGCGAGCCTTGTAACCTTTAAAAGCAGCTTGAATTTTGATGGCAGCATCTTTAAGTTCAGGCTCATCTTCTTTTGTGATCTCCATAATGTTTGCACTTTCTGTAGATATCAGCTTCTCATCTATTTGCTCGGTTACAACTTTCTTCACGTCAGTCTGCTGCACGGTTTTCTGTTCGGCCACTTGGAAATGAGCGAAGAACTTTTCTGTGCTTAAGGTCTCTGTGTCGCTGGTCTCTGCGACAGAGGTCTTGCTGCTTTTTTTGAGGTACGATACAAGCGTTGAACCTCCAGAAACAATCTCTTCTGTGATGCTGATCGACTGCTTGGATTCTGCTGTCTTAGACACAGTGGTCTGCTCCTCATCTGAGGCTTTCATTTTCACTTTCTGAGATGATACGAGCTCTGTCTCTGCTTTTTTTGCTTGACCTTTTTTACCGTCTCCCTCGGGCTGTTCAGAAATTGAGTCTAAGGTTGGTTCCCGACTCATTCTCCGTTTCTTTGTTGATGCTTCCCAAAGCTCATGGAGATCAGCGTCTTCTGCAGCTTCGGGAGGCAGATTGGGCTGTTCCAGCACTTTTTCCTGTTTTGTATCTGTGCAAATGTCTAAATTAGGGTCAGATTTTATTACATTAATAAAAAGTAAGCAGCCAATGCATAATTTAGTACAGTTTTTGATGCAAGTTAAACTATAACATCAGAAACAAAAACAACTGCTTTAAAATCTCTCTGGATGATCACATTTTTCACAGGATTTTCTTCAGGGGGAAAAGTCTAGCCATTGAGCTGTTTGTGATCAATATAGTAGTTTGTCAACCTACAAAGAGGTCCAGGGACTTTAAAAATGGCTGGAAAAATGTGAATCAGTAACGAAAGACTGTGGATACTGGAGAAACAGAATTTCACAGAGTTTTACCTTGAGAAGCGAGCGTCTGTTTGGTTGCATCTGTAAGAAAATCACTTTAAATTACAAAAAAAACTTTATCAAACAGAACACAATATTCTGTTTTGAAAATAATGAAAATGTAAAGAAATACAACACTGAATTGGCAATAACTTAGTAAAGGAAAGGAAAGCTCACCAAGCTGTACGGTCAGCG
This sequence comes from Adrianichthys oophorus, assembly GCA_036245035.1. Taxonomy (NCBI): domain Eukaryota; kingdom Metazoa; phylum Chordata; class Actinopteri; order Beloniformes; family Adrianichthyidae; genus Adrianichthys; species Adrianichthys oophorus. Next base: position 44,996,594 of record BSAI01000012.1, on the reverse strand, counting down.
GCAGCTCAACAGGCTCTCCAGTCCCTGCTCTGTTGATGGCTGCCACTCTAAACTTGTATCCGCTCCCTGAAGTGAGATGCCCAACGACATACTCTGTGTTGCACACCGGCTCGGAATGACTTGGAAGCCAAAGCGCAGTGTCCACCGGTCTCATTTCCACTCTGTAGCCCAGAATTGGACTTCCTCCATCATAAAGAGGAGTGAACCAGGAAAGGGTGACAGACTCTGCAGTTTTACTGAGGACCTCTGGGTCCTCTGGAGGATCAGGAACAGCTGATGATAAGAAAAGAAGACATTTGTTTGTATAAACATATTTAAAGAATACACAACAACAAAGTAAACTAACAGTAAAATAAATTGAAAAGCTGACAAATTGTTTGCTCACTCATGATGGTAAGTTTGGCCAAAGAGAGAGCATCCCGAGCAGCAAAAGTAATTTCCTGTTGGGGCAACAGGGGTACTTGTTTCAAGACAAGATGGTAAACGTTGCCATCAGCTCTCATTGTCCAGAGGTCGCCGGGTTTGAGCTCCACTCCATTTGCATACCAGGCCACTTCTGCTGCAGGAATGGCTTCTTCCAACTGAACGGAGAACTCCACTTTCTCTCCAACTGCAGCCACTCTGTCCTCCAAAGCCTTCACAATGTTCACTTTCCAGGCTTATGAGGCACAAAAAGGTCAAATGTTATCACAGAGGTATGCCAGACTTTTTAACATCACACATAAGCCTGGTGATACGTCCTGAAATGGGTTCAAAAACTTTCACTAATTTGCTGTTTGGTCTGACACCTTCTTATGCTACCTTCACACCAGGCTTGGAAATGCTTTCAACGGAAAGTCTGTAAATGCCTCGTATATACGTAAATGCACGTATATGTGCAATTTGGGCTTCTGCGTTTAAAACTCTCACATCCAAGCATCGCTATGCAATTTTTTAAGTCAATTTTTTGGGCTCTACTTACAAAATGTGTGGCAATTGTGCATGCGTCAAAAGTTCAACCAGTTGAACTTTGAGCAATGAGGGACACAGATTTGATATAGTGACACATAGGTAGTGTCCTTTTCAAAACATGGGAGTGCCAACTGCTTGAACGTTGACCTTGGAAGAGAAATTAACAGTTGTGGTTTGTGTCCGGCCTGAATTATTTGACACCCAGTCTGTCATAAAACCGTATAGAGATGTGAAAGAAAAACCCTGGGGCAAGATTCGCGAGATTTGTGGCGTTTCCACATTTCGTACCTAATCTCAAATCCAACTGTGAGTACGTATGCTAGTATTGGGTAGCCACAGTCCAGTGTGAACACCATCTGCTAAAAGCATGTTCAAGGATCCCTGTTTACACACGCCTGGTGTGTACATAGCATCATGCCATGTAAAAGGTTTTAGTAAAAAAAAAAAGTTGACATGACAAGCATCCTTCCTGTGGCTGATAAATGATTTTCTACACTAATTCTGGAGTCAATAATTATTTTCATTTGTGTTCTCTGACCTTTAATAGTAAGTTGGGCAGAAGTAGAAGCTGTACCAGCTTTAAATGTCACTGTGCAACTGTCTTTTACACGCAGTTCTTTCAAGAGGAGAAGATGGCGACGACCGCTCTCAAATGTCACAATTTCAACAGTAGGGGATTCCTTTACTGGTTGGCCGTCCAGCAGCCAGTGACAGTCTTTGTTTTCGGGTCGAGACAGAGCACACTCAAAGAGGGCTTCACCTCCATCAAATATTTCTACATTTTCCAGGCCTTGAACGATGGCAATGGGCTTGGCTGCAGAAGAAAAAGACAAAGAAAGTATGTTATAACTAGAGAGGGGTTTGCCCACAAATGGGACATGTTGATAGATTTTTGTCAAGAAAAGAGTCAATATTTGATATGATCACTAATGACGATGACCAAAAGATCAGTATAAATAAAGCAATCAACAATTGGATGACGTAGCAGAGGAGACTCCCTGAAGCTGCGCTTCCCATGTGGAGGGAGGCTCACCTTCCACATGAAGTGAGGCAGCGATGCACGTCCCCTGTGCCTCACAGGAGTATGTACCCCTGTCCTCAGCGGACACGCGCTTAATGTACAAGCGAGCCACATTCCAGTCCTGCTCCACTACCACCCTTTGGCCATCAGGCTGCAAAGGCTGTCCCTCTTTCTTCCACTCAGCCTTGACTGGCCGCGAGTACTGACAGATGAACTCAGCTGGAAGGTTTTCAAGCACCCATAGGTCCTCCATCTTGCTCACCACTTCAACTGCTGGATCTGAGGTTGGGTTTAGGGGGAAGTCAGGAATTGACCATAAGACTGTAGCATATTAAGTGGCATACAGACTTTTATAACCCCCAGGAGCTTGTTGAAATATTCATAAACATGGGATCCTGCTATCTTCCAGTTTAGGTTTGATGTGATTAATTAGTGGGATGCTTCGGGGGTTAAAAAGTCCAACACTTCATGAACATGGTCAAGAATTTTGTCTTGACCATTAACAGAAGGGGTGTGGTAAATGGATAGAATGCCAATGCAAAACTCATGCTAGGTGTAGCAGAGTTAGAAGCTTTATTGCTTGAGAGTAAGGGGCAATACTTTGTGCAGAGGGTCATAGGGGGTAAATGAAGGGTCAGTATTTGGTAGCATCTGGCCAGCATGGATGGGTGGAGCAGCACTAAAACAGTCTACCAATCTGACAAAAACAAAACCTGTATCAACACCATCAAAATGCTTACAAAGGATTTTGACTGAAATCCTCCATACAGGCAAGAATCACTTCTTATTCTTTATCAAACACAGATAGAATTGCTCAGCTAACTAAATAACAATTATAATGATCTATTCCACTTAGGTTTTCCACTTAAAAGCTAAAAACTAACACAGAACCCCCTGTAAAAGTGACTGTTTTAAGAAACCTTCTGTGAGTTTGCCTTTATATTATTTCTTCCAGTCTTGAAGTTGAGTCACAGCATTTAGACTTATTGTTTTCTCTTCTTGAACCGTTTCCCCAGTTATCCACGTAGCTTCATCAGTCCGTGATAAGTCAAACGGACAATAGGTGAAGCATTTCAAGAAAAAAAATGACAATAAGCCAAAAGCCATGACTCAAGTCAAGCTTGAATGAAAAACCATCTTCATCAACATTTTACTATTGTGTGTGTGAAACAATTTAAGCAGCTGTTTGTATTGAGGTGAAACAGAAACTATACAGAAAAAGTGTTGGTCAAATAGAGCTTTCATTAAAGCATAAAACTATTGTTTGGTAAACAAGTACTTTGCTAAATTCAGAAAGTAAACACTAGACCGAAAAGCACCACAAGTTGCCAAGATGACTACAAAAAGACACCCAAAGGAGCCAATGAAGGTTCAGTTTGAACCATTGACTGTAGAACTGGAGCAAAGGAGTGTGACGTCACCGAAAAATGGTTCACCTCCTGCTCCGACCACATGAAGTCAATTCAGTCGCCATTTTTCAGATGCCTCCACATTGGAGCCAGACAGCGTCAGTTAGTAATGATTGGTACGAATTGGTCTGAGTCATTGTTTCTATGGAAACCGCATGCCTATCAGGAGTGAGGTTGTTGGAAGGCCACACCCCTACCATTTGAAAGCGGGCTACATAAAAATCTGTCAATCAAGCGTTCAGCGTAGGGGCCAGCAGACACCACATACTTTAGTTCAGGCATCTGATTGGCCAGTTTCTAACTTTAATAACTAGCACTGCAGAAGAGCGTGTTTAAAAAAAAGGTAGCAGAGCAATAATTAGTTATTCTCACAAGTGTTTATTTTGACACAGAAGTCTACGAGATTTTGGCTTCTTGGAGCCTGTGGGTACTTTCTGTTTGGAACACCAGGGGGGAGAGATCACTCAGTCAAATTCTCATATACAGTCAATGGTGTGAACAGATTTCAATGCAGAAAGAAAGATGCTGAGCTACAGAGGTAATCTGAAATGTAAAACTAATACAAAACGGATGTTAAATTACATGTGATGCTTCACCCAGTTCAACATATGAATTAGATCAAAGCGTCAAGCATTTAGCTACTTTATTTAACAACCATTGCTGCTGTTATGAGAAATTAACAACAATAATACAATGAAAAGCAAAGGCTCTCATGCATCAATAAAAATATCATAAATGAACACTTCATAAACCCTGCAGTAAATTGTTAATGTTAACAGCAAAATTAATTGATGATCTTTAAAACAACTTTCATTGCAGTGATAACACTACATTGTTAGAGTTATAGCAAATTATGACTGTTCCGTTAAAACAATCTTATGTGAATTATGTAAAGAGACTGAATCAGTTCAGAAAGGATACCTTTGACTAAGAGCTTGGCTGCTGAGGTTAAGCTGCCTGTTTTGAAGGTGACAGTGCCAGAATCATCTGTGGCCAGGTTCTTTAAGGTGAGTGTGTGGATGTGGCCCTCTCCCTCTCCTAATTCTGCACTGGGGCCGTTCTCCAGCAGCGTACCATCCAGCCACCACTGCACCTTACCGGGGGCCCTACCAGAGAGCTGGCAGGAGAAAACTGCCCATTCCCCAACGAAGACATCGGTGGTCTTAAGACCAGAAACAATGAAGACTTCTTTCACTGTTGAGTGAAAAAAAAACACAAATGCATACACCTGAGACTCCAGAAAAACCACTAGTAACACTATCCCAACTCATCTGACAGACAAGACACTGCAGCACACAGACACTGTCATGAACACATACGACAGGACTTGGAGGAAACTACCTTGCACTGCTAAAGAAGCTGTAGTGAGCTGGTTTCCTGCATCACAAGTATAGTAGCCACTGTCTTCCGGCTCCAGGTTTCGTATACAGAGCTCTTGAACACATTTTTCCTGCTTCATCTCATACTTTTTACCAGGTTGGACGACAACACCCCCCTTCCTCCACTCAACATGAACACCTGGTTTAGATAGCTCACAGTGCAAGGTGATATCATCACCTTCTATGGCGTCCTGGTTCTTCAGTTCTTTCTTGAAGAACGTAGGAGCACCTGGTGAAAGTTAAAAAATGGAGAGGTTGTCATGTGACCCTGTCATGGCAAATCTGGTGCCATCAATTGGAAGGTGAAAAAAGATATTAAGAAATAATTTTGGTGAAAATGTAGGCCTGTTTCATGGTTAAATCATTGACTGAGTTAGAATACATTGGTGATTCAAGTCAATTCTTGTAGTTGACCATCTGGAAAGAAAGTTTGTTCTTTACCTTCCACAGTCAAGGTGACGTCACAACAAGCATCTCCAGTGTCACAGGTGTACGTTCCTGAATCATCAGGGCCCAGATTGTGGATATGAATCTGATGGAAAGCCCCGTTCTTCTTCAGCTCATACTTGAGACCTGCTCGGATGGCCACATTGTTCCTGATCCAGGTGACTGAGCCGGTGGGGTCAGAAATGGAGCAGGCAAGTGTGACCGTTTCTCCTTCTAATGCCACAGTGTCTTGCGGCTTCTCGAGTATCAACACTGTAAATGTGGGAAATGTAGCATTTCAGTGCAGTCTTTTCCCTTTTTCTTCTGACCTGCTATTATCCAACTGATACACTCGCTTTACACATACATTCATAACACACTGTCTAAATATTTCCTTTACTTTGAAGAAATCTATATTTTTGTTTCTTGTTTCCAATTGTTTTAAATTACATGCAGTAAAAAAAAAGAAGAAAAGAAAACCAAAACATAGGGTTATGATGATAAAGACCAGTGTTACTATGCAAATGTTGATGTTAATAGAGGTGGTTTGGATGATTGACACACCCATTGACCATGCTGCCTGATTTACCTTTGGGTTTTTCCTCCACCAAAAGGCAAGCCACACTCTTCTCTTCTCCAACTACGAAGGCAACATCCCCTGATTCATCTGTGGTTACCATCTTCAGAACAAGGCGGTGCACTCTGCCATGGCTGCTCATTTGATTTAGATCATTGTTTTGAAGGAGGTTGTCTCCAAGCCACCATTCCCAGTTGGTGACGCCTACGTGCGACAGCTCAACCTCAAAGCAAGCATCCTGACCGGTGGACACGGTTACATCACAGAGATCTCGGACAATACGAACTTTCTCTGAGAGTGCACAGAGAGCAGAGAATGAGATCTCAGAAAACTCTGAGGTTTTTAGATGACCAAACAAAACTTCCATGACACGAAAAAATGATGGAATTAAGAGTTTCAAAAAAAAAAAAAAAAATTGCTTAAACTCTAAAAAGTCCTCATTTGATGGAATAAATTTTGTTTGAAAAAGTTGGATTTCCTTGTTTTCTCTTTAAACTTTGGTCAGAGAAAACGTTTTTTCTAAATCTTTCATAGTGTTATTCGTGCACAGCCAACTATAAAACGTACAGAGTTTTTCTATTTTATCCACATTTGCCAAACCAGCATCTCAACTGAACTGACCAATGAATGATTCAAATTTTACAAAGATCTCTTTAAAGTATTTCAAATAAAGTGCTAGGATGAAGATAAGAAGTCAAACGTTAACCATTTAATATAAGAGAATATGAATTAAACATTGAGGATGTTTTACCTTTTACAGTAAGAGTGGCAGTGCTTTTCTTGTCTCCTGCCTCACAAGTATATTCACCACCATCCTCCTTTACCAGCTTCTGTATCATAAGGATGTGAGTAGTGCCGCTTTGCTGCATTGTGTACTTCTCTCCATGGGTAAGTATTGTGGAGTTTCTCCGCCAGGTCACCTTGCAATCGGAGCTTGATGTCTCACAGGACAATGAGGCTTTGACACCTTCTGCAGAGACTTGATTTTCCAGCTCCTTCCTGAATGTAACTGGTGCTGCTGCCAGAAACGTAACAGGATGAAGGTCGTTACAACCTAATCTATAGGAGTGAACGCAGCCTTCATACTTGTGTACTCAATATTTGCATTTACAAATGCAAACGTTTGACCTTTTCTCAACAACTATAGATCATCCATCATCAAAACACACAATGCTTCTGATCCACCAGGTCACTTAGAATAGCTGATGCAGAGTCAGATTCTGTGAGACACTGGACCACTAAAGAAAGGCTTTTATCTTGGAAATATGATCAATAAAGAGGAAATTCTGTGACTCCTGGAAAATGATTACTTGACAAACAATTCAAATCTGATATCAGACTGAAGATAGAGTAGAAATGTATGATCAGAATAGAAAAAAACTCAAAAAAGTTACCTATTGTATTAAATTATATAAAAAAAAAAGAATCAAAGCTGCGAGCGATCTTGTATGGTCAGCAAGGCCATACCCACCCCTCCCCTCTGTGTTCCCTTTTTCAAAATGGCGTCTTTTCTCTTGGTTTTATCTCCATAGCAACAATCTTGTTTTTTGGGTTGCCTGAGAGTGACGAACAGGTGTTAATTAAAGTTAATTTTTGGAGTTTTTCGGCAACCGAGGTTTTTCTCACCCAAGCCCACATTCCTTGTATGTTCATGTTATGTGCCATATCACTTTGTTCAGCTTGGGACAAGAATTCATGTATTCAATTTTCACAATTATCCAGTAAAAAAGTGTGCGCAACAGATGAATGCCACTTTTGCCAGCTCGCTATGCTAACGCCGTTTAAAATTGATACATTTGAAAACCAACAACTTTTTTTCCAACTAGCTTCCCAGTGATGCTTGATGAGTTAGGAGGCGATAGACCAAAATTCCTAGGAGTTTTAAACTGTAGAAGGGACTAAAAGGATCATCAAGATGATGGCTTTTTCCTGAGATCAACAATCAACAATACTTCATTTGTGATTGTAGACTTAAGCTGGTGGTGTGGGTGAATTTTCGTAAAGATCGCATAAGCAAAAGTTTTCTTTTCACATATTGTGCGAAAGTGTGAAAATAATTCAATTTCTCATATTGACACAACATGGCCACCAAGCCGTAGGTCCGGTGGCCATCCCATAATAATTTTATATCTTCCTTTGGATATCTCCGACACATATGTTTTGGTTTCGTTACTAGATTTTGATAAAAAATATTTTGACCCTCATAAGCGATTCTGGCCCCATCCATTCTTTTTACATTTTGTTTAGCTGGGATATCGTCATTCATTTTCACCGACTACTAGGTGTGTGCAAATTTTGTTGAGTGTGTGGCGGGGGCAAAAATTTTTCTCAAAGGTGCAGTCAGAGAGAAGAATTGCGAAAACAATCTGGTCCTTGCTGTCCAGGACTGCTGTGGCACAATATGATGTCAAATTCAACATTGATCAATATCAAAAGTAGAGACTTCCCTCTTAAAGATACAACAGCGAGAAAAAATTTTTTTTTCAAACTCAAATTAAAAAAAAGGCACAATAAAGTCTCCAGAAAGTGTTTAAAACAAAATTGGATTCCAACAAAAAAAGGGAAATGCTGCAGGAATAATCTTGATTCATTAAAATCCCTGATGCCTCCTTTACCTTTGACTGTCAGGGAGGCAGTAGACTTGTGGTTTCCCACAGTGAAAGTGACAGTTCCAGAGTCAGCTGTAGTGACACCTCTAAGGGTGAGACTGTGCAGCCGCCCCTCAGCTTTAATCAAGTTCATCTCATTCATTTGTAGAGGAACATCCTGGAGTTTCCACTGGACTGGAGGCGTGTCTTCATGAGAAAGCAGACACTGGAAGCAGACGTCTTCTCCCTCATAAACAACGCAGCTCTCCAAGAATTTCAGAATGCTAACCTCCACCTCTGTTTGACAAAAAACATTTCAGCTGAAAGTGTTGGAATTTATACAGCTTTTGCTCAACAACAAACAATGTGATGAGATTTGGAGAAAGTTTTGAGAAAAGTTGTGGTAACTATTGTGAGGACGGAAAAGAAACGAGCACAAATGGTGAAACCGGTGATCAGACTCATCGTTAGATGTGGGAACAAGCAGAGGTGACACAGTGAAGTGTTACGCAAGCAAATGAAGAGTTTGAGAAAAAACAAGTTTTTGGTCAAAAGCTGATGAGCTTTGTACAGAAAGTGCACAGTAAGTGACATGGAGATGAAGGTGGGGCTTAAGAGGTTGGGAGAAAAGATCAATCTTGAGAAAGGAAACCCTACCCTTCACAGTGAGAACAGCTGACGTCCTCTGGCAACCTGTATCACACGAGTATTCCCCTGAGTCAGCGCTCTGCAGGTTATAGATGACAAGTTCGACTACAGCGCCGTCCTGTTTCAGTTGATACTTGCTACTAGTTGCCAACACTCTTTCAGCACTCCTCCAGACCACAATGGCTCCTGGCTTTGTGGTCTCACATCGAAAGCTAGCACTCTGTCCTGCCTCTCTTTCGAGGTTCTGTAGCTGGGTTTTGAAAAGTACTGGCTTGGCTGTGGGGATTAAGGAAAAACAAAGTTAAAGAAAAAAGAGCACAAATGCTCCATATTGAAATAATTATCTACATAGCTTAAGAAGGCCCAGAGGGACCACTGCTAGTGAACTGTTTAGCCTCGTTTCCACTAAGTGGTTTGGTCCGGTCCGGTATTTTGAGCATTTCCATTGCAAAATGGACCCATTAAACAGAACCAAACTGTACCTCTTGGGAACCCCCATCAGTTGTGGGTCCATTTAAAAGTGGAACGGAACTGATGGGGCGGAGCCGCTGTAGCAGATTTGATTTGATTGGCAGAAAGTAATGACGAGAGGGCCAATATAGCGCTCATTTAAGCTAACGTTTCCAACATTTCTTTACGGCGGTATTCTTCTTAGCTGCTCACAATTGTATTTCAAACAACTTTGCATTCCTGTTATGCACGATTAACCAGAAGTAAAGCAATAAAAAGACGAGCTGCTGGATGGCCTCCATTGATTGTTGTTGACACACTACAATGAGCGGTCTACATCGTGCATGCATTATGAAAGCAAACATCTCAGTGCAAGCAAGGCTTAACTGAGTGGAATCGCTCGTACCATTCCTTACCGTACCGTACCAGACTGCTCAGTGGAAACGAGGCTTTTGTGTCCTCCCTAGTCAGCACACTGCTACCAGTTTAAGAAATTTAATGTATAAATGTATGCGCCGGCTGAATGATTCTGTAAATATAATTATTTTATCGCTTACCAACATTGTATGCAGTACTGCACGATTTACATTACAACTGTGGAAACATTGGTATGACTGTTTACTGAAAGGATCTGTCTTTATTTGTGTGTGTGTTGTGTATGATGGGCTACAAGTCTATCTATCCATCCATCCATCCATCGCGTCAGAGTGGGGTGTCAAAGGTGAAAGCCAGATACACACGTCCTAAAAGTCAGTTCTGACTTTGGGCAAGCGTACCCTTCACATCTAACTTGGCCGTGCTTTGATGGTCACCAGTGTCACATGTGTAATTTCCAGAATCCTCTGGATCAACATCATGGATTACTAATCCAGCCAGGCGTCCCGTTTGTCTAATCTCATACTTGACACAAGGACAAAGACCAAGTTGGCCTTTTCTCCACTCCAAAGGAGCATCAGACTTAGAGAGCTCACATTGTAATATAACACTGTCTCCCTCCTCCACTGTTTGGTTTTCCAGTTCTTTAGTGAACTCAGCTGGAGAAACTGAAGAACAAGGAGACAAAGGCTAAAGTGAATCAAATAAAAATGAGAGCACAAAAAAATCTGTGTTATATGGATGGACTTACTCTTATTATCTACTATAAATGTAAATTTAGAAAACACAAAGAAAAGGACTTACATTTCTGAAATGAGTCATTCTACTTCAGGTTTGATATTTGATCGAAACTCCTTTTTATGTTTTCCTTCAATTTCCTAGTTTAACTTATTGACTGTTTAAAAAACCCCAAAAAGATCATAAATCTTTATCACTGATTTATACAAACACCAATCCATACACACATACTGTAAATGTTAAATTCAGAGGAGAACACTGACCCACTATTGATTTAACTTTTTCCATTTACAGCATAGATGTAAGCAAACCTTTAAGGTATTTCTTAAAAATGGATCTTATTACTCAAATAAAAGCAAAAAACAAGGATTCCACAGTCAGCATCATTCAATCAGACTGATAACATGTCCCACAAAAACTCACAACATACAAATGAACGAGGATCCATAAAATATCACTTTTCTTTTTTTTATCTTGTCAGACAGCCTGGATAATCTAAAAAAAAAAAAATTTCTGCTCCTTTGTCTAGAAGAACAATTAAGTGGAATATTGTAAAAGTTTATTAAAAGTAAGTAAGAAACAAAAACTTCTTAATGTTTGCCTTAGAGAACCATCTGATAGTGTAATCACTGCAGAGACGGCAAACAAAACGACAACCAGCCAGCCTTTGTTTTCACATCTTAATTACCTTTGTGTACACACACAGCAAAAAAGATCTGACTAACCCATCCATCAATTTGGTTTCTATACCCCCGTATTTCTGTTGGGGGTCATGGAGTTACTGGACCCTATCCAGCTACAGCCAGGTAAAGAAGGTTACGCTCTGGACAGGTCTCAGACTTGCAAAATCCCAGGGTGTTCGATTACTTCTTTGCCTCACTTTTTGGTTTAGCATTGCAGTACGGAAACAGTATATTGGGAATCTCTTATACCAGTACCCAGTTCAGCCACAGAACATCACTAAAGCGCCCACCCATACCAGAAAGCAAACACGGTCCATTCTACAGCTGAGAGGCTGCGATGTTGGACCCCAGCCTCCCAGCAAGGACGAGCACCACGGCAACAACCCCAGACCAAACCGGCATGCCCTGGTACAAAACATCCCTGTATGGAAACACTGGGGCTAAAATCATAACAGAAAATCATTCCCCACCATGCAGACAGACCTGACCAACATGTCTAAAATAACAAATCAAAAGAACCTATATTCTTTGCATGCTTTAGTACCACATCCTGCTACAGCTCCCAGTGCCGGAGAAACTTGCTGGAAATTCATCTCGCCCAAAATGAAAATACAAACAGAGGTGATATTTTACCAGCATGCAACACAAAAGACGTCTTTATTTCAATTTCAAAGCAGCCTGAATGAACCAGGTAAGGCTAGAAAAAAATGACTATTTCAATACTTCTAAGCTTCTTTTACCAGCCATAGAAAATCAGTTGTCTTGAATTGAATTGAATTGAATTATGAATTGAATTTAATTAAGGCCACTTCAACTAAATCAACATAGCGTCTACAGATAAGGGGGAGGGGCTTATTTTTCAGCATTTAAATAAATCTGCTTCTCATGTGGCACAAGCACAGAGGAAAAAGAGCAACAAAAAAAAAAGCATAAATGAAGGGCTTTTAACATGCGTCACAGCAGGACTGCAGAACAAATAAAGTACAATAAAGTGCAAATGGATCTTAAACTTTACCTGGTAAAAAAAAAGAGGGGAAAAAAGAAGGCAGCACAAAAAAACAAAAAAAAAGCATCCTTCCCTTTAACATTTTTATGTTGGTCACCTTTCTGACAGTTTAACAGCTGAAAATCTAACCAACAACTTCACAATTGTAAAGAAAAAATATTTGTACTCATTTGCTTAAACACAGCTGCCCATTAACTATCCACAACAAAAAGATCTAACAAAAACTATATTAATGTGGATGATAATTTAGGTTAGCCGATCTGAGAAGAAACTGCAGAGAAAAGTTCATAAAAAAGCAACATTTACAGACATTACTATAGCAAAAAAAAAAAAAAAGACACAAACACAAGCAAGAATAGGTGAGATTTCATGGCATGCCACAATGGAATAAAAAAAGCAGAAAATGTAACTCCATGAGAACATCATAGATTTGGTGCAAATGCTGCTCCACAGTGAAAGAAGAAGGCCAAGGTTTTAATAGGAGACTCTCAGAAGAGGTCGAAACCCTAAAGGTAAACGTGACCTCAACAAAGAATAAAGATTTGAATCAGCAATCATCCTACCGTTGATCTTGATGCTGGCAGTGGTCTTCTGGTCTCCACACACACAGCTGTACTCGCCACTGTCCTCAGGCATCACCTCGATGATCACCAGTTCGTAAACAGTGGCATTCTGCTTCATCTGGTACTTCTCTACAGATTTCAGGACCTGAGTTCCTTTCTTCCACTCCACAGGGAGTCCAGGTTTAGAGAGCTCACAGCTCAGAGTAATGCTGGCTCCCTCCTCAGCTTCCTGACTCTTCAGCTTCTGTGTGAAGGTCACGCGCTGGGCTGAACATTGATGAGATGATGAGTAAAAAATACGAGACAAAACAAAAAAACAGTGCAAAACTTGAATAAACATTAAAGAAATTAAATAGAAAAAAACTGAAGATCTCTCAGAAATCTTTTGTTTGAAAATAATCTTTTAAAAAGACCCAATGCAGCTCCTCTCCACTCCTACCCTTAATGTTGATGCTGGCTGTAGTCTTCTGGTCTCCACACACACAGCTGTACTCTCCACTGTCTTCAGGGACCAGCTCGTTGATTATAAGTTCATTTGCATAAGCATTCTGCTTTATCTGGTACTTTTCTCCAGACTTCAGTACTTGAGCCCCCTTCTTCCACTCCACAGGAAGTCCAGATTTGGAGAGCTCACAGCTCAGGGTAAGACAGGCTCCCTCCTCAGCTTCTTGGCTTTTTAAAGTCTGTTTGAAGGTCACTGGCTTGACTGTGCATTTATAACACATTGTTTGATGAGCAAATATACATCATAAACTAAAAAGATCAACAGCAAGACACACTCAACAAGACAAAGAAAGCAATTCAAAGTGAGATTCGACGATGTGTCTGAATCCATTCTGGAGCCACATCGTCTGTTTTTAAAAACTTCTTTCCTACCCTTGATATTTATGTTTGCTGTTGTCCTCTGGGTTCCACACACACAGCTGTATTCTCCACTGTCCTCGGGGGCAACTTTGTTGATAAGGAGTTCATTAACTGTGGCCTTCTGCTTCATCTGGTATTTCTCTCCAGACCTCAGGACCTGAGCTCCTTTCCTCCACTCCACCGGGATCCCGGCTTTCGAGAGCTCACAAGCTAAAGTAACACTGGTTCCTTCTTCAGCTTCTTCACTTTTGAGCTTCTGCACGAAGTTTGGAGGCAACGCTGCACAGACATGTTTCATATACATGTCAACATTTGGTAAAAAAAATAAAGCCTTTGAAGATGAGCCGTGCCCAGCACTCTGTACACAAGTGTGTAGCTCTTCAGGAAAACATTGTAAATGTATTTCATATTTTTTTTAAAGAAGCAGCATGAAGAAAGAATCATACCGGTGACTTTTAAGGTTGCAGATGTTCTCTGGTCCCCAACCCTACAAGAATATTCTCCACTATCTTCAACCGTCAAACTCTTAATTTGAAGTACACAGGAAGTTCCCTTTTGCTTCATCTCGTACTTTTCTCCCGGTTTGAGAAGATCTGAGCCTTTTGTCCACTGGACAGTGGTGGCCAGTTTGCATAATTCACAGCACAAGGACGCAGCTTCTCCTTCTGCTTTGGTCTGATTCTTCAGCTTCTCAGTAAAAGTGGCAGGTAAGGCTGGAGCAAAACACAAACTTACATGAAACAGGTGCGCCGTTTTGATTGGCCGTATACGAATATTACAGCTTATGACTGAAAAGTTCCCGTTCTCCAAGATTCGCCTTGAAAACTTCAACTTGGAAGATTTCACATTTGATGGAGGGTTTTCTAAATAATAACCAACCACTTTCAACACAAAGAAGAACCTGCATCTGAAAAAGAAAACTAAATCAACACAATGCATGTGGGGCAGGCTGATGAGAAACTACAAAACGCAAATATTTGTTGTTCATATAAGCCTCCAAGATAAAATTATTTCCAAAGACATCAAAGGACAAAGCTGAACAAATGAAAGAAGAGCACAAACATAAAACAGAAACACAATAGGAGTTTCATAAAGCTCATTACACACCACAAACCAATATGACCCTTTCAACAGGAGGGATCATATACTTTTAGTTTGCATTTTCATACAAAGAACCTTAAACAAAAAGTACTTTGATCCCCAGCAACAACAGGAACTGTGTGAGAAGTATAAGGAGTAAAAGGTAAAGATTAAAAAGTGTTACAAAGGCTTTCAAAGTGCTTAAAAACTACTGCAAACAAGGAGAGCAACCTGACAAAACCACGAACGATCATTCGTTTTCTGTAAGGACGCTATAGCTCACTGCAAATGCTTAAGGACCCACTCTGAGCACATTTTTAACATGTTCTTTTGGCATTTCTTTGGTGATGGAGGACATGCATAAAGAAAATTAAAATTAAAGTTGCATTTCTGACTATTTCTTTATTCAAATTGCTGTGAATTAGCAGCAGACGAAAAAACCCACAGTTTTTGAAATAACTTGTAATGTGCTGTAGTGTAGAAAAATGTAGAAAATGCAGGGGAAGGGGGGCGGAGTTACTCCAACAGTCCCGCCCACAACTCAGAGGGAAAATTTAAAATGAACTACTGCAGCTCGGCAAAAACTATATCCTGGAAAACGTCACAGGTTTTTGTATTTCGGCTAAAAACTGCAAAATCAGAACGAAAAGGCAGTGGGGACACTTTGGAATAGATCAAAAGATGATCAGAGTCAGTGATTTTCAAAAAAATCATATTTTCTTCAAATAGAAAATACAGTTAGTTGAGCACTGCCAAAAAAAAAAGAAATCCAAACTCCACATCAGGGATAGGCAACAACAGGCCTCAAGAGCCGCTTTCCTGCATGTTTTCCAGCATACCATGCTCTGGCACGTTCTAATTGGCTGGACACACCTGAACCAGGTAATCCGTCACAAGTAGGGCTTGGATATCTGGAAATTAAAGCAGACACTGCGGCCCTCGAGGCCTGGAGTTGCCTGTCCCTGCTCTACGTCAACATACATAGATTTTCCTTTGGCTCTTACCTTTAACCGTCACTTTCGCCATGCTCTTTGCAGTTCCCACATCACACGTGTAGATGTCCGTATCCTTCTCCTCCAGGTCTTTGATGGTGAGGGTTATCACACCCTCCTTCTGGGACATCACATATCGACTGCCGGCCTTGAGCTCGGTGTGGCCTTTTAGCCATATTACCGTGGATGGGGTTTGTGCTGTCTCACATTTCAAAGTCACTGAGCTCTTCTCATCTGCTTGGCTGTCCTCCAGTGCTTTAACGAATTTATGGATCGGTTCTGTTAGGAAGAAAATTACAGTGCTGTTGTTTTTTTTACCTGGCTGATCACCTAAATGCTGTCAAAAATGTAACCCTTGTGTTGTCTAAAAAGTTAAAAGTTGACCCACTACAATGTCCAAAAATACTGTAACGTATCCAGTTACCTAAACTTGAAATCATAAGAATTTTCCTAAAGTGACTTCATCATTAGAAAAAATCTGCAGCGAAGGAAAAAACTCAACCGAGGATTGTGTCGTGGTGTTAGAGTCACGGTTCAGATAACTTTTTTAAATCAGTAAAGAAAAAAAAAAAAAGAAAACCTGACAAAAACCCAAGCTACTCGCTTCATCATCAACATCATCAATGCTTTCCATGATGTGGCAACAAAGGAAGTTGATCCTCCCACACGCGGCCGGGGCGCCAAGGGCATTTAGGACAGATGTCACACAGTGAATTTGAAGCGCAGCGAAAGAGGGGTGGCCGACATGAATTTGAGGCCCGAATTACATTCGGTGATAATGCAGCTTTAAACACATACTATTCTACTCCTACAAAGTGTCAAACTCCTTCACACAAACAGTCAAATTCAGAAACAAACTGACAAAGCAATTCCAGGATGTTGACAGTTTTTTCTCTATAAAAACATGAATTTAGAAGTTATTACTTTCCATTTTTCTAACAGCAATAACAAGCCTTTACCGTGTAAAAGAAAACTGTTATGATAATTGGTTGTGTTCATAAAACTCTAATAATGTTCACTGGTTATCATACTTTTGCCCTATGTGACAAAAATATGATTTTAAAAATTGATCAAACTGAGTGGAATTCATAAAGAACAAGTTTTTTCATTATGTACCATCAATTTTAGATTTGAAATTCAATTACTGGTAAGTCGCTTTATTTTGAGGATTTTGGTAAGGTGGGTAATTTTTGACTCTTAGGACAACGGGAGTAAACAAAATGTTAAGTTCACACAAGGGTTGAGGAACACAGAGGATCTTTTTAGATTTTCATTCCTACCTTTTATTTCCAGCTTGGCTTTGGTTGTTGCGCCTCCAACAACTTCACAGCTGTATTCGCCGCAGTCTTTGGTGCTTACATTGCGGATGATCAGCTTCCTGACCTTATCCTGCTGACTAATCTCAAACTTCTGGCTCGTCTTTATGGCTTTGCCTTCTTTGGCCCACTTAACAGAAGAACCAGCCTGTGTCACCTCACAGATAAAAATGGCATCTTCGCCTTGAACGGCGGTAACAGCCTGAAGGGCTTTTGATATGGATGACGCTTTTCCTGTGAAAAATGTTTAATGTTATAAAAAGTTTGTGCTTCTCCCTGGTCTTTTATTCTGAAGTTCACGACTGACCTTCAACTGTTAATCTTGCTTTAGAGTTCAGGTCTTTAATACTGAAGACCACCTCACCAGAATCATCAGGGGTGACATCTTTGATCGTCAGCATGTACTTGCGTCCTTGATTGGCGATCTTTACGCGGCCGTCGTTTGCCACAGTCTTGCCGTTGATTGTCCACAGGAAGTCGTCAGTGCTCTCTCGAGACAGAAAGCACTCGAAGCTACACGTCTCTCCTTCGTTCACGTCAGCTGATTTTAACCACTTTGTGATTCCGATACCAATTTCTAGAATCAAAAACACAAGCTTTGTGTTTGATCTGCGCGCCTGAACGACTCTTTTTGATTTGAAAAGGGGCAAACGCTCACCTCTTACAATGACCTTTGACTTAGAGACCTCTGTCCCGAGATCACAAATGTATTCTCCAGCATCGTCTTTGGTCACGTCTTTAATGATCAGCCCTAAAGACTTGCCTGTGTGCAGGAGCTCGTACTTGGGTCCAGCTTTGAGGACTTTGCCTTCTTTTTTCCAAACTGGGGAGACCCTTGGCTTTGATGCCTCGCATGTCAGAGTTATCATGCCCTTTTCCTCTCCAGTAACATCATCTAGTGATTTGAGGAACACTGCACGCTTTTCTGAAGGACATTTGAGAGTTGAATTAGGTCTTGTGTATTAAAGTCCCACTCCAATCATATTTTTGATCTATTTTCAAAGCGTTCACGGTGGTCTTTTCATTATGATTGTGTCGTTTTCAGGCTAAATCAAAGCACCTTTTTTTGTTTTTTTAGGACATGCTTTCTGCAGAGCGGCAGGAGTTCATCAGACATTATGTTGCTGGCGAGTCTGTTGCCGTGGAAGTTAGCGTCCGCTCATTTCCCACGATGCCTTTGTTTACACATTCTCTCACTAGTTTACATCCGCTCACAACCCCAAGCTATTAGCGGTGCAACAAAAATGACGAGTAACATTGGAGCTATCCAGCCATACGGTTTTGAGTCAGACACCAGCTCAGACGAGGAAAACAACGATGTTCATGGATCTTTTGGTCAACAATTGGATGCATTAGAATTGTAGAAGAACAGAGAGCTTGTGGCTCGCCGACTGTCATTTGTATGCAACAACTGCAAGCTTTTTCAAACTGCATTTTTTGTCTACTCTTGATTCACCACAATTTGAACAAAGAAATACTCAAAAACACAGTTTTAATCTTAGTTCTCTTACTATATGTCCTCCATCAGGAGGAAAATGCTCCAAGAACATGATAAAACCACCATTTTCATTGGAGTGGGCTGGTTTCTTTGTAAAAGTTTTGTGCTTCTATGCAATTACCTGAAATGTTCAGATACAAATTTACTTTCTCCAAAAAGAGAAATGTATTCATACCATGAAAGTAAAGTGAGCATTAGTTCTTACCTTTAACCTTGAGTGCCACAGACTCTTTCACCTTCCGCACTTGAAACGTGATAGTCCCTCCATCGTTTGGTGCCAAGTTTTTCAGCGTGAGTTTGTGGAGTTTTCCTTCATGCGTGATGGCGTTGACTTCATTCGTGAAGAGCACCTTGTCATTCAGAAGCCACTGCACCTCTTCATCTGCATAATTGATCTCACAAGTGAAGAAGGCGTCGCTGTCTTCATCCACCTCAGCGTCGGCCAGATGCTTGGTGATCTTAATTTCACGTGCTTGGTAGAAAACAAAAGTAGCAAAATGTGTTTATTTGAAGACTTTATGAGATCATACGCTTGCTTTGCTTCGTGCTGGACAAAGGAACACAAAGTACCTTCAACAGTCAGTGTGCCTTTGGTCTCAGCAGGTCCAGACTGGCAGCGATACTCTCCACTGTCCTCCTCTGTCAGTCGTTGGATGGTGATTTGCGCCATTGCAGCTTTTAGCTTCATACTGTACTTGTCTGATGCTGTTAGAAGCTCCTGACCTTTGAACCATTTGACCTCTTTTGGTGTGGCTGAGAATTTGCAGGTGAGTATGGCTGAGCTTTTCTCCTTTGCGTTCACATTAGAGATTGGCTCAGCAATCTCAAGCGGACGCTCTGTAGACAGAAAAATAAGCGATCCGGGTTTTACAACAACACTATTGACTCACTTTGATGAAATACTATTAAAAAAAAACCTTTAACCCATTTACCTTTAACTGTGAGCTGAGCTGAGGATTTACTTTTCCCAGCTGTAAACTGCACAAGCCCCGTCATGGAGGCTTTAGTCTTTTTGAATGTGAGACGATGCATGGTGCCTTCCTTCTCCATCTCAACATCAGGACCCTCCTGAATGGCAACTCCATTCAAAGTCCAAGCAGGAGGTTTGACCAGCTCCATGCTGATTTCCACCTCAAAAACAGCTGCAAAGGGCTCGGTCACCTCCACGGGGCTGAGCTCCCGCACGATGCTGATGGACTGCTCTGCAGGGTTTGCGAATAGAAAGAGCTCTAAAAAAACCTTTCAATGTAAAACATACATGTGCTTCTTTTATATATTCATATTTTGCTCATTTACATACAGATGAGGAAACTGGAACTGGAACAAAACCTAAAAATAAATTTAAAGTTTGGCCTTTTCACTCAATCAATAGGATTCTGATCTGGTCTGTGCTTTCCTTTTCTGTCTGGATTTTAAATAAAATGTGGATGAAATATATATGAAATATATTTTAGGATCCATCCTGCATAAATATTTTTTTATCTATAATGGATGGATTATTCAGGAAGCTGAATGATTCTCTGAAAGCTAAATTGACTTTATGCTAAATAATATTGAAAACAGCAAAAATGAGCATAACCATGCAACCACTGCAGATAAAAGTACAACAAGAAATAGGATTAAATCAGAGAATCCCAGTCAAAATTAGGTTTTGTTGACTATACAAATTAAGTATTAGAAGTTGTATTAGGGTTAGCCATTTTATACTCCAGATTAATGTTAACACATTGTAAATATTTCAATAAAAAAGACAAAGAAACATACTCCTCATTGGTTCATAGTTTGATGGCCTGTTTGAGCAAATCATTTATTTACATCAACATCATGTTTAATGATGACTTTATCCCCCTGCGCTGTGATACCTTCCACCAGCAGTTTACAGGACGTCCTGTCGTCAGTGGCGTCACAGGTGTAAGTCTCTTCGTCACCAGAGTCCACATCATTGATGGTCAGCATTCGGTACACGTCTTCGCTTTTAATCTCGTGTTTTTTGCTGGGCTTAATTTCCGTCTTGTTTTTGAACCACTTCACCCCCGCACTGGCACGGGACACGTGGCACTCAAGGTGGACCCGATGTTTGTACATGGCTATCTTATCTCTGAGCTTCTTCACAAACAGAACAGGCAGCTCTACGGTGACAACAACATTGAATGAATGAAATCTACTAGTCTATGGATGCACTGCCACAGTTACAGAGTCTGAGTGTATTTCAGAACAGATCCTGTCCATTTCAATCATGTCAAAGCCAGCACACATGGGATCTTCAGTGCTGTGACATATTCATTTTTGTCAACTTCATTACTGTGCAAACAACGAAGTGTATATTTTTCATGTGAACAATTCTAAGCATACCTTTAAATCTTTAGAAGTTGTAAGGTTAGGTTGTAGTCAGGTGCTTCTAATTATCATTTCTTGGTGAAATAATTTTTGACAGTTTCACCATTTTCCTCCTTGACACAAATTTATTTTTAGGTTATCAACGAGAGGCCGGATAACTTTAAGAAAATTGACCACTACGTACCTGACTTAATTTTCAATTACATGCTTTAATGTTTTTGCTGTTTAAGGTGATGTTAAATGTCCTGCATTTACATTGTGAATTAGCGTTAATGTGGTCATAAAGTGCGCTTTTAAAAATGATGAAGAACAATGCATTCCTTCATTTCGAGAGTTTAGACTGTAGATCCCTGAAAGCTTAAGGGTATTAACTTCTGTTTTGGGTTCAAATGTGTAAAATTGGCCAAACTTCCATCAAAAATAAAAACTTGGCAATTTCTGATTTTCTAACAGAAGCATAAGTCATTTGCATGCCAGTGTAAGACGGGTTGAACACAAACATTGGCTGTAAACGATTCTTAATCATTACTAATGGGGGAAAGGAGGTAGTGTGATCTTTGGAACACTTTTTTTAAGACTAGAGTAGCTCTTCCTATTGTCCTAAATTTTTATTTTGAAAAATAAATTGGGACGCTCCTACCCCCTTTAATTGTATTGATTGTGATCAAGGCTAGAAATGGGTATTGGCATGTTGATCTGGAATTGATTGTAAATCAATTTCTACAAAAATCTCTCATGTAAGGCTTTATTCACACAAGGAACATTGGCTTTACAGGAGTAAATTTGCATCTATTAGACCCTCGTGGCAGCACCAGAATCAGCAAACCTCTGTCTAAGTAAAAAAAATGCAGGACCTTAAGAGACAAAATACAAAAGTACTTGACCAAGAGAGAATGATAACTTTACACAGGAAAAAAAGCAACTTCATTTTCAGCTTCTAAAGGTTATTTCACTACTTAGGATTGTCCACATGTTTCAAGTTGTCTGAAAATCACAGGACAAAACGTCTCATGATGACACGAACGTGAATGTTGAGATGCTTTTGTGACGCCATCAGGCCTCAATGAGGAACAAAAATGCAAGATGCAACTGGATTTTTCCCTTTTAAAAATGTGGATCCAATAATACTTCAGGCTGGGATCATTAAAAAATGCTGTTGTTGACAAATAAATAAATTTGAGGCTTAAAATGTTGTGTAATTGTTTCTGATGGAATGAAAGAAAGAGAAATCCATTTGCAAGTATCCTAAAAACTAAAATGATGTTAGTGGATGCCATGCAAACGATGGATTTAGCATTGATAGTGACATTAGTTTCTGCACAAAGCAGACGGGTACCTTTAACTTTGAGTTTTGCAACTGAAGATGCCTTTTCAGCTGTAAATTTAATCTCACCCATATCTTCAGGGGAAACACACTTAAACAACAACACATAAGCTCTGCCTGGAAAAGAAAAACAAAGTGAAACAAGATTTCTAATATGTCATTAAATGAGTTTCTTTAAAGTCATTAAAGTCCCACTCCGATCATCTTTTTATCTATTGTAAAAGCATTCCCAGTGGGGTTTTTGTTTTCATCATGAATATATTGTTTTTTAGGTAAAATAAAAAAAAAAACCTGTGTTGTTTTCCAGGACATAGTTTCTGCAGAGCAGCAGTAGTTCATCAGAAAGCTGGCACAGAGCAATCCCGCCCCCTTTCCCTCCCCATTGCTGAGAGTTCAGAGCCAGGAGTTTGAACATATTTTCTACATCACAAACACGCTCCCTTTCAAAAGCCATTTATTTTCTACTCCTGCTTCACAACCATTCTGATAAAGAAACACTAATAACCCACGCCAATGAAAACTGTGTTTTTAACAAGTTCTTGTAGCATTTTTCTGATGATGGAGGACATATTTATTTTATTTTTTTAATGCTAATGTTAGCCTGGGTTTGTGAGGGGCTATAAACTAGCAAGAGAGAGTGTAAACAAAAAGTTGATGGGAAATTAGTTGAGGCTAACTTTTGCGACAAATTTCTAATGAACTCCTGCTGCTCTGCAGGAAATATGTTTTAAAAAACAACACATTTTGATTTTTACTAAAACTGCATAATCATAATTAAAAGAACACTGAGAATGATTTTACAATTAAAAAAACCTAGTTGGAGTGAGACTTTAAAAGGACCTGTGATTTCCTGAATATGTCTATGACGTACCCTCTTGTCTCATCTTGATGTTGTCACTGACTTTAAGTTTGGTGTTTCCTTTGTACCAGTGGCCGTCTACATCATCGTGTGAAATTTCACAAACAAAAGTCGCGCTCTCCTTCTCCATTACTTCCACATCTTCCAGCTTCTTCACAATCTTAATATCCCTGGCTGCAACCCGAATGCACACATCCAGTGTTAATGTGGAACTGCCAGGAGTGACCGATGTTTTCTTTGTGGCACCATCGTTACCGTGAACGCTGAGCTTAGCAGAGGTGTTGTCATCAGCCGTGCAACAGACGTAGGTGCCCGCATCTTCAGGAGTACATTTGGTGATGGTCAAAGTGCGTTTTTGTCCTGATGAATGACTGCCAAAATTCCTCCCTGGTTTCAGTTCAAGATCATCCTGGAGATTTTTTGTTTTTAAACATCATAAAGGGACAATACTTTCACTTGTTTCTTTCATCTCAGAGACCAGAATGAAATACGCAAGTCTTACCTTGAACCATCTAACCTCTGCGCTGGCTCTCGAAACTTCACATTCAAAAGTAACCTTTTCCTTCTCTGGAACTTTTATGTCAGTTAAAGGTTTGCAGATCATCGCAGGAGGTTCTGTGGCATAAAAACATTGAAGAAAAAATATCTCTATTTCATAAAGTGACCTGGGGCTGCACGGTGGCGCAGTGGTTAGCGCTCCTGCCTCACAGCAAGAAGGTTCCCGGTTCAAGTCCTGGCTGGGGGACCTTTCTGGGTGGAGTTTGCATGTTCCCCCCGTGCATGCGTGGGTTTTCTCCAGGTACTCCGGCTTCCTCCCACCGTCCAAAAACATGCTTCATAGGTTAATTGGTTGCTCTAAATTGTCCATAGGTGTGGATGTGAGTGTGCATGGGTGTGTGTTTGTGGCCCCTGCGACAGACTGGCGACCAGTCCAGGGGTGTACCCTGCCTTCGCCCATGAGTAGCCGGGTTAGGCTCCGGCAACCCCGTGACCCCGAAAGGGATAAAGCGGCTTGGAAAATGGATGAATGAATGAATGACCTGTAAGAGGCAGAACTCACCTGTGACAACCAGTTTGCCTGAAGTATGGACTCCTTCTGCCTTAAAGGAAACGGTTCCAGCATCTTCTCTCTTCAGGTTAGACAGCGTTAGTGAGTGCTTCGTTCCTAGGACTGTGATCCTGCAGTTTGCTCCAGACTTCAACTTGGTCCCATCTCTGGTCCATGAGCCCTCAACATCCTCTTGACTGAGCTCTACCTGGAAAGTTGCACTCTCTGTTTCATGTGCTTTGGTTTCTGCAAGACCCTTAATGACATGGATCTTCTTCACTGCAGAAGAAGAGAAAATAACTTTTCAATCGAGAAATGAATTAACACAGACAGTGAAAAGTTGCTGTTCACTTCCAAACTATCTGGAGGGATCAGTCTTACTTTCCACGGTGAGCTTGGCCTGAGTTTTGTCATCCAAAGTTTCACAAGAGTAGATGCCTCGGTCATCAGAAGTTATTTTCTTGAAGACCAAAGCCTGCTTAGCTCCATCAAGCTGCATCTCAATGTTTCCTGCAGGCTGCAGCACCACACCGTTCTTCATCCACCTGACCTCATTCGAAGCCTTACTGAGCTCTACTTCCAGTTTAACTTCACTCTGCTCCTCCACTGTCAGGTTTTCCAGCTTTTTCTTAAAGGTCACAGGTTCATCTAAAAGAAGCAAAGTGGATGCTTAAAAGATAGTCCCAAACTTTCATAACTATGACCACAAAGTTTTCTCTTACGTTGAACTTGCAGAGTCGCATTGCATGTTTTGCCCTCTGCGTCAACACTTATCTCGCCGGCGTCTTTCTGGGTAACAGAGGTGATGGTAAGCAAGTGACTCCCAGCGCCATGTTCAGTCTTGTACTTCGGACCAACGGTGATGGGAATATTTTTGTGGAACCACCTAACATTGGCATCTGCTGGCGTTGTGGCACACTTAAAAATGGCGTCTTTTCCCTCTGTAGCCACAATATTGTTCAGCTTAGTGGTCAGCCTCACGAGTCTTGGTGCTGAAAACAATGAAAAAGACTTAGTTTACTTTCAATTTTCTACAATAATGAAATCAAACAAAAAAAATAGTTTGGATCAAAAGTAACAATCCCAATTTCGTGGGGGAATTAATGTTAAAAAAATATATATGCTTCAATAAAAAGTGTAAAATTTGGCAGATAATTAGGATAAAAACATAATTAGTCTCTACCCCTTCCCTTATGGCGTAAATGAGAACGGAGGAAGTTAAATATGAGCTCAATCAATGTATTTATTACTGCAAGGTATTATACTACAGCCTTTATAATCACATTACTCTTTGTATTACAGTTTGTTAGCTCATGTTTTGGCCCTGAAATGCAAATCACTTCAACGTATAAACATATTAAAGATCTCAACAACAAATAGAAAAAGCAAAGCAAATAATAAAAAATACATTACAGTTTGGAAATCAAAACACATTTCCAAAAAATGAAATGAAATTAAAATGAAAACAAAAATAATTATTGTGTTAAAAAAACATGAACACAGTAAGAAACCGGAAAAGGTAGGAACTATAGAACATTGCTGATTAGATGATGACATTGGATTTTTGATGTTTGGAGTTGTTTCAAATGTGTTTTTAATGTCTGCATTTTGATAAAAGTTTTATGATTAGTTCAGAGCCTTTCTGGAATGGATTCATGCCAAATAACTTTTGGTTAAAATGATGGACAAACATCATCATCCAACCAGCAATGTCAAGTGGTTCCTACCCTTTTCAGTTTTTTATTGTGTTTCATTTTCATTTCATTTTCATTTCATTTTCTGGAATAATAATAAGAAATTCACAACATACAACAGTTGAAAAACATGGAACTGTTCTTTAAATACTTCTTTATTATCTATCTATCTATAGATTTATTTATATAGCATATGCATTTATATATATATATATATATATATATAGTCATATATGAGGAACAGTGAATGCCAGATGCAGAAAAATGTAATAAATAAAAAATGCAATAATGTAAAAAATAAAAATGTAAAAGAAATACTGTATGCTTTCAGGGGTACAGTCTGCTTACAGTCCACAACGTGTGAATAAGTGCAGTTGGTGCAAGTTTTACAACATGAAAGACCCACTCCAACGAAAATAGTGCTTTAACATGTAGCAGCTTTTTTATCCTGATGGAGGACGTATAAAAGATTAAAACAGCGTTTCTAAGTATTTGTTTATTCTAATCGTGTTGGATGAGGAGCAGATTAAACCTGCTTTGAAAAAGCTCAGGTTTGTGACGCAGCAATTGCCATGGGCGGGCCAAAGTCTTCAGTCTCCGGTACAATTCTGAAGTGGACGATTCTGACTCATGCGATCTGGCTCCTGATTGTATATATGCTATGAGATGGTGGGAGAGCATGTAAACAAAGGAATGCTGGGAAATTTGCGGAGCTAACTTCCAGATCAACAGTCTCACCCACAACCCAGATGAGAGTTTCTAATGAGCTCCTGCTGCGCTGCAGACACTATGTCTTAAAAAAAAAGACAATGAACTTTCGTTTGCAGTTAAAGAAGGCGGTGTGAACTTTCTGTCTGCATCCTCTGACAATCTGCAAAGTCATGGAATCTGTACAGGTGTTTTAACTCTAAAACTTTATATATATATATATATATAAATAATGATGGTTTTTCAGGTTTGAACCAAACATTGAATGGTTACCTTTGGAGGTTACTTTAGCAGAAGTCTTGTCACTTTTACAGTCACAGCTGTATTCTCCTTCATCTTCTTTCGTCATGCCGGTCACAGTGAGAGCTCGCTTAGCACCATCTGTTCCGATGCAGTACCTGCCTCCGGGTTTGATCTCTTTGCCGTCATGTTTCCAGACAACATCCCCCAAGGCTTTATTTAATTCACAAACCAGGCTCAGTGTCCCGCCTGATTCAACAGAAGCAGCTTTCAAAGGAACAACAAACTTCAAAGCTGCATCTGAAGGAAACCACAAGAGTTCACCGATGGAGGTCACATGAACGTGCAGGGATGTGTTTGTGGAAACACAACTTACCTTGAACCTGAACCTTGAACTCCATTTTGTCATCTGAGGTCTGACAGGAGTACGTCCCGCTGTCTTTGGTTTCTGAGCGATTCACCGTCAGAGTCCGGCAGAGGCCATCTTTTTTCATTTCATACTTGCCGCCCTCCTTGAGCTCCACGTCATCTCTGAACCACCGGACGCTGCTGCTTTCTGCAGTCAGCTCGGTGGATAAAACAATGCTTTCACTTGCTTCGACGATATATTTATCCTTAACTGGCTTCTTCTGGAACTTGACAGCAACATCTACAAAAAAAAAGGAAAAGCATGATTTCAGATGAAAACATTGAGTTTCTGAAGAAGAAAATCCTTTGTTACCTGTTGACTTTAGCTTGAATCCCAACTTTTCACTTCCAGCTTCACAGGTGTATTCTCCAGCGTCTTTCTTCTCCATGCTGTCAATAACCAGCATGCGACTTTTTCCCTTTGACTCTGCGTGAATTGTCTTGCTTGAAATCAGCAGTTTGTTGTCTTTGTACCATTTGACCTCCGTCTTCACATCGGCCACCTCGCACTTCAGGGTGACTTTCTCAGAGAGCGCGGCCTTCACCTCCTTCTGAACAGAATCTTTGTTGGAGAAGGCAGACACCGATTCTAAAAATGGAATAAAAGAAAAACAAATATACACCTTTACTTTACCACAACAGAAAACATAATTTTCTTATATATGTACACATAACAGCAGGACTACACTTCAAATCTAAATTTAAATGCATATAATAAACTCGACAGAAATCACTTATTACTCTACTGTTTAAAAAAAGTGGTCATAAGGAAAAATCTAAAAAGAAATTAATATATTTATATCACTATTTTATGCCTTTTGCCTTCATGAAAGTAAAATTATTCATCAAGTGATCACATGGAGGACGTAACACTAATATCAACTAATTCTAATGTGAGGATTATGTCACATTTTGAAATACATTTCTTTATAATGATGTACTCGCAACCCCTCTGACATAACAAAAAGGTTTAGAAAAATAGCCCAGGTCAAGACCCCCTACTACGAACTATCATCATACGCAATAGAGCTCCAAGACCAAGTCATGTAGAGCTTTCAATTCAACAATATTTGAAATGTCATTTTCAAATTCAAATGTAATTAATCAAAAATATTTGGAATGTTATCCTGAGAATTAACAGCCTAAAGAAGTGGAAGAAAAGTAAAAAGCAAAATATTTTAAACAGAAATGTCCCTGATCAACAGTTCTGAGAGATTTAAATCAAAACTTCTGGGATTCTTCTTATATTTATGTCGTTTTCCTAAGAAAGGCATTATTTCTCAAATCAAACATTCCTTAAACTACTGTAACAAGTAGAAAACATGTTTTAATAATCCACAAAGAAGGGAGTTTAGTTTGTTTTTGTTTAAATATAAAGTCTTTCCGTACCATCCAGGTGTATTTTAAAGCTCATCTTGTCAGTTCCAGCCTCACAGGTGTATAC
>BSAI01000012.1:44781497-44967958 GCA_036245035.1 Adrianichthys oophorus | reverse complement strand
AGGGTGGCTGTCTTGGAGATCGTGGCCTTCACCTCCTTCTGGACAGATTCTTTTTGAAGAAAAGCCGGCTGCCCCTGCGTGTCTGGACGGAACATGACAGTATTTTGTGCGTGTCAGCTGTAATGTGCATACATGAAAGCAGTTAGGTAATGGTCTTACCTGCCACCTGAAGTTTAAAGACGAGCTTTTCAGATCCTGATTCACAAGTGTACTCTCCGGCGTCTTTCTTCTCCAAGCTGTCGATTACCAACTGGCGAATCTTGCCTTTTGCCTCGACGTGAACAGTTTTACTGGAAGTGAGGAGCTTGTGATCTTTGTACCATTTCACCTCTGTGTTGGCATCAAACACCTCACAGCTGAGAGTGGCCCTCTGGGACACGTTGGCTTTCATTTCCTTCTGGACTGAATCTTTGTTGGAAAAGACTGGCTGGATGTCTGATGGCAGATTTATGACAGGAAAATGGCAAATCCGTTTGTAAGACAGGATCCTAAAAAGCTTTGTAACATTCTACCTGTACTTACCTGCTACTTGGATCTTAAAAGCCATCTTCTCTGACCCCGCCTCACAAATGTACTCTCCAGCATCCTTCTTCTCCACGCTGTCTATCACCAGGTGACATAGTTTTCCGTTTGACTCAGTGTGAACGGTTTTGCTGGAGGTCAGCTGCTTGCCGTCTTTGAACCATTTGACCTCAGTTTTGGTATTGACGACCTCACAACTTAAAGTGGTTTTCTGGGAAACCGTGGCTTTCACTTCCCTCTGAACCAAATCTTTGTTGAGGAACACTGGTTGAACATCTGAAAGATAAATGAGAGTTTCTAGTAGAAATCTGAGAAACTTTTTATCAACTGAAGGGTTTTTATTACTAATAAGTTGTATCCTTTGTTATACATTTTTCCCACTCCACTCCAACTACATTTTTTTTCTATTGTAAAATTGTTCCCAGTGATCTTTTAATTATGATTTTGCTGTTTTTAGCTCAAATTAAAATAAAAACAGGTTGTCTTTTTAAGACAAAGTTTCTGCAGAGCGGCAGTAGTTCATTAGAAATTAACCCTTTGCGTTGTGGGCGGGACTGTACGAGGAAAAATTAAGACATGAATGGATCAGTTGGTCTGCAAGTGGATGCTTCAAAATTTGGAGCGGAGCAGTGAGCCTTTGAGCGGCCCATCACAAACCTGAGATTTTTTTCTAACCCCACGTTTTCATCTGATCATATTCATATCAAATCATATTTGAACATGTCATGATGAAAAAAGATTTTCATTGGAAGGGACTTTAAGGATCACATGGAGTTGGAAACCAGTTGAACACAGTTGTGTTGAACAAAAGCTGTTGGGGGGGGTGGCTTGAATACTTTCTTTTCTACTGAATAACAGGAGGCAATTTGAGAGTAGCTGACCCTGATTGGCTCTCATTTATCGAAGGATTTAGAGCATGTGGCCACTTCCAACATACTGCATATACAGCATAGATGACCATATAAGGTGTTAAGACCATGAAGAGCTTCTCCTTTCTTCCCATGGGGATTGGTCATGGAAGTTACACAGAGCACACCCCTGTTACTTTATGATCTGTTTGAATCTAACTTTTTCACGACCCAGAGCGCTCTGTACAGCTTTGATCCAACTCTTCATTAAAAGAACTGAGAGTTTTTGTCACTTTCTTCCTTATCGACAAACTAGGTGAGGTTAGCGAGAGCATCTCACCCGACTTAAGTAGAATATGAGATGTTACTGCTTTACAGTTTAATCAGTTATTTTCTTTCACTCTTTTAAATTCACTGAAATGCTACTGAAACTATGCTCTTGTCAAAGTGCTAAACTAATCCCAAAAACACGACCAAGAATGGAGATGCGAAACAAATAAACGAGTTCTACCTGACACAAATATCTTGAAGGAAATCTTCTCTCCTCCAGCTTCACATGTGTACTCTCCGGCATCACTCTTCTCTGCCTTTTCAATCACCAGCTGACGGACAGTGCCCTTTGCCTCTGAGTACACCGTCTGACTGGACCCAAGCAGCTTGCCGTCTTTGTGCCATTTCACCTCCATCTTGCTGTCAGACACCTCACAGCTCAGTGTTACTTTCTGGGAAAGAGTTGCTTTCACCTCCTTCAGGACGGACTCTTTGTTGATGAAAGAAGCTTGGGCTTGAGTTTCTGAAATTAAAAAAAAGCATTAAAGCCCCGAGCGGGGTTAGATGGCATGCAGGTGCTACCTGTCGCCCTTGCTTCCTGCCTCTACGTGCCACGGCTGCCCTCGGCATTTACCTTTGACCTGACCTCACTTGCTGAGCAACCTCTACTGACCCTGACTCCCCTCTTTCACTTTCAGAGCTGTGGAAAAATTGATGTAAAAAACACTTTTTTTCAAAATAGAGGCTTTTCTGTTGGTTTTATCTCCATGGTGATACCAAACAGATCGACCTCATTTTCAGAAGCAGCGGCAAAATTAAACTTTTTGATTTCTTTACCAACAAAGGTTATTTGCTAGCCACGGCCACAATCCTAATATGTTCACATCCTGCCTTATATCATCTTGCTCAGCTCTGGTCAGGGATCAACGAATTACCTTTTCATAGTATTCCGTAAAAAAATGTGCGAGTAATAGAAGTCACACCACATTTGCGAGCTCGCCACTCGCATGCAGTTCAAAATCTACAACTTCCAATTGCAACATTTTTTTATTTGCAATGGCTTCCCAATGATTCCCAAGAAGTTAGGAGACGACTGATGAAAATCCCTAGGAAGAGTTTTTGTTTGTAACTGGTACTAACTGCTACTGATTTTTTTTTCTTTTTGAAATTCAAGATGGCGGTCTCTTTTTGAGACTTAAGCTGGCAGCATGTGAGCATGTGAGTAAAATTTGCTGAAATAAAAGGCTATATTATTCAGTACTTGAAAATCCCCAAATCTCATATTTTGCCACAAAATGGCCGCAAAGCTCACGGTCATGTGGCCATCCCATAATAATTAGAAACTTCCTTTGCATATCCTCAACACAAGTAAAGTGATTTCGTAAGTGGATTCCAACTTTTTTTTTTTTTTTTCCCGAGTCAGCAGACTCTTTTTGCTTTTTGCAACAATTTTTTTGTTTATCGTGTACAAAATTTTAACATTGTTATATCGTATGTTATATTGTTTTGTTCAGCTTGAGCTGCAGAATTTGTGTATACCCTTTTTATGAAATTCCGGTAGAAAATGTGCGAGCTAGCCACGATTGCATCAGTTACGAACTCGCCACGCCGTTCAAAATCTACAACTTCTAATTCCAACAGTACCTTCCCAATGATGCTCAAGAAGTTACAAGACGATCGATGAAAATCCTTGGGACCAGGTTTCATTTGTAGCTGGTAATAAATGTGGAAAATTCAACATGGCGGCCTCTTCCCAAGCTCAAGGGTCAATAAAACGTATGTGGTGCTTGTAGACTGAAGCTGGCAGCATGTTTGTGAAATTTCGTGAAAATCGGAAGAACAAAAGCGTTGTTTTCCCATATTGTGGAAAAACGTGAAATCTCACTTCTACAAAATGGCCGCCAAGCCGTGGGTCGTGTGGCCATCCCATAATAATTTTAAAAGTTCCCTTGGATGTCAAAGTCATGTGTGTTTTGTTTTTGTTTTGTGTAGTTTGAAATATATATTTTTTACTCTATAAGCGATTTTCGACCCATTAGTGTTTTTACGGTTTGCTCGCCGTGATGTCATCATCTTGGGTGTGTGTGTGTGGGGGGGTCGTTCACTATTACCAAAATTCATTTTTGCTGGGTGCCAGGTGTGTGCAAAGAGTCCTACCTTTGATTTTGACATGGAATGTGACTTTGTCAGCTGCTGTCTCACAGGAGTAATGGCCTTCGTCACTTTTCTTGGCGCCCTTGATGATGAGCTTCCTTTGAGTCCCTTTTGAAAAGATTATAGTTCTTTGGTCCTCTGTAATCTCTACTTGATCCTTTCTCCAAACAACAACAGCTCTGGCAGGAGAGACTTCACAGCTCAACTCAAGATCTCCTTTGAGTGAGGAGGATAACCCCATAGGACCTCTTGCCTTATTTAGAAACTTGGCAGGTTCATCTAAAAGATGAACAAAAGAAACTTTATAATAATATTTATTAAGTAAGTCAGTAAGAAAGTAGAAGAGAGAGATTTCAGCGATTTTAAAACAGGTAAAGAATTGCTTAAAAAAAGGAGAAGACGAAGAAGAAGAGTCAGCAAAAAGCTCTTCTAAATAAAAATGCTTTAACTTGAAGTTTTAGACACTCGACTGAGTCAGTCTGGGACAGAGACAGAGGGAGCGACTGGTTAAAAGGCAAGCTCTGCTCAAGTTTTAGGAACACATAAAAGATTCTCATCAGTGGACAGCAAGGAACGTGCATGTGTGTAGGGGGTTTAAAGGTCATAAACATAAGTAGGTTTGTCTGTGAAAGGCTCTAAAAACTGAACCTAAAATCTATTCTAAATTTAACAGAAAACTAGTGTAGCAATAAAAGCAGGGGGTGACACAAGTTCGCTTATGGGTTCCTGTGAAAGCCTTGATGCAGAATTTTGGACAAATTGGAGACGTTTAAAAGACTTTGGAAAAACAAGTAAAAAGAGAATGACAAGAGATAAAGCATGGATCATCAGCTCACGATCAGATCGGGATAAAATCGTTTTTATTTAGGCTAGACACGTTCCTCAGGTGATAAAAACATCTTTTCTAGGAGCTACACTAAGCTAATAAACAAATGAGTGCAAATAGTGATTTTGAGGTTTCTGAACGTACCTTTCAGGTTGAGTTTTATGGGTAACTTTTCATTTCCTAAAACACACTCATAAATGCCCACATCTTCCTCCGTCACATTGTGAACCACCAGGATCCTCTTTCGATCTATCACCACATATTCATACTTCTTGCCAACTTTGACCTCCCGGCCATCTTTCATCCAAACAACCTGAAAAACCAGATGTGCACATTTGGTATTTGATCAAATTTGAAAAACGTATCTTGTTCATATTACAAAAATTGATAAGAAAAGAAACAAAAGGGCAGAAGATTAAAAAATCAAGCAAAAAAAAACAAACAAAACAGAAAAGTGCAGTACTGCTCATGGAGTACATCCAGGCTAGAGAAACCATGGAAATAGTAGCTCACTGCAGATACTTCTTTAATTTCTTTTATTTGCACCATAAGGTCAAATAGGTTTAAAGACCCATTCCAATCCTCTTTTGATCTATTTTCAAAGCGTTCCCAGTGGTCTTTTAATTATGCCGTTTTTAAACAAAAAACCTGTGTTGTTTTTTAGAACATAGTTTCTGCAGAGCAGCAGGAGTCCATCACCAATTTTGCCTCTTAATTGGGCGGGACCGTTGGTTCAGAGCAACCCCTCCTCACAATTTCCCACTAGCTTACAGCCTCTCACTTCCGCAACCTAACATTACCGGTACAACAAAAATGGCGAGCAATATTAGAGCTTTCCAGCCATGCAGTTTTGATCCAGATACAGGCTCGGACAAGGAAAACAAAGACGTACATGGATCTATTTGTCTACAAGTGGATGCATCAGAATAGAGCAGGGAGCTTGTGACCCACCCACCCACAAATACCATCTTTTTAACACAGCATTTTTAAACTGCTTCTGATTTAAAGGGATTTGAATAAAGAAATACTCAGAAATGCAATTTTGAGCTTCATTTTCTTTATATATGTCCTCCATTATCAGAAAAAATGCTACAAAGAACATGTTAAAAACACCTAAAGCGCCATTTTCATCAGAGTGGGTCTTTAAGTGATTTCTGAAAGCAAACAAACAAAAAAAGATTTACAAACCTTGGCTTCAAAGTCTGAGACCTCAGCAGTCAGCTCAGCGGCGTCTTGAACACTGCAGGTCACCTCTGCAGGACAATCAGACTTGTTGGTGAACCTAACAGGAGGGGCTAAAAGCAAAAGTTGTGCAGTTAGAATCTATCATTGTTTTGTGCTATAGATTATAAATGGCGTATACTTGTATAGCGCTTTACTACCTTCCTCGAAGGCTCAAAGTACTTTACGTTCCCATTCACACACAGCTGCCAAACACAGGCACCAACCTACCGTATAACCACCAGGAGCAAGGTGGGGATCAGACCTCGACTGGTCTACCTCTGCACCACAGCCGCCAACAATATTCATACTAAAAAGTTCATTTCACAACATCTTACCTTTCACAGATAAAATGCAGCTGCTCTCTGAGCCTCCACCCACAAATTTAACTTCGGCTCCATTCATTTCCATCGTCACGTTGCGGATAACCAGCGTGTGGGTGGTCTTTGACCTGGTGATGAGGTAGTCAGCTCCACTACGCAGGAGGCGTCCGTTTAAAGACCAGAAACCTGAGCAAACAGCGGACAGTTCCACAGACAGAGAGAACTCCTCACCGGAAACCGTTGAGCTGTTCACCAGACCTTTCCTCAAGTCTGCAGTGGGCTCTGAAAGGCAAAAGCACAAGATACATAAAAAGAGATGCAAAAGCAGAGACTCGAAAAAAACATAAACTCACCAAGATAGAAGCTTCCAGGAACCTCCAGGTAAGGACTCTGCCCAAAGTCATTGACAGCAGAAATACGGAATTGGAAGCTAGCTTCTTCAGTGAAGTTGCAGATTGAGATCTCGGTTGTAATGATAAGCTCTCCAGCGTTGCACCTTTGCCAGGTAGAGGCGCCAACTTTCCTTCTCTCCACAACGTAGCCTTTGATGGGTACAGGACGGTTGCTATCAGGAGGAGACCACCAAAAAGTGATGGAGGAGTCAGTCTTGTTCTGCACCACAGCATCTATGGGAGGATCAGGGGGATGTTTCCGTGCAGCTGTGGAGGGAAAAGAAGTTAAACCAGGAGCTCATCAGGATGAAACTGAACAAATCAACCAGCAACCAAATTTCAGTCACATTTTCTTATATGCGCTAGACCAGGGATGGACAACTCCAGTCCTCGAGGGCTGCATTCCTGCATGTTTTTCAACATACCATGCTCTGGTATGTTCTAATTGGCTGGACACACCTGAAGCAGGTAATCCGGGGCTTGGATATCTGGAAATCATGCAGATACTCCTGCCCCCGAGGCCTGGAGTTATCTGTCCCTGCACAAGATGGTTTCTCACATGAAAACACAACCTGCTACATATTTCAAGATGTTGTAAAAAAGAAAATTAGTATGAATTATTTATTAAGTATCATATTTTAACATGCCCACTAAATCTCCAACAATAATATGTTGTGACCATTAACTACATCTAAGAACTGGACTGAGTGCACCCCCCCCCTCTGGTGTTCAGCATCAACACATGTGGACTGATACCAACTGAGTGACTGCCCTAAGATTAGAAGGTAACGAGTTCAAATCCACACTCAGCTCATGCCACAGACTCTCTGCTTGACAGTCAGAATTAAGGGGCTGGATTGGGGCTTAAACCAGCAAATGTTTCCCATGCTGTCTGCAGCTCACCCCCTCCAGGCGATGGGTCAAACGTGGAGAACAAATGTCACACACCCGGATGTGTAAAAAGTAAAACCAGGATTGACAGTAACCCCTCCCCCCCTCACGTTTCAAATAGGAAGTACCCGCTGGCCCCCCAAAGCCGAACTTCTATTGAGAAATAAACAGCTATTACGTGTATATCATTATATTTGTCAGAATAACCATTCTTGTTCTGCTACATCTCTTTAGCATCTTTTTGCTAATCCAAATATTTTTTTTCATGATATTTTTCGTTTACCACAAGTTATTCAAGTTATAAACTGGCCAATCAGATGTCTCAATAAAAACACGTGGTTCCTGCTGGCCCCCACCTCAAACTTTCGCAACGTTTGATTGACAGATTCTCCCAAGGCCGCTTTCAGCAGAAGGGGCGTGGCCATCCAACTGATTAGTGAGAGTGGTTGCCATAGAAATGTTGACTTAGACTGACTCAGACCAATCACCACTTACTAATGTCATCTAGTTTCAACATGGTGACATCCGTGTCACAGGAAAATGGCGATTGAATTGATCTAATTTCATTAGAACCAGAGGTTTGAATGTTCTCCTCATGTTCTCCTATGTGGGTTTTCCCTGTACTCTTGGGCTTCCTCCCACAGTCCAAAAACATGCAACGTGAGTTGATTAATGTTTCAAAATTCTCCCTAGGTGTGTATGCCTTTGCATGTCTCTGTGGAGCTCTGTGATGGCAAACTGGCAGACTGGCAAACTCCGCTTCTCACCCGACAGTGGCGGATAGGCCCCAGCATCCCCATGAAGAATCCCCAAAAAGGATTCAGCAGGTTTGGGAAATGAATGAATGTATTTGACTCACCTGTGACAGAGAATCGCGTGGAGGTTTTGCAGTCTCCAGCTACAAAGGCCACTTCTCCGGAGTCGTCTGCCTGACAATCCCTGATTGTCAGTGTGTATTGTCTCAGCGTGGAAGCAATGGAAAAGCGGGAATCTTGCTTCAACTTCTCGCCGTTCCGAGTCCAGTACGCGTCCGGACACGGATGTTCCAGCTCCACGCAGAAGATGACCGTGTCACTGACAGGAACTACTGTCCTTCGAGGAAGCTTTTTAGTGATATTGCCTGAGATGAAGAAGCCAACACACTTAGAATAAAATAATATTATAGGAGTTCACATTGACTCTAACGGGATTGTTGAACACACTAAATGTCAGTTGGCTTGAAGAAGTTTTTACACTTTAATAAATAAAACCATATAAACAACCAATAATACAAGGAATATAAAAAAATTTAGCAGGAAATACTAATCAAACTGGTAAAATCACATGAGAAAATATTTTCTGGTTTGAAAATTGGAGTTTATATTTATATTTGACAAATGGATCAATAAATATAAAAATCTAATTTGCAACTATTTCCCAAAAAATCCTCAGAATCATACCCAGGACAGTGAGCTCAGCCACAGTCCGGCTGCCCTCCTTCATTTCGCAGATGTATACGCCATCATCATTGGTGGTGACGTTATGTATGGTGAGACGGCGCACGGTGCCGTCCTCCTCCATGTGATACTTGTAACTTTGCTTCAGCCGCGTTTCCTCCATGAACCAGTTGGCCTGAGTGGCAACCAGAGGGACCTCACACATGAGCTTGGCCGAAGTTTTTTCCTGGACCTCCACATCCTGCAGCTTCCTCCTAAATAAAACTTTAGGCTCTGCCAGAGAGAAGATAACACCATTGTCAAGTTCCACAACCACTCGATTAACACTGTTTTGATCTAAAGCCTGTGTCTATTGAAAACACATCAAATGTGTTTCAGAATACATTTTGGTTAGGTTTATTTTGGATATTTTTCTTACAAATTGGCAATGGTTGACCTTGAAAGCTGCCTCTTTTAGTACTTCAATTTTTTTTTTACCCATAAAACCTCAAAAACGTTTATTTGCGAATCAAAAAAAAAGGATTAACCAGCATCATCAACACAAATCTATAACGGCACAGTTTGATTTCCAGGGTGAATCACTTCCTGAGGGCCGTGCGTCTGTGAGGTCCAGGGAGTGAGTCCAAAGCAAATGTTAACCACTCATCAGCAGCAGAAAATAGATGCAATGCAATACTTTCCTTAAGAGGCTTAGCACAAATTTAACATTGTTATGAATAGCCCCATACATTATGCAGAAGGGAGCAGAAATCCACACACCTGAATATTGTAATGACAACAGAAACGAAAGCAAAAGAGTTTCTGTTTAAAAATGATTTTAAAATTCTCCAATGCAGTGTTAGTTTAGAGCTTCATTGTTTTTCTCTTTTATATATATTTTATGTGCACTTGTGTGCAAACAAAAAGAGAATATACAGATCTTTCTGATTTTGAAGGATTTCATATTATCTTATTTATCCTTTTATGGCTATTTAGCATAAACTAGGCATATGCAGTTTGTCTGTTGACACGAAAGACTTACCTTTCACTGTCACTAACACAGCACTGTAGGTCTGCCCAGCCATGTTTGTGGCATTGCAAGTGTAAAGGCCGTTATCACTCTGCTTGCAATACAGGATCTTCAGGATGAAGTTCTCGGCTTGGTCCTCGTAGATGACGTGCCTGCGGCCCTCGCTGATGTTCGTCCCATCCTTCCTCCAGATGATGTGGGGTTTGGGATGACCAGTCACAAAGCAGCTAAGTTTGGCGTGTTTCCCCTCAGTTACTGTGCACGTGCGGGTGAACACGCCCTTGGGAAGCTTGGCCAGAGCAGATGCCCTTAACTCGTGTTCCAGGTTCAGTGAACTCAACACGTCGGCCATGTTGGTTGTGGAGGAGGAAGAAACGGAGCTGCTCTTCTCTTCAGAGCAATAGATGGAAATGTCCTTCTTCATTTCCTCTTTGCGTTTCTGCAGATGGGAGAGCAGAGAGGTGTTTTTGTCCACAGACGTGTGGCGAGCATCCTGCGTGTCTATGGCGAGGGTTGCTGCAGCCTGGGAACGGCCCACAGAGTTTTGGGCCCTGCAGGTGTAGGTGCCGCCGTCCAGATTACGAACACTCTGAATCTTTAATGTGCTGCTGTCGCCGTCAGAAACTATCTTGATGCGGTTGGTCTCTCCAAGGTAGCGCCCATCCTTCTCCCACTCAAAGTTGGCCTCAGGGTGAGCTGCGACCCGGCAGTGGAAGACGACATCTCCCCCCAACCCTACACGGGTGGAGGAAGGCTTCACCATGAAAACAGGGGCCCTTTGAGACATCTCTGTTGGCAGGGCCACTTTCAGGGTCACAGCAGCATACGCTTCCCCAACACTGTTTTTGGCTCGGCACATGTACTGGCCACTGTCCTCAAGTGTTAAATCATAGATGGTCAGGCGGTACACATCTCCGTCCTCCACGGTCTTGAAGCGGCCCCCAGATGTGAGTTTGAGTTTGTCTTTTTCCCAGCTTATCACTGGGGTGGGGCTGCCCACAATAGTGCAGCTGAGTGTGGCATCCTTCCCCACACACACCGAGAAAGCCTTCGGCCGAGTGAGAAACCGGGGGGCCCCTCCAAAGAAGTTCTGATCCATTCTTTGTTCTTTTCCTGTCATTAAAGAAAACAGCTGTGTGGATGCATTTTGATACAAGACCACTTTTAATGTCAACAGAATCCTGAAAAAACAAGAAACTAAAACACTCTTTTTAAATCAAGTTCGAATTAAAGCCACAAGTATGGTGTTGTATGACCCACTGGTGTTACCCACCCACGCTGCCCACTTTTGACATGCCCTCACTGGCTAAGCTGCTGCTACACGCCCCTCCCTTTTCTCTTCGGCCCCTGCCGCCCTGGTCAGAGCTGCACTTGACAAATTAAAAAAAAATACTTTTTACTGTTCTGCTCCTCTGTCAGAATTATCTCCATAGCAACCATTTTATTTTTGCCTGGCAGGGACGAACAGGTCGGTGTAATTTTTTAGAAGAATCTGCAAAAGTAAATTTCTTGAATTCCTTGGCAACAGAAGTTTCGTTAACCATGCCTACATTCCTAATATAGTCACATAATACAGTGACATTCTAACAAGTTCATATTGTGTTGCTCAGCTTGAGTCAATGATTCATGAATTAATGTATATAAAATGTGCGAGCAACAGAGGAATGCTACTTTTGCTAGCTCACCACGCTAACAATGTTAAAAATCTAAACTTTAAAACCAACTTTTTGTTCCAAAACAGTTTCCTAATGATGCTCGAGGATATAGGAGGTGAAAGATTGAAATCCATAGGAGGAGTTTAACTCTGTAGTAGATACTAAAGGTGATTTCTTTTTACATTTTTTTTAAATAAAAGACAACAGCCTTTTCCCCGAGGTCAAAAGTGAATAAAGTGTTGGTTGTGGTTGTAGAGTAAACCTTGAAATTTTGGTGAGTATGTTGCAAAATGCGCAGACAGAAAAAAGAATTGTGACAACAACTTGGTCCTTGCAGTCCAGGACTGCTGCAGGACAAAGCTGTACAAAACAAAAAAAACAAGCGTAGATATAAAAACAAATTTAAAAATAGCCTCTGT
Source organism: Adrianichthys oophorus (assembly GCA_036245035.1). NCBI lineage: Eukaryota > Metazoa > Chordata > Actinopteri > Beloniformes > Adrianichthyidae > Adrianichthys > Adrianichthys oophorus. The sequence continues at coordinate 44,955,992 of BSAI01000012.1, read as the reverse complement.
GGTGTGAGAGGATCAGACAAACCTGATGAGTGAAAGTGATAAGGCATGAGTGAATCTTTAGATGCAACCATGCTCATCATAAGCGGTGTAAAGTGAAGAGAAATGCCAGCATTTTCAAGGTGTTCGGGCCTTCGCTCACGTTTAACACTGATATAAATAAAACAGGATCAGGAAAGAAACCTACAGGTTACATAGGAGCTCGAGAAGCAGAAATCAAGCTGATGGACATCTTGTGGATAAAAGATGCAGAAACAATGCTATTGATGAGAAAAGAAAGCTTTTTTTAAATTATAACACAGGATTTCTTTGAAAAATTTGCAGAAACTATTACTCGCTTGCCTCAATTAACAGGCCCCCTACAAATAAGACAAAAATTCTTTACATTTTCTTTAAACAATAAAAAAAAATCTGCCAATGGGTAAAAAAAAAAGATCTTATCGAGATTTCTAATCACTAAGACATGGTTTCCTGAACAAAGATTATTTTACATTTAAAAACTTCCTAAGCAGAATATTTTTCTGGCAGAACAGAAAATAAGACATTTTGTCTTGAAGCAAGGCTCTTTTTTACTTTCTTAAAATTCTGTTCTTGCAGTGATGTGACACATTTTTCACCTGGTGGGCTTATATTTAATGTTCATTTTTTATTCTATTAAATTACAGAAAATGCAAATATTACTTGGTATATTTTTCTCCTTTGGGGTGCTGTTAAATACAGTGCATAATGGAAAAAAAAAGGTATAAAACCATTTGAACACATAAGTGATAGTAAAGGATCTGCCCACACCCTGAACTTGCAGATTCAACTGCATAATGCCACAGAGCAGCTTGAGTTAAGCAACACAACAAACGAGTTCCACTGTTACAAGGTCATAGTATATATATGTGACTGAGTTGGTGACATTTGCCTGCTTTTGTCACCTCTGTAGCTTTTACCGCCTGTCCCAAAAATAACCTCAGCTGTCAGGGCTCATCTCTCTCCACTGCCATTTGTAGAAGCCAGAGGCCGTTTGATAAAACTCTGGAAACTTTATTTATTACTACCTGCTTGGCAAACTACGGATCCCTTCAAACAAGGATATATTGAGACTAATAATTTGCAACAAATGAAGCCACAAAAAGTTGTGTAAAATAATTTGAGTGGGGTTCCCACCCCCAAGATTCAACAATAGAAGAAATGGGGAAAACGTTTTACAGTAGTGTAACTAACTTTGGTTTCTTTGTGTCTGGTGTCATTTATTTTAACGCAGACAAGTGAACCTCCCCTTCGCTCGGTTACAGTAGAAAGGCATAGATCATAATAATAAGCCCAACATAAAACTTATTGACTCACCTTGGATCCTGAGCCGCACAGGTGAACCACGTGACCGTCAATTAGTTGGAGAAATTTCCAAATGAGAGCTGCAATCCCAGATGGTTTTTGAAAATCTCTTCTTTATGCTGCAATCTCCGTGAAATGGTTGTAAATCCAGGTTGATGGAACGAGTCCCAGCCTCCTGCGGTGCTTGACTTCACTTATTTTTCCTTTCTTCTCCGGGGGCTCATGATGCCAAATAGCTGACGTTCCTACTTTAGCGCTGCCTCCTTTCCAAAATAGACCTGTCATTTGCAGCAGATAGGAGAGGAGGCCGGGTAAAAGAGCAGGCAGGTCTGGCCTCTGCTGGGCTGCTCACCACCTCAAGCTACATGTTAGACTAAATATTACAAGATGGGAAAATGTGCACAAACTCCCAGAAGACGAAATGAAATCGGTCGCCTTTAGAGTAAACATTTGAACTAAATTTCAAGCATTTTCACATTCTAAGCAACATTTTGTTCCCAAGTGTCAAACTGTTAAAGCTTTTAGTCAAATTTTAATGTATTTATTTATGGATCAGAATGCTTTGTGTTTGTTTGTTTGTTTTTTCAAAATATGATATATGAAATTATAAATGTTCCTTGTGGCCAAAACTAATACATGCTAAAATAAATATCACTAATAATGCATGATAAGAATGTTATGACATGTTTTGAAACATCCTATTATTCACTTTGTGTTACCAGGTATGAAAAGTGCAACAAGAAAATGTATCTTAAATCATTCATTCATTCATTTTCCAATCCGCTTTATCCCTTTCGGGGTCACGGGGTTGCCGGAGCCTAACCCGGCTACTCATGGGCGAAGGCAGGGGACACCCCTGGACTGGTCGCCAGTCTGTCGCAGGGGCCACAATCATACACCCACGCACACTCACACCTAGGGACAATTTAGAGTAACCAATTAACCTGTGAAGCATGTTTTTGGACGGTGGGAGGAAGCCGGAGTACCCGGAGAAAACCCACGCATGCACGGGGAGAACATGCAAACTCCACACAGAAAGGTCCCCCAGGACCAGGACTTGAACCAGGAACCTTCTTGCTGTGAGGCAGGAGCGCTAACCACTGCGCCACCGTGCAGCCCGTTTCTTAAATCATTTGGACAAATTTAAGCAGATCATTTTCAACAATAACACGAATCCTCCTTTAATTTCTTTGATAGTTTTTGTTTGAATGAAACTCAAATCAAAGAAGATTCTTAATTTTTCAGAAATAAACTATTAAATTTGTCTGAATATCTAAAAGTTTGGTAAATAAATTGTGACAAGTCACAGTGACATGTTAATTTTGTGTAAAAACTCCACATCAATGGATCACACAGTAGTTGCTAATAAAGATTTGTTTAAATAAAAGGGATGTAAAAAGTGCATCACCAAAATAAAACTCACTTCAAACAGCACAAAAGATTCCAAAAATCTCTTATTTTGTACATTTTTTATCAAATAAATTTGGATTTTTGTTTACACCAATGGAGGATTGCACTTTAAATGCAAAACTAGTTAAATTTGTGTGAATATCATTGGACACATCAGAAACGATGCCCTACATATGACATAACCAGCATTTCAAATCTTTTAGCAAGAATTAGAATGTGTAAAATCACAGATACTAGAGGTTTGGTGATGCTGTGTTTCTGCAGTCACATTAGTGACAGTTAATCCTGTCAGAATGGAGGTATGAAAGAGTCTAAAATTCAAAATCCTCCTTTACATCCCTGTGCAAGAATCATTTAACATTATTTCCCATAAAGTGTGAATGAAAACTACTAATAAAAAACTCTTAAGTACTAATTTGCTTCTCAGAGATGACTCCAACCTCCTGTTCTTCAGTGTTGCTGTGTGGGCTTTCCCCCCTCAGTGTCATTGACTGACAGCAGCAGGTCGCCTGGACTCTGATCTAATCTTCCCGAAACTCTAGCAGACGGCAAATCCACTGTGGCTCCACGTCTCCTGCTTCCTGGCTACTGTGCTTGGTTTCCAGATCTCTGGAGATACCGAGAGGAAAAAGTAAACCTGCAGGAAGTCCGTACTATTTGAAAGCCTGGTGTTTATGAAGAAAAATATGTTTGGAACTAGTCGTTCATATCTTTGTTTAACCAGTTTTATCCCAAAATTGTATTTCTTCCTTGTCAGTTCTGATGGTGTCACATCTGCTTGTCATGGCACTATTAGGGAAAGAACCGCCTCCCATTTCCGTTCATAAATGAAAACATTCTTTACCCTTTAATGCGGCCTCCCAGACATTCAGAGTAAGGTGGTGGTGGTATGATACTCCTGACACGTTGGTGTTGCCTCAAGAGCATGTAAAGCTAGGCACCCCATAGATGCTTTACACACCATAAACAGCAGATGGCAGACACATTCTACAACAGAGCAAGAGTCCCACCGAACCTCGGAGACTCTGAAAGCCTCCCGGAGGAAGAATAAGAAATGTGGAAGGGGGCAGGGTGTCACTGCACCACCAGTCCCACCATCAACTTAAAAAAACATTCTGATGTTCTCCTGCCGCTTTGCAGGAAAACGATGCAGGTTTTTTTGATTTTGGCTAAAAACAGTTAAAAGACCAGTAGGAACACTTTTACAACAGATCAATCAGTGACCAGACTTTCAAGCCTCGCTGTGGTTTGTGGACATTTAACTGGTTTTTCTTAAAAGAGACTTCAAGAACCCAGACAAGACATTGTGAATGTTTTTTCATGCTTTCAAACTTTATTTAAAAAACTTTCAACGTTGAGGGAAGTTTTTGTGTTTTAGCTGTAATGGGCTGTAGATGGATTGTTTCAGTCAATTCCACTTAATCAAGTCTTCTAGATATTTTTCAGGGTTTTTCTTTTTAATTTAGTGGTTTCTTCTTTTCATTTCAATTGTTTTTCCAACATTGCAACACCTTTAAAATATTTGGCAGGTTTTAAATGTTGGGAATGCACATAAACATTTGCAAACATAAGTAATTTAAATACAACTTCTGGATGTTTTAATTTGTAAAGTTTAGTCTGTAGAACATAAAAAGCTAATAGTTATCCAAATCCTTTTAATGATTAACTTCTCGTCCAAATTGACTGTGATCCATGCTGGAGAAATAACATTTTATTGAATGTTGACACATAAAAAGTGTCTGTAACAAGCAGCATCACGGTGGTGCAGACACGACAAAGCAAACAAAGGGAAGTGACTTTTTTTTTTTGTTTTTTACATTTGAACAAACACAAACAATCGCACATGAAATCATCACACACGCAAAACAAGTTACTTCTCTGGGAAACTAATGAAATAAAGCTGTGAAGAAAACCAGTTCTTTTGGCATGTTCCCCAATGCAGTTACAGAACACAAAGGTTTAGTAGGAAAAGCTGTCCAAAAGAGTTTTCAAACGTAGCACCGTGTTCCAGTCTCCATGATGCTCGGACTGGTGGATAAGAAATGACCGTGGGCTGACAGCTTTGGCCATGATGACAAGGCAGGCTCGCATTTTTTTGGTGGTTATTGATGACAGTACAATCCAAGACGCCATTAGAAGAAGAAAAGCAGTAGGGTTTCATAAAGACTAACACTTGATCTGAACGCCACAGTCTCGCCTTACGAGTCATATTCACTGCTCCACATGCTTTATAATACATACTTCTGAAAATACTTGGAGGCAATCTTCTGCTAAATATATATGAGAGGAAAAAAATATACATGTATGGAACATTTGTTTATTGCTTAAATAACATAGCTTGAAAATAAGCAAAAACTAATACTAAGGCACTGCTTGAAATTAAAATACATCAAAACCTACACAGAGAAGTAAATGTGGAGACTTTCAAAATAAAACTACGCTGAGCTCCAGTGTCTCTACGCCATCAAAACCTAAAGACTACTATTACACGGTGTGTGTTAAACAATGTGAACACTTCTGAGTGACAACAGTGAACATCTCATGAAAGGTCTTTTCTGTCTCTTTTAGATGAAAAAATCTTGGGAAGCACACAGGGAGAGCCGTCGTTTCTTAAAAGGTCACAAATGCAAACTGTTTTTATGCACATGTACACACTCGAAAATGCTTTCCATCAGTTCAGGTCTGGGATTGTGTCATAACACCTTTACCCAACACATGCAACAAAAAGAAAACTTAAATAAATTGTAAACACTGCCTGTGTAGCTTATGAGGTCTTTGAGTAGCAGGAAGGTTTTGCTTTTAGTTTTAAAGAAGTTTAGTGTTAGTAGAAAACAATATTTTATACACAACAAGCAGCTCTCGTCTTATCTTAGTTTAAGATTGGAAAAAAATAGGCCCGTTTTTTTTTTTCTGAAGTATAAAAACTCTGATGGAACTCTTTCCAACAAATTCAAAAATGTTTTTTTTTTCCTTAGGATAACAAGTTTTTAATAATGTAACTTTTTGGTAACTGAAAGAAATGTTTCTGTCAAATAAATAATACATATACACTTTAAGCGATTAGATATTTGGGGAAAAACACTTAATAAATATACGTAAAGCAAATAAAATACATTTCTTTTATTTTTCCTTATTGTGCTCTTGATTTGAAAACTGGAATTTTGGCCCAAAAAATGCCACAGCAAACAGTGTTCTAATTAATTTGTGATTTTTTTTTTAAAGTGTCAAATATGATCACAATAAATAAAGCTATTTAGTTTTAGTTTGTTAATAAAACTAATTTCAACATCAATGCTTAAATCATTTGCTGGACTCCAGGTTAAGGTTTGACTTTAAAAACAAAATCCAGTTTGGAAGTAGAACATTTTCACTAAATTTAATCAAAACTTTTTTTTATGCCACTGATACTACATGGACTTAGCAAATTCACTTTTTATAACATTAAGCCATAAAACAAACTTTAAGCTTTTCAAAATGCTAATTATTCTGTAATCCATTGTTGATGGGAATGCTTCTGCATGTTTTTAGACTTATGCGGGAGAAAACTACGGAGGCCCTGAGGTGCAAATCACACTAACAAATCACTCAACACAAAAACGTTCTAGACAATAAAAAAACAAAACAAATAATAATAACAAAACAACTTTACATTTTAGAAATCAAAACACAATTCCAAAAACCAGAACACAAAAAAATTCCGAAAACAAAAGTAATTTCCAGAAATGAAATATTAAAAAACTAAATCAAATTTGAAATTGGAAAAACTGTTATGGGGTGTCATGAATTAATTTCATTCTTTTAACATTTCATTATGATTTCTGGAAATAAGTCTTTTTTATCAAAACATTTCCCTTTTACTTTGTTTCATTCTTTTGGAATTGTGTTTTGCATTTTGGTTCCTGGAATTTTGTTTGTTTATTATTTGTTTAGATTTTTTTAATTGTTGTCGTGATTTTTTTTTTGTTTCTGTGGTAGGTGAATCGTTGATGTGATTTGCTCCTCAGGACTAATCGAAAATTTAAATAGAAAACCGACTGCTTTGACCAATCAGCTGGTTGTACTAAACAAAATCTGGGTTGAACAGCAGCATCAGAATGTGTTTAGACTAGAGATCATTTTACAAAGACAGGGATTTCTTTACAAGCGTATGTTGAAAACTTTTTTCTTTAAATCAGATCATAAATTATTTTTTTAAAGGATTAGATCTGCATTTTTTTAAACTGACCTTTTACAAAACATAGAAGAGCAGTTGACCACCACAAAGGCCAAACTTCACATGGTCAGTCTGTCCTCACAGAAGACTTTTTCTGCTCAGACACAATTTGACGCTTTTTGCTGAATTTTTGGAAAATGTTAATAAAAGCATAAAAGAATTAGTGAATTTTGGTGCACAGTGGCAGAGCAGAAGGTAGTCTTTGTCTGTCACTGTCGCGCAAAGATCCTATAAAAAGCACACTAGATCTGTATGCACATTTAGTTACAAAATCATGACGAAAATTGTTGGAAGACAAATGGTTTCCCTGTTGCCATGATATGACAGGATGAGGCGTGGAGATGCTGAGTCAGTGGTTTAGTCATCAGACTCCCTCTTAAACAAGCACTAGTGATGTTTTAAACATCCGTGCAGAATTCTCCGTCAAGATCATCTAAGGCCACAATGTTCAACAAAAAGAAAAGGTTGGTAGGCAATGCGTCCTTGCGAGATAAAAGGTTGTTTACAACGTTCACAAATGTCACAGGATGAAGAAACACGGAGCGTGGATGTCGCACAGCTTCACTGCAGGAGCAGACCTCATCAAAAAGGCACTTCAACAACTACTCCCTGTGCCATGCGTTGGAGTAGATCCAAGGTTGATCTCCTGATCTTCTTGATTTTCCTCTTCTACCTCTGCCCAGCCTCCCAAAGGAACCGGGCTGGATGTGGAAATGTTGGAAATGTGGCCACCATGAGTGTGGAAACCTGCATGCACAAAGACAGGAAAAGACTGTGGATCAAGTTTTTACAAATCCCTCTGGACATTTTTCTCCCTGAAATTTTTTCTAGAACATGCTGACTAATGTCATTTTTACATAATATGTACTAAAAAAAAGTCATTTAATAGGGCAGGAGTCTGAGGTTTTTTGTTATTTTTATTCAAACAAATCATTAAAACAACAATAGATAAATCAAATCCACTTGCTGATAGCAATAGTTATTCAGTTATTCAATCAGTTTAGGAAATAAAAGGAAGAAAATACATGTCTATTTGAAAGAACTAAGGAAAAAAACATGTTTGAAAAGGAGATAGGTAAAAGCTGCAGCTTTTTATAGACCCACTTCTATGAAAATTGTGTCTTTAACATGTTCTTGTGGTATTTTGCTGATGATTAAGGCAATAAATGAAGAAAATTACCCTTAAAATAGAATTTCTGGGTATTTCTTTATTAAAATTGCTGTGAATCAGGAGCAGATGGCAAAAATTTATGAAAAAAAGCTTATTTGTGACGTAGAAAATACGCTGGGGGGGACAGAAGCAGTCTGCCTCAAGCTCTGGGCAACAGGGAAAGGAAGGGGGGGCTGCTCTGTAAAAATAATGAACATCGCAACACCTCCCCTCTCAGGTTCCCAAATAGGAAGTGCCTTCTGGTTCCAAGAAGCCAAAATCATAGACTTCTATTGAGAAATAGACAGTTATTACTCAGTCATTTTGTTTGTCAGAATAACCATTCTTGCTCTGATACATTTTTACATTGTGAATTACCCTCTTCACCACCGTCACATCTATATTATCACAATCTGCTGAGTTTTTACTCAGAGCCAAATCCACTTCTTACACTACATTTTTGTCATTGTAATCAAAATAAATTACAATTAGGTACATACAAATTCAATAAATACAACATATGTGCTTAAAATTTGCAAAAAAAAAAAGTACAACATTCAATTATAAGTAATTCCCACAATTAGTTTGCTTATTAGCTTATTTTTCTCTTTCTGAATGTTTGTGTGGAACTCCTTGTTATTAGATTTTAATTTCTATTATTCGATTTCTTGTTAAGTAAAATTACTTTATGCACGGACAGATCATTTTACTATTTTGTAGTGACTTCCTATGATTAATGTTCTTTTATTATTTTCATGCGACCCCTTTTTTCCGAGTGCAAAATATGAGACGATTTTTTGTTCAGGACACATTTCTGCTTTGTTTATGATTTGCGATGAATGCTCATTTAGACCACTCCCCCTGAAGCAACATCCATACAATTTTTTTTTGTCTTTTAATTAATCTTTACACATATTTTAAAACATAGCATTTAAAGATATAATTAAGGATAAAAATCCCAGCTCCTGCTTTTTTCTTCTTTATATAGCTGCTAAGAATATCCATGCAAAATAAACACCGGAGTGATGCTCCAAGATGAATTATAATCAAAAACAAAAACCGCTTACACCAATTAGGTTCTCATGTCTGCTTGTTCTATCTGGAGATCCTGTGTTGCACCAAGAGATATTCAGAAAACACAACTCCCACAGAGAAACACTGGTTATCTCATACATTTGTGAAAGCTTAACTGTAAACCCTGAGATAAGGCAAGATCAATATTTCCACTTACCGGTGTTTGCGTGCAGATCTCTCATTGGTGCAGGATTCTGCCAGTGACCTGATGTCCTCTGTGGGTTGGAACTCTGCTGGTGGAGCTGGAAAGACAAACAGTTGTTAGCGAGTAGATAAACGGACTTCTAGACCGGTGGATTACCGCTAATAGCATTGTGTATGACAGACTCTATTATCAGACACAAAGGAATTCAGTTTATTCTTTCTTTAAACCCAATTCTTAGAAGCAAGTGACGTTGCTTTAGTCAAACATGAGAGGAAGACTTATGTACACATTCAACATCATTCAGTTTGTGAAAAGGAACTGACCTCATGCATATAGATGGCATGGAGACTCATCTCTGCAGACGCAAACTCTGAGTGGAGGGCGTTGCTCCGAATATGAGATTCACTGTTACACAAACTGGAACAGAATTACAAAGCTGATAAAAAGCTGCAAAATGACAGCTCAACGTGCAGCGTGCCATCCCAAAATACCTGTCAACGGCAGTGCGATCGCTGTGATACATGGTGGCCTCAGGGTGCAGGGAGGAGGGCGGGAGGCCATGAGGGCGCCCCCGACTGCCGTGTGCAAACTGGGAAGTGGATAAGGAGGCCAGGACGCTAGCTGCAGCAGACGCAGCAGTGCTTGGTCGGATGAAGCGGTGGTCCCGCCCTTGTAGCCCAGATGCAGTTAGGATGGGGTGAGCCAAGACACTGGCTAGAAGATTATCAGGCTGGAAATGACAATACAATGATAAAATGATGTCATTTTCATTTTTAACCAAAATGTCACCTGATGAGAGGATCTGACTTTATTTAAATATCCTAAAGATTCCAGATACTTGATTACAGTGGTTCCTCATTTGTGGCAGGAGTTACGTTAAAAAAATAATCTGCGATAGGGGAAATCTGCAAAGTACACATCTTAATTTTTTACAATAACTCTAGATGTAATAAGGCTGTAAAACCCCTCACTATAAACCTAATACACCTTTCTTACATTAAAAGTTTTAACAAAAGGTGCTACAATTCTGAAAGCCAGTGGAATTTCCGCTTCGGGCTAATGATGTCTGAGTCATCTTGTCTTTTATAGAACATAATGTGTTAATGTGTGTAATAAATTCCGTAATAAACAAGGGAACAATGCACCTAATGGTTTCCAAATGTTAGTTTTACACAACTTGTTTCTACTAATATGTAATAAAACTGAAGCCAGCATGGGTGTTGAGTGTCTCACCCCGGTCCCAGACTCGTTGGACTGCAGTGAGGTGCAGAGAGGAGCCTCTGAGAGTAGCAGCTGTGTTGAGGGACCCCCCTGTGCATCATGCTGCACCTTCTCCTTCAGGTGACTGATGAACACTGAGCTCTCCTGTGGCGGCTGCCAGCGTGGGTTCTTTATGGTGAAATGCATGAGGGACAACTCAGTTTTGCCGTTCTCAGCCTGTTGGTACATGGAGGCCTCTGTCTGACCCTCCGACATCCACTGCAAACGCAGACCACAAAGAGGCGACAAATCAGCAACAAGACACAAGTCTTCTTAGACGGCCACACTAATGATGTTTCAGGAAGATGCTAAACAGATCGCCTCTAATCCTGTTTCGTAAATCAAATGAAGTCTTACTGCTGGGTTTCCATGGCGTCGGATGTCCATCTGTGCAAAAGAACAGATGTCCCCAACTCCGACCACTTCCACAGTGAAGTTCCTGAAGAAATCAATGATTTCCAGAGACTTGTTTCTCAGAAGGAAAATAAGAATAAAGGGAGTAACAATGGGGCTCAGCAACTCCTCCAGGATAAAGACCTGACGAGAACACAAGAAAACATCTATTTCACTCTCAACAAACACAAAAAATGATGGACATTTGGCCTTCCATCCACTAGGAGTAATTCCCTAAATATATCATTACTTCAATTATCTAAAGATCCACTCAGAGGAAGATCATGATTTTGAGGTTTTTCGCATGTTCTTGTGGCCTTTTTTTCAGATTGTGGACGACATAAAAAATTTTAGCTCAAAATAGAATTTCTGAGTTTTTCTTTATTCAAATCATTGTGAATCAGGAACAGATGAAATAATGCCGTTTGGAAAAGGATTGGGTCAAACCAGGACAGCTTTAAGTGACTGCAAAAACAGAAGTTTGTTCATTTGTTCGTGATAATGATCCGTTCCATTGTCCGTGACACCTTTAATTCATTTGAGTTTGTAACTTTGCTTTTTATGCAAATAGTATAATTTTGTATGTAAGTTGCATAAAATTGTTTTTTGTGTGCTGCATATATTGCTGCATTCATGACCACGCCAGCGCTTTTCTGAAAAATTGGGCGGCAGCAGCTAAAAGATTCTGCTGATGCAAAATGAACTCTGGTTCACTTTAAATCAACCAAACGGATCCAGCCTGAATGCACCCTAATCTCCAATATGTCTTTCAAGTTTCATTTTTTTTTATTTTTCAAGTTTAGAATATTCTTTTACCAATCTTCAGTAATTCCTTTGAGTTAACAATGTGTTCTTTGAAGTTTAAAACTGTTTTTAAATTTTCCATTTTTTTTCTTTATTTATAATCTGGCTTTTCATTCACTTTAAGCTGATCTTGATTTGATCTCATAAAAAAGAGCTTATTTGTGATACAGGTAATTTGCTGGGTGGGCCTTAAGCTCCATGCTTTGCTTCACAATGGCGAGGGGAGGGGAGGTGGGGGTGAGGTTGTTTCGTGCCAACGGTCCTGCCCAAAACTCAGAGGTTAATTTTTTTATGTACTCCTGCCGCTCTGTAGAAACTATGTCCTCGAAAACTACGCATTATTTAAAAATCCTGGCTAAATACAGCATAATCCTATTAAAAGTCAGTTTTTATAATAAATCAAAGGAAAATTTGAGTTGGTCTTTAAGGTTCTACTTATCAAAGCTGCTGTTCTTCTCACCGCTTTGTACTGAAACAGCTGTGCCACCTCGTCGCGCGTCTCACTTTTGTGAGCGTTTCCTCTCCAGTGGTCGGGCATGTAGTGAATATGTGCCAGCACGCACTGCAGCAGCTGCTCCGGACACCAAACCAGATGCTCGTCAGGGATAAAAGATCTAGTTACAAAAGCAGAAAATGTCAGAAGAATCAAACAATAAAATATCAATTGAGATTTTGTACATATAAAACAGGAATTCATTCTCCTCAAAAATTATCTCTTAAAAGTGGCTTTAAAGTGTTTGTCTCAGCTCACCTGGTGATGGTGATGACCACCCCCAGCACAGTGATAGCGGTCAGGATGTGCTGCACTGTGAGAACGTCCTCGTCGTAAACGGTCAGTGCAATGAGAACTGCTAATACTGATCCTGAGAAGAAGGCGATGTTCTTAGCGATCACAGTCAGTAGTGGCGATGTAAAAGAGTTCATGTATTTGGAAGTGGGTTTGTAGCCACGCCCCAATCGTCCATGGAGCTCGTGGTTCAGCTCGTTGAAGTGCCGCAGGTATAAACGGCCATACAGGGACCAGCGGCGTGCGCCCAGACTTCCAGGTTCTCTGCGGATCACTTCGGTGTAGCTGAAAAAAGCATAGAGTACCTGCCACACCAGGATGAAAGGACACAGCAGCAAATTAGCCAGACCCATCAGCAGGATGACTCTGCTGAGCTGCTGGGCCAGCTCCAGGCGGTTTCCACTACGCTTGTACTTGGGGTGCAAGTTCCACTTATTTTGAAAGAGGGAGCCAGGCCCCCAGAAAAGAATGAGCTCAAAGTTGTACTTGAGGCCCTGGGTTAAAAAGACTACGTTACCCAGCAGGGGGAGTTGTAAATGGACCGGCAGCACTGATTTGTTTATCATAGCCACCATGTAGTTCTTAAAACGTAAGATCCGGTGATAAATATCCAGTTCTGTCAGTTCTTTCTTGTGAATGCACATTTGCTGTTCTTTCTGCAGGCTGATGATGCGGCCCTGAACCTCCTGCCATGTGAAGTTGCATAGTTCGTCCTGGAATGCAGACGCAGAAAACACGATGGGACTTTTTCTGAAGAAAATTATTACACCATGAACTCAAATTCTTCACACGATAACAAAACAGATTTAGCTGACAATAATATTTACCATCTTGATCTTCAGAGCTTTGATGTAGAACTGCCGGATTTCCCAGTAGCTCAAAAAATTGCAAAAGACTTTACCAAGCCGATAGACCCAGAAGATTGCTGCCATGATGACAAGGAATATGATCCAACTGTTGTCTTGTATCCTGAATAAAATAAAATTTAAAAAATTCACATTCTTGCATATTTTTGATCCATTCTATTGAAGTAATTAATTATATATATACTTTTCCAATTAATTTGTGACTAATTTTAATCCATTTTAAATGTATATTGGGGCTGTCAACATTGACTTGCTAACGCATGATTCATTTTTTAAAAATTAAAGCATTATTATTTAATAACACAGATTAATTGCACATCAGAAGCGACCGTCTTCTGCTTTGTGTCAAACGGTTAGCTTATAACATGGCCACTTACAAAACAAATACATATTACATTGATTTTAGCCCTTAATTCTTGTTATTTTTCCAGTTTAGACTGCTTTCTCACAAAAAGCAGACTATTTGGTGGTTTTGCCTGTTGTCACGGTAACACAACAAAGCATTGCTGCAGCAGCAAAGGAACGTGATATCAATGCTGATTGTCACGATAAGCACAATGAAGCATCAAATCAGAAAGAAAGTTCACCTCCTAGCGCTTGTTTTTGTCCAAAAGACGAAGCAAAAAGTTTGCTTTAAAGAAGCATGCGCAGTGATACTGAACATTTGGGCAATGTGAACGGAACTACTTTTTGTGCGCGTGAATACACAGCAGCCAATCAGATTTGGGTATTCATCCAGACCATTTAAAGTGCAGAAACACAATGTTTGTTTCTTATGGCTGTATATCAGCATATGTTTTTTTTTTTTGGAATAATACTGCAGACATTAAAGTCTTTAGAGTTCTGTTTATCTTACTGTTGATGTGTTTTGCTCACACAAATAACATTTCTGGGAAATCAGAGTTAGCACTTTACAAGTTAAAACATTTTAGACAATAAAAATTAAGGAAAATTGTTCTCTCTGGCCTTCTTTTCTTGGTTCCAAAGCCGCATAGTGTCATAGAAAGTTTACCTGGTATAACATTGTGATTAATCAAAATCCAAAAGTGTGATTAATGTGGTTTTTTTAATCGATTGACAGCACTAAAATATATATGAAAAATAATCCATAGATTTTTTTTGCTTGTCTTATTTAGTTTTTTTAATTGTTTAAAACAAACCAACTCGAATTTTACGAAATTAAAAAACGGAGTCAGGCAAATATTTGCACAAATAAAAAAGCAGCCACCTCTCCACGAACCGCCACCTTAACGTGGCGGAAGGGTTTGAGTGCTCGAGTGATCCCAAGAACTAAACTGTCTGGGGCTTCAGCCATGACCTTCTCCCATGGCAGACAGGTCCTGGGGACGAGCCAGACAAAGAGAGGTTCAGAACCCCTTTATGAGAAGTTCAAGCTGAAATCCAGTTACGTTGCCCAGATTGGCCTTACCGGGGCCTCACCCTGGAGCTAGGCCTGCAGGTGGAGCTCACAGGCGAGCGCCTGGTGGCCGAGGCTCCTCCCACGGGTCCCAGTTGGGCAAAGCTTGAAGGAATGACGCGGGGTCACTCTCCAGTGGGCCCACCACCTGCAGGACAGCTCAGAAGGGGCTGGTGCAGTGTGGTTTGGGTGGCAGTTGAAGGCGAGTGCCTCGGGTGCCTGAACTTGGCTTTTGACATGGAATGTCACCTCTTTGGGAGGGAAGGAGCCTGAGCTTGTGCAGGAGGTCCAGAGGTACCAGCTAGATATAGTTGGGCTCACCTCTACGCACAGTCTGGGCTCCACAGGACCCCCGTGGTGTCCTGTGGAGGGTGCTCTGGGTGTATGGGGTCCAGGGAGCCTGACTGAGGGCTGTCCGGTCTCTGTATGATCAGAGCAGGAGCTTGGTTCGCATAGCCAGCAGTAAGTCACACCTGTTCCTGGTTGGACTCCGGCAGGGCTGCCTTTTATCACAGAATCTGTTCATAGTCTTTATGAATAGTCTTTTTGCCCTCTCTGGGTGGGTGGAGTGCTCCTTTCCCACGTGGAGTTTAAATGTCTTGGTCACGAGTTTGGGAAGATCGGCGCATGAGATCGTCAGGCGGATTGGTGCGGCCTCCACCGTTATGCGGCCTCTGTAGTAGTCTGTTGTGGTGAAGAAAGAGCTAAGCCAGAAAGCAAAGCTCTCAATTTACCGGTCGATCTTCGCTCCAATCGCTCCACTCACCCATGGTCACAAGCTCTGGGTCTTTACATAAAGAACGCGGTCCCGGATACAAGCGGCCAAAATGAGCTTCCTCCGTAGGGTGACTGGGCGCTCCCTTAGAGATAGGGGGAGAAACTTGGTCACCCGGGAGGAACTCAGAGTAGAGCCGCTGCTCCTCCACATCGAGAAGCAATTGAGGTGGCTCGGGCACCTGGTCCTGATACCTCCTGGACACCTCCCCAGGGAGGTGTTCAGGGCATGTCCCACTGGGCGGAGGCCTCAGGAAAGACCCAGGACACGCTGGAGATACTACGTCTCTCGGCTGGCCTGGGAATGCCTCGGGGTCCCCCCAGAATAGCTGGAGGAAGTGGCCGGGGAGAGGCAAGTCTGGGAGTCTTTGCTTAGACTGTTGCCCCCGCGACCCGATCCCGGATGAGCGGAAGAAGATGGATGGATGGCTGGAAAAAAGCAGCCATAACTCTTCGCTTTGCAGGTCAATCAGTTGCAAACAGGCAAAATATAGGAATAGGTTATAAATAAGGTGTAAAGAGGCTTTAAATATGAGACTGGAGATATATATATATTTATATTACCAACTGTAGCACAAGCTGTTCCCTACTTGGAATTACAAGCTGTCACGCGTCATCAACTTTGATATAAACAACTTCTAAGTCACAGTCTTGGTGAATATCAGATTCACTAAAAGTCTGTGAGCCAAGCTGCAAAAAACAAGCTGAGCCAAAGCTGCATGCTGCTGAAAAGAAAAAAAGTGGCAACAGGGAGTGGAAGGGGTGTTTACAGCAAACTATGGAGGTGTCATCTGCAGCTAAGTTTGTCACCATCCTGTCTGGTAGCACCACACCAGAGCTATCGGTTAACATTGCCCTGTTTCTCTAAAGGCAGCCTGACCAGCACATACAAGTATTTCCTGCACTGAGTTGAGAGCTTCAAGAGAGTTGTGAGTCAAAGCTGCAGTCTGACTCAAAAATAAGCAAAACTTAAACATAGCATTTCATAAAAAGACAATTCCAATGGAAACCCAGAATCCATATTGATGCATCTGAGATCAACTTAACCCTTGTGTGGTGTTCGTATTTTTGCTGTATGTAATATATATGTGTAGGGTGGGTGTACAGTATGCGGTCAATGAAAATGTGTTTTGATTTATGTTCTTCACAGAAATCAGCCAAAGCTAATGAATTTCAGGTTGTAAAAAAAATTAATTGTTTCATTTTTCTACAGATAAAAAAACTGAAAACGGGTCCCACAGACCCAAACACCATACAAGGGTTAAATGATTTTAAATCTTAACATTTGTAAAAACATTATTTAATGTTAAATGGCAACATGCTTCACCTCAAATGTTAGGACTTTTTAAACTCTCCATAAGAAAAACTAATTGAAAGTACAAAAAAATACATATTAGAATTAGGTCAATGTGTTAAATGTGGGAGTGGTTGTTTTGGGGAAACTAAGAATTCAAAACATTTTTTGTCATTTTACTTGTTTTGCAATAGATAAGTTACTATTGGTAAGAGTTGTTTTATACTATTGTATAAAAGAAAATTACAGCAAAATCAAAATGATAAATAAGCTAATTCCGTATTCGTCGACAACAACCTGATCAGTCTGCAGTGTAAAGAATCCAAACCTTTGAGTGCACTGCTGGCTGGGTAGAATGGCATCTGGCAGAGTGACTTTGTTCCGATCCAAAGGGCCGTGGCCCGGCCCAGTGTGGTTGACCGCTCGGTTGGCAAAAAGAACGTCGTATTCCACACAGTTGACCAGGAAAGTAGTGAATGTCACAACAAACAGAAACTGACTGTAAGGAGGAGAGTATTAACAAAGGTAATTAATTAGCAATTATGATGACTGACAGTGACAGAAGAACATCGCAAAGTCACTGCAGCTTCTAAAAATGATCTGCAAACAGCAAAAGTTTCACCATCACAGCTGCCATCAGAGGCCCAAACTGGCTTTTTTGTTTTATATCAACAGGCATATTAAAAACTCTTACAGTAAAATGTCATCTGACTTGTTTTTGGCTGAATGACTTAGCCAGATCATCTGCAGTATGCAGGTCCAACCGAGCCAAAGAAAGACGTGCTCCTCGTTAGAACCAAGAACTGTAGGGGCAGGCTTAATGGCTAACTGGACAGACGGGACACAACTCAAAGAGACTTGCTCAAATTCATGCATGCATTAACTACAAAGGAGGAGAGTTAAATGATGTCCAGCAATTTTTTTCACTAGTTTTTAGAAGGAGATAGTTGCAGACTTTACTATTACACCCAAAAAAACGTTTTTTTTTCTTTTCAGAAAGTGGTATTACCTGTATCAGTAAATTTTCATTAATTGTGGTGCAATTTGTGCACATTTAATTCAAATTATCAAGACATAATTTTGCATGCTGATAAATAATGGACAACACAATGGTTAGAAAATATAAAACACTCATTTGATAAAACTCTCCAGGGCTTTCATTGTGAATTCAGATGTTCTGGGTCTGATAATATTACCAAGCAGCTCTGGTCAAAAAATCAAAACACCTGAATTAAAATTAAACCAGAGTTTGTCAGTAACTGATCACAAAGAGGTGCATCTGTATCTAATGATGCAACTTGAAGGTTTCCAAATAAAAAAATACTTACACAAGTTCAAAAAATTCTGATAACATCATACAAGCAAATCCATTCTTTTGATGAAAATGATAAATGTGGACAAGAAAGTTAAGGAAAATGAAACATTAAACACACAAGTATGAAAACACTCAATTAAATTACAATGCAAATTAAATACATAACTTTATTATTTTCTTTGATGTTACTTTTAACTAAAAATTTGCAATAATTTACAATAACATTACTGTCAGGTTGTCAAAGACCCATTCCGATCATCTTTTGATCTATTTTCAAAGCGTTCTTGGTGAAATTAGATTATGATTACGCTATTTTTAGCCACAATAAAAAAAATTGTGTCATTTTCTAGGACACAATTTCTGGCAGCAGTAGTTCATTAGAAATTTACCTCTAAGTTGTAGGCGGGACAGTTGGCGTGGAGCAGCCCCACCACCCCTTCCAGTTACCAATCTGTTTACACTCTCTCCCGCTAGCTTTCAGCCTCACAACCCCAACCTAACTTCAATGCTGCAACAAAAGTGGCCAGCAGTTTTGGAGCTATCCAGCCATACAGTTTTGAGCCAGATTACACATCAGACGAGGAAAAAAAAAGACTTACATGGATTGAGTTGTCTCCAAAAACTTTTTAAATGGAGCTGAGCAGGGAGCTTGTGGCCAGCCCAGCGTATTTTCTTTCTTTCTGGTAGGACTGAAGACTTTTTCACATTGATACCCTGAGGCAAGTTATTTCGTAACAGCCTCTTGGTAAACATTATGAAATGTAATATTTCTAACCACTGACTTGTACTAGTTTATAGCAACAACACACATTTTGAAAGGATATCCTTGTGAAGAAGTTATCCAAGTTCTTGATATGGTGCCATGAGTCTGTCATAAAAGAAAACACAGAAACAGCATCTTAAAAAAACATGACATCTTTACAAATTATCTCTAAAATTGTGCTTTTGATCTAGTTAAAGCCTGTTGCCAACCTGAAGTTGAATCTATATTTGTACTTAAGCTGTAATGTTAGAGGTTTGTTTACCTTTTAGACTTTCAGGGACGTGAACCAATAAATCTTCCTCTCCAGCTGGTGAATCTTCCTCGAAGTCTTCGATTTTCTGATACTCTTGGTAGGTTTCAAAATTAGCCATGGTGATTCACATTCTTCAGTCAGTCTAAGTCTTTAACTAAACCCTTTACAAAATGAATTCAGGTTCACGACCTCAGCTTCATTCTGTTGCTGCTTAGAAGGTAAAGCTGTTCATAGGACAGCTACTGTAACATTAGCATGCTACCTCGCTTGTCGCAAAACAGCGCTTGTGTAACCCCACACAGCAGTGACATGAATAATGTTGAGTCGAGTTAGCAAAAAAAAATCAGTACAAACGACTTTACCGTATTTACTGACTTTGAGTTAGACGTAAAAAATAGGAGAACTGACGTAGCCAGGTAGCATGTGATTGATTCAGCCTCTATGGTCCCGGTCACACGGTTTGTTTTGTTCTCGAGTCCATCGGCTTGTCCCGCTCTACGTTCTCGGTCCCTTTAATTCCGCTCCTCGTTGCTGCTTATTTTTTCATCAAAATCTTTGAAGGATGAAACAAAACGAGTCGGGATATCTCGGTATTCGTTTCGCTGACATGTGAAACATACTACAGCCTACGCGCTGTTTTTGTCTTTCTCAAATAAATGTCAACAAAAACACTATTGGCGTCACTTCCGTGGAGCATACCCTATTTCCGTTTTTAGTTTTTTCCCCTCCCCAATCATTCATGTATTGTTTTTATTTTTTACTTTTTGCTGTGTATTTTTAAAACGAAACATTAGCATTTACTTTAAATAAAAAAATAACATTTAAATCTTGAGATTTCTAATCCCACAAACACAAATGCTGAGTGTCAATATGGCTGCCTCCAGAGTCTCACCGGATTACTGTTAAGCCTAACAACTATTTCAAACTAATGAATCGTCTTTATTAAGATTAAGATTCAAACATGTTTCAGCTTATTTGCTGTAGACCTGTGATCATTTCTCCTTTGCGGCCACAGTTCTTTTCCTCGCCATGTAATAAAACAGGAGTCCACTGGAAGCTGTCGCGGTAGGTTGATCTACGCGGTGGCTGCTCTGCTTCATGACAGCAGATCCAGATCTGTTGTTTAAACTGCACATTTAAAACAGAGCTGTAGTTTAGTTCTTTGTTATTGCTCACACTTGACAAAAAATAAAGTAAATAAGATTAGGAACCATCCGTTTATCCAATGAACTACGAATACATTCAAACTGAAATGACCTTGTTTTGTCTTTATCTAAAAGTAGGAGGACGTAGATTCAAGTGCAAACAGAGGAAACAAGCATTCTCCTTAATTTAGGTGTTTCCCCCAGTTTATATGAGTCAAGTTTTACAAGAACATATTTATAAGTTAGGCTTAACGTGACACTGTTGAAGTTCTTTGGTAACTCCAGGAAATTGCCAACCTTTGGCCAATGCCTCCTAATGTCATAAAAAAAAAAAAACACCAGACATATAGAAGAATGGAGGCGTAAAGATTCGTTTTAACAATGATTTGATTCATGTCATATTTTGTGGTTCCCGATCCGATTCATGGTTGATATCGAATCATTTTGAACGCTCTATTTGGATCAGATTCATTGCCCTGAAATGGATCCAGTACACCTGGGACTGAACAGCGCAGGTGGTGTTTTCCTGATCTTTTGGATTTCTTGCAAGATAATCAAGTGTACATTAAAAATGTGTACAAATAAACAAGTAAACAAGAACGAATGTCAAATTTATTCACATTTTAGTTTGATGAAAATCAGCCCACTGTTGTTTTTCCACATCAAAATAATCCAAAGGAAACTCAGTGTTTCCACACATTGAACTGGAATGATGGTTGATCAGTTTTTGCTGCATCACGTGTGTTGTCTGCAGTGATGGACCTTGGGGTTTTTATGTTATAGTGAAATGTCTCATTCGACAAATTATTTGTTACATTATCAAATTTTTTCCCAATTATCAATATTGATTATTGATTGATCTCATTTCTAAATTATTTTTTTAATACTCTGACTCATTTAGATTCTGCCTCAGACAGATCAGTCTGGTTGGATTGTAGGCACAGAAATTGATTTATCAATTAACACAAACACAAATTATACATTTAAAATCTGAAAAACATAAGGGCTTAAAAAGACGTACATACCACTTCCTTCTAATTGGGGACCGGTACCAAAGAGTGCTGTTCGGGATGTTGGTGAGGTTTAGAATGATTTCATTCATAGACGTTTTATAAAACCATAAATGGGCTTTCCTAAAAGAGCTTGGAGAGTGTAAACGAACATCTCACTCGCGCTGCATCACCATGGTCTTTTTAATAAAATCAACTACAAGTCTTGCAGCTTTAAACAAGTAAATATTAACAAATCGCATTCTGTCAGTTTAGAAATAACATCACCTTGACATAGTTTTGCCTCCTTTCAAGTTTTATAATGATTTCTTCCAAATAACAACTGAAAGTTTCACTGCTTTATGTTTTGCTTGTTTACATTCATCACTTGTATCAGTTACTCAGCTTTCCATTCATCCATCCATCTTCCTAACCCCCTAAATCCCTTTTGGGGTCACAGGGCTGCCAGAGCCAAACCGGGCTAAGTCTTCTAAGTTTTTTTGTTCAGATATTTTTTTCTTTTTGATATTTCTGATACCATTGTGATGCTTCAACCACTGAATTTCCTCAATTAAAGACCCATAAAAAATTCACTGTTCTAGTAAAAAAAAAATTTTCTTGATAAATAACTTGTCTTACAGGTTCTGCTTGTCTTATGTTTGTTCTCTTGTTGTTTCCTAACATTTCTAACTGATCGTGTGGCTTTTGTCCAGGTGGTTTTCATCAGGGACTCATGCACGGAGCTCCTCACAGCCGCTGGAGAGCGCTGTCAGTCGCTTTTGGACTCAAACTCAGAGGACCATACGGCGATCTCCAAAGGGCACCATCAAACCCCCGGGTTTGAAATTCCTCCTCGGACCAGCGTTTCTAACTGTCTCAACACGCTTGTTTTGCCACATAGCTCACTGTCAGGAAGATGTGAATAACAACACTCCAATAAAAGTTGTACCCAAAGACTCACTGCCGGAGTTCAAATGGCATATCCTGTGGGAATTTGTCAAACCTCAGCTGTTTGCTCTCATCTGTGCAGTCGTGGTAAGTTTCAACTGTTACATGTTCTATTGAGTAAACCGTTGGAAGTGAAAGGATGATCTCGCTCGTTTCAGCTCGCTTTTGGTGCGGCCATCTTGAACATCCAAATCCCCCTGATGCTTGGAGATCTGGTGAATGTGGTTGCACACTACCTTAGGGACAATACAGGCAATTATGTGGCGGAAATTAGAGGGCCTGCCCTCAAATTACTTGGACTGTATGGTATTCAAGTAAGTACATAGGTAATCTTTTTGATTTTTAAGTAGTTTTAAACTTTCTCGATTGAAAACTGTTATTTAACAAGATTTAGAAGATGTGAATTAAAAAAGCCAGGAAGTGTAAGGCAACATAAAGGAAATGAGAGTAAAAAAAAACCTAATATTTAGAAATGTGATTTGCACAGCTGTGTATTGTTTAATTACAGGAGGTACTATATAATCTAATAACAAAGAAATCTATTGTAAGCAAAACAACAATTTATGTATTTTTTTACTTGAAAAGTTTATCCTTTAAGTGCTTTGGATCAACTTAGTCATTAAAAACAAATGTTCCACTGATGTTTTGTTTCTTTCATGCAGTTCTCTGTGCAGTGCATGCAAACACAGACGTATGAACGATGGATAGTGGTTTAATGCTGCGTCTCTTATCCATCTCCCTTGTGCAGGGCTTGTTAACAAGTGGCTACATAATCCTGCTTTCAAGGGTTGGGGAGAGAGTGGCAGCAGACATGAGGAAGACTCTGTTTGCATCCTTACTCAGGTAAATACCCCACAGTGTTGACTTGGATGAGATTTTTTATTTTATGTAAAAAAAACAGTGGTCTAATTTAGATTCCATTATTTTGCATATCAGTGATTTTTGTTGATGTTTTCTTTCACCAGGCAAGATGTCGCCTTTTTTGACGCCAATAAAACGGGGCAGCTGGTAAATCGATTGACGGCAGACATCCAGGAGTTCAAGTCATCCTTTAAATTGGTCATTTCTCAGGTATTGTCTAAAGCCTGGTTTGGCGGCTGATACTTTGCTTTTCTATTTAATATTTTAACATCTTTGTGTATTTTCAGGGTCTGCGGAGTTTCACACAAACAATTGGATGTTTTGTGTCTCTCTATGTAATTTCCCCCAAACTCACCGGCTTGACGGTGGTTGTGCTCCCGTGCCTCGTGGGAGCAGGAGCTCTCATTGGCTCATTCCTGCGCAAACTTTCCCGTTTGGCTCAAGAGCAGGTAGGTTTTTTAAAAAATACAGCATTTTTTTGTAAGCACATAATCAATGGAAATCGCAAGTGATCAATAAATATAAAGAATGTTTGTGTTATGATTGGTCCTGAATATTAGTGTGATATAATTATCTTTAGATGTTTGTTTTATGTTCAAAATCGAGGTGGCCAAAGCAACAGGAGTAGCAGATGAGGCACTGGGTAATGTTCGTACTGTGAAAGCTTTCGCAATGGAGGAACGTGAGCTCCAGTAAGGCCAGCCGTGTATTACTCTGAGTTTTGCACTCATGGGCGGTTATCCATTTGAACATCTATGTTGGTTTCTCAGATTATACGCGTACGAAGTTGACAAATCATGTGAAATGAATGAAAATCTTGGAACTGGTATCGCCGTCTTCCAAGGACTGTCCAACGTGGCCCTGAACTGTGAGTTTGCTGCTGAAACATGATGTTCATCTTGTGAAGAAGATTCCCTGGAATGCTGATGCATTTGTGCTGTTGATGCAGGCATTGTCCTTGGTACTATTTTTGCTGGAGGAACTTTAATTTCTAACAATGAACTGTCTCCTGGAGACCTGATGTCTTTCTTGGTTGCATCTCAGACTGTTCAGAGGTAACAAGAACATTTATTAATAAATCCTTGAAGACCCATTTCAATAAAAAAATCTGCTTTTGGTGTTTTTAACTTGTTTTTGTGGCATTTTTCTCACGATGGAGGATCTATCTAGCTCTCTCTCTCTCCCTCTCTTTCTCTCTATCTATCTCTGTTTTGACTATTTCATGCATTCTTTTCCTGCACAGGTCTTTGGCAAGCATCTCTATCCTTTTTGGACAGGTGTGTAGCAGTTCATCCTGTGTAGACCTCTTTAACTAGTAACAACCATTATTTATTCAGCTGTATGTGAAATGATATTGCAGGTGGTGAGAGGAATAAGCTCTGGAGCCCGGGTGTTTGAATACCTTTCTCTGCAACCTTCCATCCCTCTCTGTGGGGGAGGACGCATCCCACATCATTCTCTGATGGGAAGAGTGGACTTTATGAACATTTCATTCAGGTTAGAATCATCTTAGATGATGGAATCAAGTTATTTAAATGCATTAAATGATGTTTTGTTGTGTATATTTAAAGTTATCCAACAAGACCTGGTCATGAAGTCTTAAATAAATTTAACCTGACACTGCCACCAAGTAAAACCATCGCTGTTGTTGGAGAATCTGGAGGAGGTGAGTTTTTAATATTAGATTTTTTTTATTGGTGACCTATAAATGGAGACAATTATCTTTAAAAAGGAATATTTTTTTCAGGAAAGTCCACAGTAGCAGCTCTGCTGGAGCGCTTTTATGACCCATCCAGTGGTGTTATTATGCTGGATGGACTTGATATTCGAACACTTGACCTGTCCTGGCTCAGAGGCCAAGTCATCGGATTTATCAATCAGGTAAATGCGAGCAAATAGTTAGCCCCAGTGTTTTATAAGTGAATACTGGTGGTTTGGTTTCACGTTTTCTTTATTCACTGTATTTTTTCTTTTTTTTGTAGGAACCCGTTTTGTTTGGATCGTCCATCATGGAAAACATTCGTTTCGGGAAGCCGGAAGCAACTGACGCTGAAGTCATCGAAGCGTCAAAACAAGCCAACGCTTATGGTTTCATTACAAGTTTCCCAGAGGGCTTCAACACCCTGGTTGGTACGTGATCGGAAAGAATCTTACATGCTCATGCGGTGACTTTCAAGTCTAAGCTCCTGGTGTCTGTTGTCAGGTGAGAGAGGCGTTACGTTATCGGGTGGGCAGAAACAACGCATCGCCATCGCCCGCGCGTTGATCAAAAACCCCAGCATCCTGGTACTGGATGAAGCCACCAGCGCTCTGGATGCAGAGTCAGAGAGAGTGGTGCAGGAGGCACTGGACAGGGCCACAAGAGGTCGCACTGTGCTAATCATTGCCCACAGACTGAGCACAATCCAACGAGCTGACCTTATCTGTGTTATGAGTAATGGCCGCATTGTGGAGGTGAGAGATGATTATTCCAAATAAATAAAATGGTTTTCTGTCTCCTACAATGGTGCTTAGAGCAAGTCTGTTTGGATTTAGGTCCTTTTATCGCAGGGTTCTGTTCTTCAGAGCAGCTAGACTACAAAGGTTTCTCTAAGTTACTGTTGCTGCTGTGCAGTATCCTTATGACTCCAGTGCTCAGAATGAGGATATTTATATGCAAAAAGATCCTTTTTAAAAATTGCAGCTCCAAAAACAAAGACTGCAAAATCCAAACATGTCAGACCAGAAGTGAAATTTATTCTGAGTTGAATCATCGTCCTTCATCCTGCAAAAGGTTGCCATAGTAACAATGCCAATTAAGACTAAATCCAAATTCAATGTTGTTTCAAAAATGTATTTCATTACACTATGACTGTCATGTCTTTGGGACTGTTGTTTGGAAGTTTATTTTTTTTTTCTTAAAATTCTGACATCAGACTATTCTGGGCCTTTAGCCTAAGAAACAGAATGAAGTCAGTAGTCCCTCTAGAGGTTTTGTTTTTGAGGAACAGGCTGTTGAAAGTTACTAAAGGATTACTTATATTATTTATCAGGTTGTACCTCCATGTTTTCTTTAGGATTCATTTAGTTATAGGTTGTGGAAAAATGAAAATTTAAATAAGAATATTTTTAATGTAAATACGAGTAATTCAAACCTTATATCAAAGTAAGAGATAGAAAGAATAGACAATTAACATGAGTTTATTGAACTGTAAGGTCATTTTCTTATTGCACTTTGCATTGCTGGTGTTAATGGCTTCATCAGTAGCATGCATTGTAGATGGGCTGCAGGGGCCCCTTACATTTTTTTTAGCTTCAATTTTTCATTTTATCCACAAATATGTTTCTTTTCTTTCAGGCTGGAACACATCTGGAACTGCTGAACAAAGGAGGTATTTACTCTGATCTGATCCGCAGACAGAGAGCCAAGGAGAAGAAATGAAAACCACTTGACTTTTTCTTCATCAACTGTAGATGGATTTAATTAATGCATTGTGTTAATTGGGGTGTAAATGTTTACTTTCTGTTTTCAAAAACTCAGAAAATCCCTCTCGATATGTTCAACCATAAATAGACCAACCCTTGATGGTTAAAACTACAGGTTGAAAAGCCGTTACTTTTAACTAACATGGCAATAATTTATTTATTCCACTGTGAGAAGTTTCAATTACTGTAAAAAAATAAATAAATAAAGGTTGATTTTAGGGAATATAACATTTTTCATGAGCCTTTTTTTGAATACTTTATTGATAATCATTGCATTTCTCCTTTTGATAAATGTCATTGAGCTCCTAGGAGATATTCTACAAATTCTGTGAGCTTTTTAAATCTAGTTAACCCATTTGTATTATTTTCTTTTATTGCTTTTATAGCGCGATTTTGATCATTTCTTTGTATCGTACAGCTTAGGTCTGCATATCAACATATTCATGTCATTTATATTTGTTAAATGCATTAAAAAAATTGGCTTAGTTGGACGCATACTGACTTAACAAGTCAGCATGAAACCTGCAGAGAGTCTGTTTGCAGTTTGACATTTAAACAGGAAATTACATTTTTTTAAATATATAACTAAAATAAAAGCAAGATTCTTAGTAAAATTTAATAAATGTCTTAAGCATTTTATTTATAACATCTTCTCATGCAGTTAAAGAAAAAAGTTACTTTTTTTAACATCACCATTTAGAATAATTTTGAAAAATATTCTTTAAAATGTATATTAAAACATACATTGTTTGTGGTTATTGAAAATTACCCAGTTTAACCAAATATGCGTGTTCCCCATTAATTACCCGCACTGTTTCGATGTTATATTTAAATTATAATACATTATTTAAATTATTGTTATTTAAATAACAGAACATTTGTCCATTCAGGCACAAGTTACATTTAAATCTGTTACTGAAGAAAATACATTAAAGTCTTATTTTTAAAAACGTTCATTTATTTACCTATCTAAGAAATATCTAAAGCGAAACTAGAAGAAAATGTCATTTAAAAAACCACGGTAGTGTTGCTGGTTGCTGCACCTCAGAAAGCTGAAGTTCATCCCCAAGCCTCTAGGTGGCGCTAGGGCGCAAAGTTGCTCTAAAACTGCGAGAAGCAGCAAGTGTCGATAAAGGCTAACGGCTGGAGCTAATCTGTGTGTCTATCCACCCCAGTCTTGGGGGGATTTGTTGGATATTAGTTTACTGGCTTGTTCTGAGTAGTTTTATTTGCCAAAAATGCAGAAATATGAAAAGCTTGAGAAAATAGGAGAGGGTAAGTTTTCATTAAATATTTATTTAAAAAAATAGCACTAGCTAGGCTTAGCTAATGCTAGCATAGCAATGTATATTAATAATATAATCTGTTTTATTATTATTATCATTATTATTATTATTATTAATACGCCGATTATCCCATGCGTGATTAAAAACAGGTTTTCTGTTGCACGGGTTTTAAACAATGTATCGTTGCAAGATTTTTCCGGTGTTGAAACATCTAATATAAATGAATAGCCTAGCTCTGTTGTGTCATTCATCGGAAACTTTACCAGATTAAAATTGCGAAACTGTAATTTTCTTTTAGGTACATACGGGACTGTTTTCAAAGCTAAAAACAGAGAAACCCACGAAATCGTGGCTTTAAAAAGAGTCAGACTAGACGACGACGACGAGGTTTGTAAACACAGCTGACAGATGCACCCTTTAGCCGGCTAACACTAACGAATCGTTTTATTTTAGGGGGTACCGAGTTCTGCTTTAAGAGAAATATGTCTTTTAAAGGAACTAAAGCATAAAAACATTGTCAGGTCAGTTCACTGTCAAATTAATAAAGTTTTAAATCGTAAATTACATTGTAATATTATGACAATAACCATCACAGGGCTTTTCTGTTCATTCATTAGATTGCACGATGTATTGCACAGTGACAAGAAGTTAACCCTGGTCTTTGAGTATTGTGATCAGGTAATTCACTACTCACGTACATTTTTCTGGTCCTTTCAAATATAATGTGTGTTTTTAAATCCATTTCAGGATTTGAAGAAATATTTTGACAGCTGCAATGGGGATCTAGATCCTGAAACTGTGAAGGTCTGAGCTAAAATGAATCATCCTCCAGAAGATCACAACAGATGTATAACAAAAATCCTAGATATGTTGAACAATAAATATACATTTGTGTTTATTTACAGTCATTCATGTACCAGCTGTTGAAAGGTCTAGCTTTCTGTCACAGTCGGAATGTCCTTCATAGAGACCTGAAGCCTCAGAATCTCCTCATCAACAGAGTGAGGGTTTACTCCTGTTCAGATGTTGACTTTACTATTGCATGTGTGTTACATAATGAATAAATCATTGGAATATTTGTGTGTCAATAGACTGAAGAAAATAAGCAAAAATAATACTTCTCTTTTTCTCTGCTTTTGTAGAATGGAGAGCTAAAGCTTGCTGACTTTGGGCTGGCCCGAGCTTTTGGTATTCCAGTGAGGTGCTACTCTGCAGAGGTTGGTTGTACATTATGGAACCAGTAGCTAAAAAGTGACCACTTCCTTTAAAAAGTGTAGGACCTGAATATGCAGATATTTCTTGGCTTTTTTTTTTTTTAATTGTAAGAGGAGTAAAGAGTTTTGTTAGATGCAATTTCACTACCAATTTTAATGTTTAGAATCGACAGCAATTCTAAATGAGAGGTTTTGGTTGTTTTTGGCTGAGTTTAAGTTTTCTGCAAAAGCCAGTCAGACCAAAAATTTAATTAGAGCAAAAGTGGAAAACTAGGGCTGGGCGATATGAACAAAATATAAAAGCTCCAACTTTTTTCATATCAAATTTGAATTGAACTGATGTTTTTCTCCCTCCCTTTACTTTCTCTTACAGAAATTACAAATAAAAGAATATATTTCACAAAAACTGTTTTGTTTTAACATCTCTATTAGGTTTTGGCCTGAACACAGTGCAACTAAATTCTAGCTTAAAATCATCTGTTAAACAAAGCGGCAGCTGTTTTGTGAGCTGCTGCTACCTTGAGCGTCTTGTAAAGAGAAACACTTCTAATACTCGACAAAGTCACAGTTTCAGCAACAGCCGTCAAACAAATTTTGCAGCAAGTGGTTTTTAGCTCTGAGTCTGAAGTCCCAACCAAAATCAAACAAGTCCCATAGAGCTGAAGACATTGTTCCTTTTTTGGGGACAAACTCCTCTTTGCTCGTTGCCATTTTCACATCACTGTGTTGCAAAATACAACCAAGCTGACCTTACTTGACCGAAGTGCTGGGAAAAAGAAAAATCAAGATGTTCCCAAAAATAAACCCTCTAAAATAACATATTTAAATTTATCAATAAAATCAATTTATCGCTCAGCCCTGGGAAAACTTATTTCAAGTCATCAGGTTTAATAAATTATAATGTCAACTATTTTTTTTGTAAAATGTCCTTTAAGAAGTGAGCTGTGTTTTAGTCACATCGTTTACATCTGCACTTACATTACGTTTACATCTGGGCTTTTGCACATTTTTAGCTGAAAAACTGTCACTTAGAAACATCCCACACTCTTTAGAATCCAGGAGATTTCTGGTTTTGCTTTATATTTTGTTTTTCTGCTGAACAGTGCACTCTTAGTCTGCAGAATTTAAACAAAATTTGGAAAAATGCTTGCATAGCTATAATTAGTTCTACAGAAGATGCTGAAGTTTTTTTAGAATTTAATCTCATTTATTAATCCAGCTCAGAGGCACAGCAGTGCACACTACTTCATCTTTATTATTACTTTCCTTGGTTTTTATTGTGGCGCTTCAGCACTTCAGTGTATTTTTTGCAGGTGGTGACATTGTGGTACCGACCTCCAGATGTGCTGTTTGGTGCTAAACTTTATTCTACCTCCATTGACATGTGGTCAGCTGGATGCATATTTGCAGGTTAGTGTATATTGTGTGCTTTGATTTAAGTTGGAGACAGATCTGATGTTAATAACTTTAACAGATGTCAATTTAAAATCTGCTTGAACATTTGCACGGATCATTAAAGTGTGGCTGTGTCTGGAAAACTTTTGTTGTTATTTGTTTTAAACTGATAGTACCTTTAGCAACAATTTTTTTTAGCAATTGAAAGTTAATCTTTGTATGTGCTGTTTATGATGGTTTGCATTCGGCATTGCAGCCGGCTACAAAGCATTTGATGTGCTGTGCAATTCTCAAAAGGAGATTGGAAAATAAAAGGAAAATGGAAAACTGTGGACTTTATTCCAAAACTGGATCATTTTTCTGTTAGTTTCTACTTTACTAAAGAGTTTGTTTAGATGTGATGCAGTTTTAGAAACCAGATTGAACACCTCATGGCTTATTCTGCCCTGTTTCAGAACTGGCAAACGCCGGACGGCCTTTATTCCCAGGCAATGACGTTGACGACCAATTAAAAAGGATCTTCAGATATCCTTTTTTTGTCCAAACTTTACATGCACTGGCAGTTTAAAAAGCCAGTTATTTCTACAATATTTTATTTTATTTATACAATGATGAAATATTAGTCTTTAACTGTTTGGTACATTGTTAGGTACACCAACTGAGGAGCAGTGGCCAACAATGACAAAACTTCCAGATTACAAGGTAAAGGAATTAATCCAACTTTTGCATCCGTTTATATTCTGAACCAACTGCTGACATCTTTTTTCTTTTTCCTCAGCCATATCCTATGTATCCCGCAACCACCTCACTGGTTAATGTGGTTCCAAAGCTAAGTAACACAGGACGGGATTTACTGCAGGTACTTTAAACTGGCCTCTTTTCATATATGGAGTTATTGTAATGAGTTTATTTTAATGTGATGTTTGAGGAGTTCACATTTTTCGTTTATCTATACGGTGACGTGTCTATGTTTAAAGTCATGTACTTGAATTCAGTTGCTGAGATGTTTTTGTTAATGTAAGGCATTTGTTTTGGGTCTTTTTTCTAATGTTTTTCACTCATGAAAGTTTTGTCTTTGATCTTATCCAGAATCTGTTGAAATGTAATCCAGTCCAGAGGATCTCTGCAGAAGAAGCCTTGCAGCACCCTTACTTTGCCGATTTCTGCCCACCCTAAATGCTGTGCTGCCCCTGCAAGAATAAAAAAATAAATAACCCTTCGACCTGTCTGGTAGTAAGGACTGATTCCACTTTTCGCTGCAGTTCATGATCTTTTGCCTCTGTGTGAAGCAAATCCTCAGTGGTACTTTGTGCTTTGTTCTATTAAGTTAAAAAGCTGTGGAATTGGTTTATACATACTTCCTAATTAATAAAAGCTGAGATGGGTAGGAGTTACATTAGACAAATTCTATATTCCTTTATTTAATTCTCTTTTTTCCCCTAAATCAATGTAAGAACATGTAGAATGTTCAGAGTTGCAGTGGTTCCGGTTCACTGCACACCATAGTACCAGTTTGCCATCAGGTAAATTACTTTATAATGTGAAGCGTTAGCTTACCACATGAAGTGTTCTCATATTAAGTCATCACATGAAGACAGCAAAAGACAAAAACCTGCAGGAAATAAATCTGGAAACCTGTAGGTGTCATTAAAAAAATGTTTTGGTCGCATCGCAGTATTCATTTTTTCTCTACTTAAAATAATGTAACAGCAGCAGCTTGTTTAAAAAAAATACCTTCCTGTCCAGCAATTACTAAGGCAGCTACTTTTAGTTGTAAACCGTAGGGTTACGTTAAAGAAAAATTTAAGTTATTAACTAAAAAATGCCTAGACTTTTTATTAGGTCAGTGCTGTTTTCCTGAAAGTTTTCTTGTCATTTGAGTTCATCAAAGCAAAAAAGACAAAAAAAACATTCAAAGAAAATGTTTTGTTGATTGACTTTATGTTCTTGGTATAAATACCGGTTAAGATCCCATTAAGATGGCCATGGTTGTGATATTAGGCTACGTAAATAACATTGAATTAAATTATTTATGAAAACAGTCCCTGATCTGATTATAAACCATATTTGCCATTGACACTACACCTTTTTTTTTTTTTTTTTTTAATCTCTGATTCCATCTTTTTCTCAATCCCTATTATAGAACTCTTTAATCGTGTAAAAACGTATTTTATTTTTTTATGTTGGGCTTTTGATTTTCAATTTTGTATGTTTTTGTGCACTTTGTCACTGTATAGACATGCTAAACACTGGCAGTCAAGATTACAGCTACTCAATAAATAGGCTTTTATATAAATTTAAATGAC
Source organism: Adrianichthys oophorus (assembly GCA_036245035.1). NCBI lineage: Eukaryota > Metazoa > Chordata > Actinopteri > Beloniformes > Adrianichthyidae > Adrianichthys > Adrianichthys oophorus. The sequence goes on along the minus strand of BSAI01000012.1, from coordinate 44,923,145 downwards.
CAATAGTGACCCATTGCTTTTATTATTATGGTTATATTTTTCTTGGATGCTTTTATAATCATAAATGTCAAAAAAATCACAAGTTTTTATTTTCATGTTAAACAGTTGTCATAGTAACATGCTTCACTTGCAGAATTTTTTTTAAATGTCAAATTAAATTGCTTTTTTTCCTAATAAAGGTGAAAATAGTGCAATCTTAAGCAGCTCTCTCAGAAGTCAAAGTATTCCTATTTTCCTTTATTACTGATGTAAGAAAAACTAGTTGCATGTATTTATTAAGGATGTTTTAAGTATCTTTATTTGGTAGTAAAGCACATTTTGTGTAGATAATTTTTACAAATCCATTCTTAATTTCCACATTTTTCAGTATTTAAAATGAAAGTTTGAATGCACATAGATTACGTTAAATGGGGAGTTTGCTCTTTGTATTTTATTTTATTTTTTACAGCTTTTGCACTTTGCCTTTTTGTTTTTGCTTCTGCTGGTTGAATTTGTGACATATTGTTTAACTGTGAGTTTAAACCAGTTACCATGACATCAGCATAAGTACATGCTTACTTTTCTTTCATAGTAAGTAGCAGCTCGTTTATTCTGTCCTTTCAAGTGTTGTAGAAAACATGAACTGCATGTAAAAAGCAAAAGAAAAAGACCTGGGTAAAGAAACATAGGTGTGTAATCCAAGTCACAGCAGGATGTTATAAAATGCATTCACCGCATTGCTCAACAGTTTTAGATACAATTGCAATAAACTGGCTTTTATCTGCTTGTCTTGATTTTATGCTTTCAAATGTTTCTTTAAAGTTTGCCTCTGTTCTATTCATTCCCTTAGTAATGTTATAAATGCTGGCCAAAGTCTCATAATATTGCTGTAATCAGAAAGCCATGCTTGAAAACACAATTTTTGTGCTTATAAAAGTGCAGGAAACATGATCCTTTTCATGGCGTGTGGTTTGTGTTCTCACATCTATTGTTCAACAGCTCTTTTATTTTAATGTCTAGTAAAAATTATCTCCTGCTTTCACTGCTTGCTTAATGTTTTATTCAGTCAGTTCTTCCAAGATTCTCAAACAGCACATTTGATCACTTTTCGGATAATTCAATATTGTGTATTGATCAGCCTTGAAATGTCCAGCAAAGCTCTATTTACTACTCACTACTCTTTTTAAGTGTATTAACTATTAAATGTACATTTCAGAGTTAAAATCACATATCTACATGTAAATGCACATTGAGCATTTGGAGCCAGATGAATCGACCTGGGTTCCTCAGAAGCGCCTTCCTGTAAAAACTACTTTCACTTGATAGTTTTTAGGACTCCGTTGTGTTTTTTACTTTTACTTTCAAGATGTTTTTTTTTTGTTGTCGTTTTGTGTTACATTGATCCAGGAGGATGCAGAGGACACAATTCTTGATTCATCTGACTCAGAATTACACCTTGGACTATACAAAGTGAAAAGCGTGGCTACCAGAGATACAGGAATACACTTTGATCATGCAAGGAGGAAAAGGAGCCGTGGGCTGAATATACTTCAAATCTAGATGATCTGGCAGAAATTAAGAGAACATTTGTTTTATTTGGCCATAGCTACGTGGTAACGATCAATGGAGCATTATTAAATGAGCGTAAATATAGTTAAAGTTTCTACCAGCTCAGGTACACTCTGCTGTTGTTTACACGGATAGTAAGGCAGGGGGTGGGGACAGAGACCATATTACCTACTTACAGAATATCAACAGTTTTCAATCATTTTTGGGTCACTTTTATACTCCTTAACCCAGCATGAGGCACATTCAAGATCATCACAGCAAACAGCATCATCGTGTATCACAAACTGGCAGCAGTCTCTCCTACTTGAATGATAATGTTGCAGCTGGGCATTCTGCATCCTACTCAGAAGCAATGAAGTGAACATTTGTCCAGGTGCTTCGCCTTCAGTTCTCTGTGTTTTCGTGCAACGCCACCTCTCATTTCCTTTTTTTGTTTGTTTGTAAAGCTTTCAAAAATGTCTGTCCTGAAGGTGGTCTCCGGCTCCCGTCTTGTTGATATGGTCGTGAAGGAGCTGTGGCCACATCATGAGTAACAGTTAAAACTAGAGCCTCAGTAAGCGGGCGGCCGCAACCACAGATGTCCAACCACTGGCTCTCAAGTGATGGCTGATCTCCAAGAATTTGTGCTTCACATCAACAGTCATCTAATACAGAGACAATAGAGTAATACAGCTACAGTGTTATGAACACCACTTAACTCGACAGTTTTTATATTTACGCTTCACAATAAAAAAGAGGGAAAAATAAAAGTTTTCCTGACTTTTAACAAATGCAACCCTGTTACTGTCATATCAAAGACTTGAGTAACAGCGGGGCGTTTTATCAAACGAACAAACTAATGCACAGCAGAGCAAAAGTTACCGACATTCGATAGGTAAATATTTATTATACTTGATTGTTGATACACCACAAACCTACTTGTGATTTATTCTGAGTAACTTTCTGCCATGTAGAGCTAGTGGTGGTGACTTTATACAATGCAGTAGCCGTCTGAAGAGCCAAACTGAATGGAGCTGAGGTGTATGGTTGTTCAACTGCTTTGAGGCAAGTTTTATTTAATGATTTGTTTAGTAATTTAAAAAAAGGAAAAAAGGATTCCCACCTTTGGTTGCAGGTATTTATAAGTTTCTGTCCAGCAACTTGTTCAAAACTGTTGCTTAAGCAGATGACAGCTGCAGGGGCGATGCTTTCCTGTCTGTTCAAATGCAATCGGTTGAAATTAAGTGGAAAAATACAAAAAAAAATCAACTGAACAAAAGCAATCCTTTGAAATGTTCTTCACCTCACAAAAAGACTTTTTGATAATCAATCTGTTCAATGCTAAACATTTGGTTTTTAGGCTTCAACATCTAAAACTAGTGGTTAAAACCCAACCTTTAGTTTCAGATCTGAGATTTGCTCTCTTGCACTCTGCAGAAACGTGAATGTTGAATTCTGTTAAATTCTTAAATGTTTCAAGAAAAAATAAACTTTGTTTCTGTCTTGCATGAAAATGATCTTATTAAATAGGTTTTTCAATATCAAAATATTCTTAGTTTAGAAAAGCATGTCTCAGTGACGATAATTTTTATTTAAAAACAAATTCTTGGTAAGACCATTTGACCAATTAGATCATTTTTCTGCTTGTTGAAAAAAACGTTTTAAATTTTAAGAATCTTGGACTTATTTCTAGCGCGCCTGTTTTTGCAGTGCAGCATCTAATCAAAATGTACATTTTTAACAAAGCTGCTTTGCTTCTTTTGTTTTATTTTAGCGTTTTAAAGAATTTTGCTCCTGTTTCTGACTTGATTTAAAGTCACAACTAATGTTTTTTTCCCAAAGATTTTCTTTGATCAGCTTCTAGTTTCAAGTCTTTTTGAAGAACAGCACAGGGTTCACTTTGTCAAAGACAGTCTAAGAGAGAAGAATCATAAAAGACACCAACGTTAGGCCGAGTCGATACATTCCTTTAACAACTGTCTAATTACATTCAGAGGCAGGCAGAGTATAGTTACTCAATAAGAGTAACATCACATGAACAAAACATTTACTAAAGAGTAGATGAAAAAAAATTTAGTTATAATTTGAGTGTATCTGATTTACACTTTAAAACTTTTCAAATCAGGCTTAAAAATAAAAATGCATAAATAACCCCCTAATGTTATTGTAAAATTTGTCCAACACAAGAAGCCTTCAGCTCTTATCCCTTTGCTCTGCTGCAGGACATGTTAAAAAAAGCCAAAAGCACACATTTTTTTATTTTTATGAAGTCCAATATTTCCAAACCCATACTGATTTCTGATATTTTTATATTTATTTTTATCTCACCACTCCTACCTGCTCCAAACAGCATGTTTGTGGACCAACATAAGCATTTCAGAGCTCCTCCACTCACCTAATGTGTGGAAGTTCTTGACAGATGAGAACTGAATAGTTTTTTTAATTATTACCAATTATTTTGTGACACTCGTACTGCTCAGATTCAATTGTTTATATTATAAATCTACTCCAGTATGAGTAAAAAGTAAGGTGCAGTTATAGCATTCTTGGGAATACGTAGTTTACTAGATTTCAGTAAAGTAACTAAGTAAATGTAACTTTTAATCGCTCATCTTTAGTTACATTTAAACATAACAAGGCCAGAAACCCCATTATAGTTTCAAGCAATGGCCACAACTTTCGACGCTGAAAGTCAGGAATTGTTTTCTGTTTGCTGATGGGCGACGCTGAATTTTTGAGGCGTGGGAGAATCTGAGTTCAAGTCAGGGGAGGGTTTCCTTTAAACTCGTTCATTACATTTAATTCTGTCCCTAAACAGCAGATTGTGAAAAAAAAAGAACTGTCTTGTTGCATGCTAACCTTATGTGATAATTGTGGAGTAAAAACATGTCTACCTCAGAAATTCATGAAACAAAACGAAATGTTTGCATTTGTGCAAACAATCAAGTTCCTACGGCGTTTTAAATCACTAAGCACAGATTTTTTTTTTTTTTTTTTTCCAAGAGGTGAAGGAATTCCCACCTCATTGGAACAAAAGGCAACACGAAACACCAGTTCAGTGCTTGGAATACAGTCTGACAGTATTAATGCACACAAATCAAAGGACTAATCTCTGCTGGATCTTTGTAGTTTTCAAGAATACCAATTTCACGTCTGGAAGAAATGTAATTTCATCAAAAAAAGATAAGAAGGTGTGCGAGCAATCATGCCTCTGATGTTGAAGGTACACAGTCACATATGAGTCATAAAAACCAACAGGAGAGGCTGAGTCAGGGACACAGAATTTTTAAAGATCACAGTGAATATGCTGCAAACTTTGAACCTTTACCTCCTCGTCAGCGATTATTGATATGAGGATCATTTGGATCCATAAGAAACAACAATCAGTTCATAATTTGACTCAGATTTTTACACAAAAAATTGTTGCTTTAAACTACTGCTATGTGGAATAGGAGCACGGTTAGATGATGGAGGACGATAAATGCAGCCGCACAACCCACTGCAACCTTTCTTTTTTTGAAATGAATTTTAAAATAAGTCAGGATTGCTTTTATGACAAATCAATTCTTTGTAAATGATCCAAAGTGACTGCCTAAGAAAAACAAACAGAAAGAGAAAAACATAAACCGATGCCTTAACACGGCAGACAAACCTGAGTTGTGTTTTGGAAGTGGTATCATCTTTTTTTTTTTGTAATATTCTCCTACCTGTGTTAACATAAACTCAGTTTTTCTCTTGTAAATGCACATTATTTCACAGTTTGCTGTCTAGTCTCCAGATTTGCCCCAGTGCCCCTACTTTATCTTGTCAACAGGCGAACTCCTCGAAGTTGCCTAAAGTCGGGTGACGAGGTAACATGTTCGGCGTGAATCCGAGGCTGTCCGAGTGACTCCGGAGTGTGTCACAGGTGCTCTGCAAAACACAGGGGGGGAGGGAAGGAGGGAAGACGAGTTCAACCGTGTTAAGGGAGGAGTGATGCAGGGAGAGGCGGAGATACAGAAAACCAAAAAAGGAACACGATTAAAGGAAAAAAGATGAGAAATTATGCAAAAACAGGAACATTTTAGCGGAAAATTAGACAAACAATTTTAAATGGAGGATGAGGAGATCCGTGAATGGATGAATATAGCATCCCAGTTTGGACAAAGTATGTGAATCACAGGTAATGAGGAGAGATATCATGGAACGTCAGGGAGAAATGAATTAAAAAAGGGAGAGGAGAAAGAAAACAGTATATTTTAGTCCTGTTTTGGAGCTAACATTTAAAATTGTTATACTTTTGTAAGATCTAAAACCTTAGCTTACAAAGTCTCCATTTAATCAATTGTTAATATTAATAGACCCAAAAGTGGCTATTCCAGCGCACAAAAATCACATAACATCACAAAGATTTCATGCAGTGATGTTATTTGCCAAATGCAGAACGTCTGGGCAGCAGGAAAAAATAATTCCTAAATCCTTTTGTTCTGTTTTTTAAACAACAAAATCTGTTTTTGCTGGAGAACTTTAACCTATGAGGGAAAACAGTCATTCAGTGGAAGGAGAAAGCTTTCATAGCGCATTCAGTAAGAATCGTGTGCGTAGAGAATCCAACCAACTCTCGTCTTCATCTGGGAGCAAACACACAACATGACTGAATCTGTTCTGACAAAGCAGTAGCTATCAGAATACTCACTTAAGATCATTTTTTGTTTTTCTTTTTTTTGGAAATTCCCAACAAAGTTACTGTTACGCATTTAGACAACTAAAGGTGAGATGGTCTCAGGAAGGAATGAAAGAAAGGGACAGCATGGCAGGGAGCATCTATTATCAGCGGGGTGCTACCTGGGGGCATGATTAGTCGTGACACCAGGGCTGGTTGGGTTCTCTTGAAAATCCTGGAATAGACATGATGAAAAGAAAGATGTGTGAGGGTGACTGAAATGAAACTAAAACACAATGCAAATGCTAGAAGTTCAACTCATGAGGGCACATTATGGCAAAAAGGTTTCAGCTAATCAATGAAATCTGGTTTTGACTTAAAGCAGGGATGCCAAAGAACAGCTGTTGGCTCTGCTAAATGTTTATGATCATGGAAGTTAAGCTTAGAATTCCCTTAAAACTGCTGTTTTTATCAGGAAGTTTGGGTGAAGATGCAGCAATGGAGTAGTAGCTGAAAAACGGATACAGTGGCACACAAATGTTTGGGGACTGCTGGTCATTGTTTCTGTTATTGTGAAAAGGAAAAAGATTAACAAAGTCTGTAAAGTTCAAATTTCAACTAACGAATTGATGGATGCACGTTTAAATCTGTAAGTATGTAAGCTGCTGGCATCATGGCCAAACAACATCTCCTAAGAAAAAAAAAAAACAAAGGAAAGAAGGCCAATTTTACAGACTGTAAAGTTGAGAGACAGAGAAAACAGGAATCTGTTCAATACAGTGCCGAAGGCTTATGACTATAAAACGAACTAAAAGAGCTGAAATGATAATAGAACTCAAAGTGAACCGCTCTTGAGTACAGTTCATTGTAAAAAATAAAAGGAGAGAAACTTTCATTTTACAGAAAGTTGGACAAAAGACACATATTTATGGAGAAATGCTTGCACCTTTCACCTCACACAGCTACAACGACCTTCATCTCATCTTTGTGTGAAGATGATTAACTGAAAATACTGAACGACATTCAAACCTCATTACACTAACAATATTTAGAAAACAGCATCTCATCATCCAGCTGTCACGTTGCAGAACAAAATCGGAATTGTCTCTTTTTAAACATTTGTTAAATTTTTTGTATTGTTTCAGAAGAAAGATCAGGAGACGCAAACACACAGAGCAAATTTTTCCGTCTCTACAGAAAGTAAAAAATAAAGAATACGATATGTTTTTCCCTGTTATTATGAGAGAAGAAAATCTGCCAATACAACCAGAAGAATTTGTCTACAATTTCTTAAAATGAGTTGTGAAGTCTTGATCTTTTAAATCTTAAGCTATCTACTCATATTTAGATATTTTGCTCTGATAATTGGAAATGTCTGGCCTTAAAGTGTGGATTATGAAAAAAAAAGTTTTATATCTTTATATTTCTTCAAAGTAGGTCCATTTACATTCATACTGTACACGCTTGTACTTTTCCCTCCAGAAATGTCCTTTTTTAAATGCTGCAACAGTCCAATATTATTTCTAGAGTGATTAAAATCACATTTTTAGATCAAGCTGTCAAAATTATATGTACAGTATGAGTCAAAAATGGCTGTATTAGAGAAAGTACATAAAGTACAATGTTTTCAAGATTAAATGCTTTAATATATTCAATATTTGTCTTAAACCAGGTCAGAACAATTCATTAAAAAGTTACTATCGAGTTTGTTTTCTTCTTATATGGAGTGTAAAAAGACATTTAAGAGAGAAACAGGCAAAAAAACTTGGTGATGTTTCGTGTTTTTGCAGTGCATGAAATGTTTAAACTCCTCAGACTTTGTGCTGAAAGTCAGAAGAGTTCTTTCTTTAGAAATACTTTGAGTTTTCAAATGGTTGAAGTGATTTATGGCCACAACAGAAGTATTTCAAAAACGAGCACTGAAAGAAAAAGTCATAATAATCAAAAATAGCAGGCCTTTTGAAAAACCCGACTTTCTTAAGATTGTTGGAAGGGACAGCTTGAAGCACAATAGAGAAAAAACAATCATTTTGACCAGTTGGTGCCAGATTGCTGCATGCCACTGTATAATTTATGCAAAACATAAAGTAAAGGAGATGATTTATAGTACAAACAGCGAGCATGAATGAATGATTGCAGTTCATTTCACACTGTTGGAAAAAAAGTGCTGATAAATGGTTTTCTTACTGTAACTTTCTAGTTTTGTACGTGCTACCTCTGTTCTGCAAGGCTAAATAAACTAGTTTTTTTTTTTAATCCTTTGAGTTGTTAAACTCTGAACCTGAGGCGCCCAAGCATGCAGGAGCATTGTCCTCATGCAGACTCCAATTTCTCCCTTAAGAATTTCAGACGACTTATTTTGCCTCCCATCCTGTTGCCCCCTCGTCTCTCTGCATGCTGCAATATCTGCATTTCTATCTCAACAATCAAACAGTTAAAATCAATACAGAAAAGGAAAAGTCAGTTTGATAGTTTATCGGTACAGGAACAAATGCTCAACTCTAGTGAGAAAGCTCCATAGTTTCCTAGTAGGAAGAAATAGCTGCAGGAGAAAAACATGACTTAGAAAAAAAGGCATTAATAACTATTCATGATTAATAGACATGAATATAAAAGTAGCAGCAAGCTCAGTCATAAGTTTCTACAGAAAACCTGCCTTTTTAATAAGTGATGACGTTGATGCCCCTGCATGTGCTGAACAGCTCCAGACGGCAAACATTCGCAAGGTGAGTTTCTCCCATAAATCATTTCTTAACAAACCTGCCGAAATCTGTCATGAGGGTGAGTGGAGTTGCCTCTAAATTAATAATTTGAATCCACAGGGCTTGACACAAATCCTGTGAGGCAGTTTCTCATCACTGTTTCAAGAAAGTAAAACTAGTTTTGTTGCTTTCATACTTCAAAGGACAGTTTACATCTCAGAACTTATGATCTGACTCCAAGTACTGATATTGCTGCAACCTAAGGCTTTAGTCACATCCACATGTACGTGGGGTTGGCCCGTACGGGTCCGTGGAGGCTTGCAGAGAGATTCAGAATGATTCTAGTGGAAATGCTGCTTGTTGTGTGGGATCGATGAAGATAAGGACCATAGCCTCGGATAATAGGAGCGGTTTATGAGTCACGGTGAAAAGCTATGTGGAAATCCGGTTAGATCTTTCATTTCTGCACATGTTAAACACAGAACACACTAGAAGAGAATACACTAGATACTCTAGCAGATGCTCTGATGATCATTACAGATTACAATCTGCATTCCATTATAACCACCTCAGATATCTCTCATTACATGCGGACCACCTTATATTTGATTCTCATAATTTAATTCCTGAGAACAACGTGTGGGTTTTATGAAATCTAAGATGCTGCTCAGTTAAAAACATTAGCCGCATAGAGAAATGTTGGAGCCACATTAGTGTATCATTTGATCGACGGCTTTCTTCAAGACAAAAAGAAAAATAAGTTACCAGATTATCACTCGGACAACGCTGCGGCCGCTTCTTGCGCAGGAAGTAACCCAGAACCTTATCCTTAAACACCTATAAAAAAAAAAAAAAAAAAAAAAAAAAAAAAGGAAAATATTATTGACAAAAATCAACAACATTTATTACAGATTTTAAAAGAAGCTGATAAGAACCAAAACATGTGTTTCTCAATCATGTCCCTATTGCTGGGACATTAGATATGAGTGCAAATGTCTAAAATTTTGCCTTCAGATTTTAATAAAATATTCAGACCAGCAACAACGGTGAGAAACAAAAAAATCAGTGAGCATCCAGGACCATGATTTACAATAATGAAATGTGTCTTTGAAGGTGCCGATGTCTTCCACTCTTTCATTCTCTTGACTCGACAAACTTGGTGATAATAACCAGGGTTTTAAAAGCTCATCTCCAGGTTCAAGTGGTTTCTTACCATATCATTTTAGGCTAAACAAAATCTTCCTAAAGACTCACTCAAATGAAAATTGTGTTTTCAACGTGTCCCTGTGGTTTTTTTCTGATTATGGAGAACATACTGTATGTAAAGAAAATTAAGCTCAAAGTTGTATCTCTGAGTCTTTCTTTATTCGAATCAGACAAAAAAAATGCCGTAAAAGAAGATAATATTTTTGACGTAAAGAAAAAACAAAACAGAGAGCTCAGCAACGAGGAGGGAGAAGGGGGGCAAGTTCCCCTGCGCCAATGGTCCTGCCCACAACTCGGAGGCAAAATTCTAAGGAACTCCTGCTAGAAAAAAACAGGTTTTTTTATCTGCTAAAAATAGCATAATCATAATTAAATGACCACTGGGAACGCTTTGAAAAAGATGACTGGAGTGAGTCTTTATGGACTTGGCAAAGAAACACAACACACAAAAAAATCTACCAAGCTTTTATCGTTAAAAAAGGACATTTTACCTCGTATAAGTAGTCAAAAATCTCCAGTATTGTTAGAACACTGGCTCCAATAAATAGCCCCATCTGACCACCAATGTCACCTGGACAAAAGGTAAAGTTGTTACACCACAGTACATGAAACCCATCGCAGTGCAGTCCCAATTAATTTTAAATATCTCTGCGAGTAATCTGTGCAGAATTGTCAAATGTGTCCACGCAAACTCCGCTTCTCATCATCAGACCCAACCCAGCTGCCCTTGTGAGAGCATCAGATTATGTAAATGTGTTCAGGCTTTTTCACAACTTCAAAGATGAGACCTCAAAGCAGCAGGCGTGAATTCACAGTGTGAAACGTTTGACAGGGAAGAGAAAGCAGAGAACGTCTTACCAAGGAGCCCTGCAATCTCATAGGCCTTCTTCTGTTCGATTTTCTCATAATTCAGAGCTTCAAAGAAGATGTCCAACACCAAAATATTTTCCCTGCAGAGAGATCAGACAGGGGGCACACCCAGCTAATGTTACTTTCTTCAAATTGCAGTAAATACTAATGACATTTCACTTTGTCTTATTTACTTTCACTGGTTTTTGTTACATTGAAGGTGAACGATGGAGACTCGGGTAACAGATACACACATCTTGAAATAGAAAGAAGAAAATAAACTTTTACCTGAATACCTGACTGATAATTATTAATACTTACCCAATATACTGCTCAGTTTTGTTGAATTTCTTAGCCAGATATTTAGCAGATGCCTTACTGGGAATCTTAACCATGGACAGTTCCTTGCCATAGCGAGTCATGTTGCAGGGGGTCTGACACACACAGTAATTGTTGTCTTTCTCTACCAAAAAGTCTGTGGATGATCAAAGTCATTTAAAAAATACTGTGATCTCTATATAAAAAAAAAAAAATCAAACAAACCTGCTGAGGCTCTCAGCTTGTACTAAAAATAACTGCACAGACAACAGGAAAACATTCGCTGCCATCGTTCACTTTCCATGAAAGCAAAGGATGACTGATGGCAAAACACTGAACAGAAGACAAAGGAAAAACAAATACTGGAATTCATTGAAAATCAGTGAAACACAATAAAAACATGAATCTTAATAGTAAAAATATTTGTTTTACAGTAGTTCAGTTTCATTACATTCAGCACTATTTCAAATTAATGCAACTTCAAATTAAAAGTAAAGGGAACATGAAGTAATAATAAAAAAAAAAAAATAATCATTTTGAAAACAAATGGGTAGACTCACCTAAAGCTGGATCAGCACAGTCTTTGTACTGGTCAGGTGTGCAAACTGTTGAAGTTCCTGATAAAAACATAAGCAAAGAGGAAATCCACAAGTATGTTCAGTGAAGGACATCCGTATTTGATCTCTTGCTCATTTTGTAGGTTTCCCCACTCAGCCTGTCATTCTGATGGTAGGTTCATCTGAACAGTCAGAGACAGGAAATCCACTTTAAATCATTTTCATAAATGCATTCACACTGTATTTCATTGAAGAAAGTAAGTATTTGAAGCCTCTTAGGTCATTGTTTGAACAGTAACGTTTTTTCAGAATACCGCTCAGCTGCTTCCCCAAATTGGTATGGCCAACATTAAACAAGTGGTGGATCATTTCTCTCTTGAAGAAGACGAGGTTACAAGTACTTCATTGAATGCTACTTGTTTGATTAGTATTAGCGAAGCGTTGTCATGTTACCATGACAACTGACAGCACCACCAATCAAATATTCCGCTTTTTGTGAAACCCCCCCCCAAAAAAACCAGCAAAAATAAAGCTCTAATAATCAATTAAATATTTCTTTCTTTTGTAAGTGACCATAGTATAATTGGGATAGTGGCAGATGAAGTGTGCTTTATCAGAAATTAACGCACGCCGTGGAAGCCTGAACCATGCGACGCAAAGCGGAAGATAGTTTCTTCGCAAAGTGTAAATAGTTAGCATTAATGAGTTAATTTTTTTTTTTCAATTAATCGCACACGTTAACATGTCAACGTTAACATCTCTAATCATTTTCTAACGTTGCTCCCACTTGTTTTTGCTTATAACCGGGTCTGGTCTATGGGAAATGAAGGTAAAAAAGGATTAAGTAAATTGGAAACAGCCAAAAATTAAATATGTATAAGCAAGGAAGTAATTTCCAAGTCATTTCATTGGCCGCTCTTATTTTGAAAGCTGAAAATATGTGGCCTTAAAAAGCCACACTAAAAATATTTGCGGTGCCACTTGCTAATCCTTCCTGTTTTTACAATTACCCCTTAAAATACCCCCCAAAAACAACAAACAGCCCTTAAAACAACAACTGCATTTAGCCTTGGACGCAATTCAAATGTGTGCAGACATGCATCAATGTGCATCTTGGCTGCACGTATTACGCACGGCCAATATGCGTTTTCATCAGTTTCTTGTGCTTGGTCATGCTTAAAATATGTGTGGATAACATCAGCCAAAATATAAACCGTTAGAATAACATCTGCTCAAATGAAAGGTGGATAATTTCAATAGAACCCCAAATATTGGAGGATTATTCAAATTTCTGTTTTGTTTTGTGAACGATCTAAGTGAAGAAAACAAATACAGTTAGGCAGGACATTGATGAAATAAATATTTTGGAAATTTCTTTTACCATTGCTAAGGTTACCTTTTATTATTTATTGATGTAAACTTGTCTTAAACAGCATTCAGCTGTCAGCTTTGGTCTAAACCCGTCAACCGGAAGTCACTTCACACAGCAAATGGCGTTTGATGTCACCGTGAAAAGGGTCCATTACGAATTGGTTTCCTTGGTGACTGTGTTTCCAGCTGCTTTGAACTCATCAACCAACTCCTGCTGTGATGTTTTAGGCCGATTTCTCAGTGTTTTCATGATCATGGAAACCCCACCGAGTCAGATCTGGTTTGGAGCTTCAGATCTAAAGGTGGGTTGATGGTCATTTTCTGGTATTTTGGCATCAACTGTTGTTAAACCCCCAGCTTCTTGCTGATGGTTTTGTAGTCCATTCAGGTCTTGTGCAGGTCTACAATCCCCTGACAGCTCTTTAGTCTTTTCCATGTTGGAGAGTTTGGAGTCTGACTTATTCTGTTGAAAAGACTCTGTTAAAAAGGTGATCAGTTTAAACTGGTGTCTCACATTCAGGTGACAGGTCGATAAGGTGGGCAAACCTACAAAATCACCTACAAAATCAGCAAGGGATTGAATATTTATTTCATCCCCTGTATGAAAGAGTGAAGGACAAAACCATAAAATAAGGTCTTTTGCTGTTGATTTCAATTCCTACCTGGCATGTGAACCATTCTGCAGTTGCAGTTCTCCAGCAGGTACCGGGTTTCACAGTCAATGCGGCATGCAGTGATGCTGTATGTGGAGAAGAATTCAGAGTCTATCGGGGTGGACTTACAGTCTCCCCAGGGCGGTGGGAGGTACTGAAGCTGAAAGAGCGGAGAGCACAGATTTCTCCTCAGTATATCAGCACACAGGATTACCACAAATAACAGAATGCAAGCCTGGTGCAGCAGGAAGATAAAAGAGGACAACAGGCTGACAAAACCAAACAAATGATTCAAACACTGCAAAAATAAATAACAAAGATGCATTCATAATGTGCACTGAGACAAAAGCAGCACAGCATGTCTGGTTAGAACAACAGTGCTCATTTACAACAGCAAGCACAGTACATGCAGAACTAATGCAGATCAGGTCCCGAATAGGAAGCAGAGTACCATGGGAACAAACAGGCTGAGGAACCTGGGAAATATGTAGTTTCAGACAGGACACCACAATCAAAGGACAAATTTTACAATTCCAGCAACAGACATCAAAAGAAATAAAAAAATTAAGGAAAATCTTTAGTCTTCCAAAAAAATAAAAAATAAAGAACCATACTTCAGTCTCCATGGAGCATATGTCGTATTTTACAGGTTAAAATAAATTCTAATGAATAATCAGATGTATGTAGGGTTACTTTATCCTCCCCCTAAAAAAATTGCAATGAAAATCTCCCACAGAAGCTCAGAAAATCGACCTTATAAAGACTTTGTTGCTTCATCGGCTTCATTTAGAATGGGCATCTTTTTACTCTGTGATGCTGCCTGATGGCGCGGATCCCAGCTGTCATAAAGCCAGCTGTTTCATTCAAGTGTAAAATGAAAATTTCATTTTTCAGACAACCTTATATATCAGCTAATTTAATAAGTTAGCAAAGTTTGGGTTTAGTTTAAACTTTTATAAAAATGTTTCTACACTGTTTTTTTATTTTTATTTATGTCTGATTTGTCTGACATTGCTGTTATCACAGTGGCCTTTCTGATGCACAATATGATCCATAAGATTTGACCAAAATCTATTTGAATTTTCCTTTAGTAACATATTTCTTTATTAAACATTTTCTAAAACTTGATCATGCATTTTTTTGGTATTTGGGTCCTTAGTTTGTTTATATTTTTGTCTGTTATATTGTTTCTGAAAATACAGTTTGATTTTTGTTTAACTTTATACACTTTTTTTAAAGTCTTTATAAATAGTCATTATTAAGTCAGCTAAATTAAACCTCAACAGAGCAGATCCATATTGCACACATTTTTTTTAGCAATAATTTATTTTTGTATACCATTTGTTTTATTAAATGTACTGATAAAAACGTCTCATCAAGACAAGACTTGTCTTCTTATAGGAAAATATATTCAAAAATGTACTTTAAAGACCCACTCTGATGAAAGTTGTGTTTTTGGTGTTTTTAACATGTTCTTGTGGCATTTTTCTGATGATGGAGGACATATATTTAAAAAAATTCAGCTTAAAATTGCATTTTTGATTATCTCTTTAATCCAATGTTGGGAATCAGGAGCTGATGAAAAATGGCATTTAAAAAAGAACTTATTTGTGACATAGAAAATACACTGGATGGAAACTAGGCCCTGGAAAACGACGTGGTTTTTTTAAATTTCGTCTAAAAACTGCATAATCATGATTAAAAGACCACTGGGAACGCTTTTACAAGCGATCAAAAGATGATCAGAGTGGGTCTCTGAGTGTACATTATTCCATAAGTAATCACTTTTAACAAAAAGACCTCACAAGTTTTCAATCTGAGCTGGAAAAGGTCGCAGAGGATCAAATGTGTTTTGAGCATCTCTCCGTTACTATGGCAACAAGAAACAACATGTCCCACAAAGTCCTTCAGTTAATTTCTTCCTTTTTTTATTCTGATAAACAAATATCAATATTTTCATTGCAACGTAGTGATCCCTCTCTGCCAACAAATTCCAGCTCTGGTTTGGTGTGTAAAATAGAAATGTGCCTGACTCAGAAAGATGCTAGCTGCATGTAATACAGATAAACAGAAACATAGCCAGCCAGCCAGCAGCCTGGGATAAAGACATGACTGGAATAAATTTGTCATCTATTTATTCTTTTTTTTTCCCCGTATTTATGCTTTCTGGGCATCTACAGATACTTAGTAAGACTGAGTCCCTGATCGCTGAGTCCAAACAAGGCCTCATGAAAAAAGAAATTCATTTAAAAACCTCAACCTTATGGTTTATGAGTTTCTGCAGTCAGTTTGTCTATCAAACAGACTAATGCTCACAAATACAGCTGCCATCGTATGATTGTTATTGGTTTTTTTTTAGAAACATTGCCGGGGTGGTCATAAATGCAGATGGCAGCAGTCAGGTGGCTGTCAGTCACGCTGGGATGACATCTTTGCAAAATTGGGTACGGCTGGGCGGCCACAGGGCGGTGGCAGCCGGATCACCGGTGGATGTTTTAAAGCGGGCCATTCTGCACCCCTGGTCATTCACCTCAGATTTTGAGCACACTTTATAACCTTGTAAATGTATACATTTTTAGACAACATGCCTCCCAAGAAAGCACTGTGTTCTGTCTTCTTCGAATTCTTCTCAGCATCAACCACAGTTAACCCCTCGGTCTCTGAGTCACCGTGGTGCTATAAACGCCATGATGAGTCCTGTGCAGCATCAGTTCTGTGTCCCCGTTTGGACCTACGGTGGCCGGGATTGCCAGATTGACGTCTGGTCATTGTCTGGCCCCCCCGTCAAGTGCCCATGCTGCTACTTTACAATATCAGGCAGTGGCAGTGGGATGGCAGCAGGGGGCAGGTGGGCGACTGGAGGGTGGCAGTCTAAAACCTGCCGATCATCAGACGATTTTGGGGACCTTGGAGACCCTCCCATCAGTCAATTATTGCACTGAAGCCTTCCTGCCACCTGCCTGTCACTGGAGTGCCACCGCGGTACCTCCAAATGTGCCCGGGCGGTCACTGACCGATGTCAAAAAAACTCTTAACTTTTCTTAAAACCTCTGCAGCCACTGCGCATCGTGTAAGAATGTGACTGCCGCGTTTCGATTACAGATGCCACTGCGCAGCCACCTGCTGAATTTGCTGAAAAAGTTGTATTTCAGCTGCCTTGCAGTGGCATTTTGGGAAATGTGACCTTCGTCTAACCGTAAACCTCTAACAGGGAATTCAAACATTTTGCTTATGTTGCTAATACCCATAAATGCTTTCTCTAATTTATAACAAATCAATCTGTATTATAATACCAATTGATTTTTTTTATTTAAGGGATTTAATCACACACAGTGTAGTTGCTAATTATGGGAGCTGGCCAACAATCAATGCTAAAAGCTTCCTGTTGGCGAACCGCAAAGAAATCGTGTTGCTTTTGTCCCATTAAGACTCAGTGAAAGTCCCGGTAATCTCCATCAGCTCTACCCGGGCCAGCACCAGCCATCAGACGGCCTTGTGGTTTAATACAAAGTGACAGAGATTGAAAGCAGTCTGTCGAGGGAGTGGATCTAAACTGGCGAACGTGATTAAGCTTTTATTGAGCTCACTTCCTAACCCACAGCCTCTCATATCTGGAAATGTATTGTAGATAAAAAACCCCGGTGCTAAACATACTGGACTGTAGTCAATGTCCTCATGGCTCATAAACCCTAAATAAAGGCCATGTTTTTTCCTGACAGTCTCACACAGACTGCCACTAGATTGTCCCACTAAGCAAATAAATAAAGCAATTTTGCAAACTAAATTCTACATTAAAACATAAGGTAAATAATATCTTACTTGAAATGAAAATATATAATAAAATACTTAAAACAACGCATCTACTCAACAGAGACGACAGGACAAGCACACACAGCAGATGCTGTTGCACGGTATTGCTTCAGTGACACAGAGGGGAGGAATACATCCATTCCTTTGAGGGAGGGGGTGGGATGCGAGCAGATGAAAGTGTGGAATTCGATGACTGTTGCATTGAGACAATACAGTAATTTGCATGCAGCGGATCCAGTCAGGCATACGCTACCCTCTGCTCTTGGGTGGAAACAAACGTTTGGAAGCCGGGGGCGACCCCAAAGCCCAGCTCATGGAGGAAAGGCGGCTCTGACTGAGAGTGAATCTGTACCTTTATGCCAGCCTCATAGGATGTCTCATCTAGGGTGAGGAATGAGGGAACACAGCCCACATCATTACAGAAATAACAGGAGCCCAACAGAGAGCTAAGTGAGGGACAGAGAGCTTACAGAGTGCTAAAATAATGATTGACTTTAACCAGAAAATGCACTTTTGGTCCAAAAAATGTTTTTACTGTTCAGCCTACTATTGCATGGATGGTAGCTTAGGCCTTAGTCACATGCACCCTTACGGGGGGTCGACTTGTACAGGTGAAGGAGTGACTGCATCTCAAAGCTGCGTACACACCAGGCATGTAATGCGTGTTCAAGAACGCACTGAATACGCGCTCTTGAACACGCTTTTAACCGATGTATGAAAGACTTTGTGTCATATATTCTGGCATGGAACAAACCATAATTAGTAATTTCTTTTTCATGAACAATTTTCAAACGGTTGGCATTTTGGTGAAAGGACACTTCCTACCAATAAGTCACTGCCAAATCTGAGTCTCTGATTGGTCAAAGTTCAGCTGGTTTAACTTTTTACATAGAGCCCAAACATGGTCTTAGAAACTTGTGTAGCGGCGCGTGAATAAGAGTTTCAAACGTGGAAGCTCATAACGTGCATAGACAAGAACTTTCACAGACTTTCCATTTGAAGTGGTCGCTTGAAAGCGTGTCGCAAAGGGCAGCGTGCATAGCATAAGTGGAGTGCAGGTGTGTTTAGCAGTTCCCTTGAGGCTCGTGCAGCCGCCTCAAGCAACGTCGTGAAAATAGAACATGTATTTTGTCGTGCGTGTGGTAATTTGTGAGGCTAACTTACAGCCATTTACAGGTGATGCTGTCAGACGGTGACTTTACACCACATACTGATTGTTAGTAAGGTGTGAGTACTGGCTCCTTACTGACTGCATGCAAATGCCGAACGGACGGGGTGTGGAGGTGATACATAAGTGCCCATAGGACACCCATTGGATGTCCACACAAACTTCGCTCTGATTAACTAATTTCCTAAATTCAAATATTCAGGCTGCACACAGGGACCACCCACTTCTCACTTGAACAGCACTAACAGGCTCCTTGTGCAGTGCACAGGGTTTGAGGGGGGAAAAAAAAGAAAAAATCCATTCAACGTGCTTATATCTCAACCCTTCTGTGTTGTGACAGTGTTTGCTACAACCTCTTGCCCACAGCATGCCTGTAGAAAAATGTACATGAACATTATAGCTCTACAGACTCACAAAGCTGTCTATGACTTTGATATTTCATGTGGGCCACCTGTGTGCCCCTCACAGGTTTGCGTATTTTTCTCAAGAGGACCTGGCTGCAGAAGTTTGGCCAAAACCAAAAGTCCGGAAAACCCCCATGACGCTAAAAAAAAACCTTTATTTTAACTGGTGACACTAACAGTTTTGGTTGTTTGTTTCTGTTTCAAGCTTTGATAAAGTTGTTTGTTTTTTTTTTTTAATTCTGAATACTTTTGGGTTGGAGATAAGGTTTAGGTAAGTTGTATAATTTCTGCTTCTGGCTCATGATGTCAGGCGCCATCTTGCCAGCAGACAGCCTGTATCCACTCGTAAGGGGAGTTGTGACTAAGACTTTAACTGTAACGCTGACTGATATGAACATCTCATAAAATTAAGGTAAAAACATTTCTTTTAACACTTGTGTCATTACTATTAATAACTAAATATTATACTTTAAGTATATACCTTTTAAATTATGGTTTTTAGACCCAATTCAAGTCTGTCAGACCCTTTTTATAAAAGCAGATTGAATTAAAGCAACAATATTTTAAAAAAAAAAAAAAAAAAAAAAAGCATGCCCAGAATAATAAAACTTGTCTTTGTGGTGTCCAAATGTCTGTTTCATAAGACCAGAAATATGTCTCAGCAATCCCATGTTATTCTGCTAAAATCAGCAGATGTCACATCATCATTTGTTTCATGCTGACGAAGCAACCGAGCTGATTAACTTTGGGAGCAAAATCATTTAAATCAGGCCTCATTAACTGTTAGAGAACTGATTTGATTTACAGCTGGAGGACTCATTATTTCACACAAAATGATTAGGAGTTAAAAGTTTTAATGAGCCTGGTACACAATTTAAGAACTAAATTTATCTCGGAGACAACCATCTTGTAACCTGTAACATGCTCCAGGGATGTCAATTTGTGCTCAACTGTAGTTTTCCATAATTTTCTGTGTCAGAAAAGCTGCCACTGGCCTTCCTGCCTGTCTGTCTCCATGCTGTATGCAAAAATCCATCCAGAACTCATTGTAATATCTGCACAAAACAGTCGAGGCACACTGCTCTAACCTGAAGATACATTTTATGGTGCTGCTGGAACTGGAAAATAAAGTAATGTGATTTTTGAAAAAAAAGGAGCAGCAAGCTGCCTTTTATGGCTTCTTCTTCTGAAATAACTGTTCCTGGATGCTTTCAGAGGACAGTTTTTAGAGTAAGCCTTGCAGGTTTTTGGCAGTGCAGTTCATGATGGATGGATCAATACTGCTGCAAAAAGTGAATTTCCAGATATAGATCATTATTTCTTAAATGGGCAGTTTTTCTTTACTCGGCTAATGTGCCGACCATCAGAAAATTTCATATTTTTTAAGACTTAAAAGTAGTGCTTGGTGATTTGATGATACATATCGGGAGGTTGATAGAGAAGTGTCCATCTTGTTATTTCTCTTCAAACCTTTCTGCAGTTTCTAATCTGATTTTAACTTAACAAAAAGCCTGCGCCGGTTGTGTTCGTATTGTCTTGTCTCGTCATTAGGGATGCAATGATTTGCAAGATTTGGTTCAAACCTAAATATTTGAGTCACGGTTTTGTTTTGGTTCAATATATGATTTGTGTATCACAAAAAGAAAAAAAAAAACACATACAATATTTTTCTTCATATACCTCATAAGCAAGGAACAATGAAGAAACATCTCTCAGTCGGCTTATACTAAGCCTGGTGTAATGTAATTAAGCAATAGATAATAAATCCTTAAATTTAGCACAATCCACATTAGACACTTTGAATGCAAACCTAATGGTGTCCAGTCGGGATGTAACGATGCACTTTACCCTCAGTTTGCTTCAATGGTGTAGCACGTGGTTGGGTTTAAACTAGAAACTTCGGCATCCTCACTCTGCATAGTTTAGTTTATCATCTTACTGTGAGACATGACGCTGCTTTACGTTCTATTTTTCTCACTCATCTGGATGTGTGACATGCTTTACATTACTAAGTTCACAAGTGCTGAACGAAGGACGACAACAGGTTGAAGCTGAATACCCAGGGTCGCAAAAGACAAACAGCTGCAAAGGCAGACCAAGAAGGGGTACGCTTTATATATTGAGTCATTCTGATCGTGTTTGCTGATGTTGAAACGATTTTTTTTTTACGAGTTGCAAACAAGGTTGGGTGTTATTGTAAATCGAGTCATCGAGACATCGAGTCCTGGAACATCGATTAAACTAAGTGAGCATACGGATTGGGACTCATTTACAATACTACAACAGAATTAAACTTTTTAGAAGGTTTTTGATCCCAAGGCAGAAAATGTATTGTGATACCGTAGCTCTGCAGAAAAAAAAAAATATTTACAGCTGGGATTTTTTGTTTGATTGTTTTTTGGACAGGCGACAACAGCGGAGCGTCTAAACCTGCAAAACAAGCAGGGCGGTAGTCCTCGAGGAACAGGGTTGGTGACCCCTGGTCTAAACAATGCAACATACCAGGAAGTGGTGGCGGAAAAAGACAGAAGTTAATAAGAGAATGATGAAAGAAAATAAAAACGCCCGAGCAGGCGGCGGAGGGATCCCCGTCTCTTTATTTGCCTGCAGGTGCCGGTGTGGTGCCAAGGTACATTTCCCCTGCCAGATTTTGCTTAAGCATCGTTCTGGCATATTAGAGCGGGGATCCCTGCTTAGCCGGGCAGTTTATTTCTGGGACAGGTGAGGCGGACGCTTTCGCTCCAGCCCCTGGACCTGTCCAGATGTACCCTTGCCTTAGCCCATCAGTACCCAGGACAGGACAGGCTCTGGCGGCACCACAACCCCGAAAGGGATAGCCAGTTAAGGAAATGTATAGAACTAACAAAAACAGCTAAGCTAACTCAGAGCTAAAGTGGACTAACTGGCAGCCAACTGAAGCGATAGTTAAAAAGAAAGAAAAACCAGAAACAGTAAGAATGTTGGGTATTCTGATCAAACTGTCTCCTTCAATTTTGTTTTTTTAAATGTCTTGTTTTGTTTTTCATTTTACTGAAGCAACTGTCAGCTGCCAGTTAGCCTACTTTAGCTCAGAGTTAGCTTAGCTGTTTTTGCTTCGTTATAAAATCAATTTTGACAGAAATGTTTTACTTTACGCCATAAACGAACCACAATGATACAGGTTAGAAAGTTAGAAAAAAAAGTTTGTGTTTATTTTTTAATGCTGAACTGTTTTGATTTTTTTTTTATCTTTAAAAACTTTAAGAAAAACGGTTTAAATTGTTTATCATTTTAAATAACCATCTGTTTCTCATTTGTGACAGTCCACTAAAATGTCACTTCAAAATAAAGTGGAGGAAAAGCACTAAATTATATTTTTGCTCAACTTTTCAAAAAATGAATGAAAAGATTGCGTTTTGCGGTATTTTGTGATATATATCATTATTGTGATATAAATTAATCCTTTTTGTGATTTATGACTTTATTCCGTATTGCCCAGCACTACTTAAAAGTATTAAATTTTGATAAATAGCTGCCATAATATCTGTACTCTGCTTCTGGCTACAAGAGGACTGACTGGTGTGCACATACTTTTTTCTGGGTTAAATTGCTTCTGCACATTTTTAGTTTTATTTCCTAGTAAAAAAAATAAATAAAACAAACAGGTTGATTGGATGTTATTGTTAACACATTAATTCCACTTTATCTGATTTTGCTCCACATGCTGGGACAACAAAGCAAATATCAGTTGGCAAGGATCTCGGGGGACAAACACTAAATGAGGCAAAGGAGGTGGAGTTCGGAGGCTGGTCATTTAGGTACCAGTTGCTGCTGACATGAGACAAAAGTTTGAAAACCAGGGGCCACACCAAATCCCAGCTGGTCAATGAAGGGCGGCTCATCCTGGCTGTGGATCTGAACCTTGATGCCTGCTTCATAGGAGGTCTCATCTGTAGATACAGCATGCCAGAAAATATAACGAGCCATCTCTGAGCTCTTTCATGGACACTTACCTGTTTCTAAATCTCAAGCTTAAAGGAAATGTGTAATGTGGAGGGAGGGGTACCAAACTGGTTTAGGAACAAAGTCTTATTGCACGTTTTTTTAGTGCACAGACATGGTCCAGTCACACTGTTGCCTGTCTTCAGTGTGAAATAGCAGATGAGCACAATATGCACTAGACAGTAGTGCTGCGTCCACACCGAACACGATTCACACGGCAAATTCACTACTGAACGCTTGTCCAAAAATGTGTTCATAAACGTCCTGACACGTGGGAGGAGCTACTGTCCAAGTTTTCAGCCTCATCGCTACATGGAAGCGTTGACTATACATATGATATCCAGTCAATGGAAGAACAGGTGATGTTGAGAGATCGGTTTACTCATTCTGAAAAGCTTTACAAAAGAATCTGTAACCTCGTCTCCATATCTGGGTTCATGAGGTCATTCAGGGACTCTCCCCAGTACGGTGAACTTTACCATCATCGCTTTCATTACTACTTCTGTCTCGCTGTGACCCAGTTTGATGACTTGCTGTGCTGCTTTAATCTGAGGTGCGAAAAAAGATAAAAGAGAATAAAATGAGAGGAACTTTTCATTATTGTCTTGATTCAAATAAGAAAACTATCATAAAGTTAAGGAGGAAAACAAACGATCAGCTTCTCTTCCATGTTGGTTCTAGACTCCACCAACTGATCCCATCATCTACACATCACAGGCCAAAGCTGAGTCCCTGATTGGTTGACGCAATGTGAATTCTTCACCAAAGTTCAGACATTTGAACTCCGAATCAGAATCGTAGCCAGGCCGAGTTGTCGTGCAGTCCGAAACGCGGTGCCAGCCGACTGCCGCGCCATGCCCGGTGCCCAAATCCACCGCAATACTTCTGATAACATCTGACTTAACACTTAAGCTGACCACCCCTGCAACGCGAATCGTGCTGAGTGTGAACGCAGCTTCAGATACATCATTTTCTGTCAGTGACCAGAATGTATTCACATTGATAGAGACTCTTTGGATTTTATGGAAACGGTGAATCACCGACATGATAATTAAATTAATTAAGTCAACCCATTAAGAACTAATACTTAGAGTATGTTTAAGTAAAACTAAAGGTTGTAAAGTCAGCAAATGAAACGGTTCAGTTTATAGTTGTTCTGACCTGTCTCCCCCCACACAGGCAGGTACTCATCCTGCTGAATGTCCAGCATGATTTCCAGCCCATTCCCGGTGCCGCCTTTTAGTGTTGTCAGCAAAGGGTTGCCGTCCAGTCCCGAGTTGAAGGTGTAACATTTCCCATAACGAGTGTAGATCTGCAGAAGAAGACACAAACAGATACATTCTGAAAATGAAAATCTTCCTCCCACCAGCACAGCAAACTGTGTCCCAGCACAAGACGTATGAGGTGTCAGCATGTAATTGTGTGGAACAGGTTAATTATTACAGAGGTTTTGTGGTTAGGAGACAAAGGAGCACAAGATTTGAACAAGCACCTGGCTCTGATTTGGGTAATTAATGAGAACTCCTTTGCTGTAGCAGCAACTATCAATCTTTAGCTCATTTAATTTCAGATTTTAAAGTATGACTTTTGCATCTTTAAGTAAAAATATCTGAGAAAGATGTTGTAAGATCACATTAAAATCAAGTTTGTATTGGTGCCAGTGAATATAAAGCCACACATGGCTGGTGGCGTGTAATAAAACAGGCTGCTGTTCCCCAAATGTCTCACAGATGTTGTTCATCTTATTGGCATAAATAATTTTATGCATTTTTTATGATCTGGCTGGAAAAGATAAATCAAAAACTGAATAACCCAAAGCTTATTTCCAGAAAAAGAGGGGCAGGGAAGCTTAAAAGTGTTTAAGAAAATCATCAGCTGGAGCATATAATACTGACTAGATCAGATGTCCACAGCCTTTAATGCTTAAAAAGTCATTTGGCCCTATTTCTTACTGACTAAAATGCAGTGAAAGCTGAAAAGTTCCAAATTCACTATTTTAGAAAAATGCCATTAAGCAATTTTTTAAAATTAAACTTAGTTTTTAAATATTTATAATAATTGAATTATAGCAGTGTTGTATTTCTATATGTAGCAATATTAAAGGGGCCATACCATGATTTTCATTAGCCTTTCAGAGTAAACTATATCCATATATATGATCATGAAAGGGGCTGTCCTCAGTCTATGACGTCAGCTCGTGAGAACCCGTGGGTAAGGGAGGGCTGCTGCAGAGAGCACAGGTTTTAGAGGGTTGCTCAGAAATGCGTGAACGGATCAAAATACCGCTTTGAGTTTGTTTATAGTGAGGAATGAACAGTGTAATACACTTAAAAGCTCAAAAGGTTTATTTTCCATGGTATGGCCCTTTTAACTTATTTTGACAGTTGCACATTAAAAAATCCTTTCAAAATAAAACTGCAGCAAACTTAGTTGAATTAAAATGCAAAAAAAACAAGTTAAACAGTGGGTGTTCTATTATTATTTCTTTAGTATTGCTTCATTACTTTACTCCTTTTACTATTGAAAATGTGACACTATCCAGTTGTTTTAAAAAAAATCTGTACATGTAAATGTAATTATGATTATACTTTATATAATTCAAGAACTTTGTCTCTAAAAAGCAAGACATGTATTAAAAATCTAAGCATACTTGACCAAATTAACTAAAACATATAAACAAAAACACATACATTTTGGAAATTATTAGCATTCTTCCTCAAAACCAAAGGGCCACAATGAAAGAATAAAAGGGCCACGTATGGCTCCGGAGCCTCAGGTTGCAGACCCCTGGACTGATGGGTGTACTTATAAACAGAGGTCATCAGGTGGGCTCAGAACATGCAAATGAATCAAGACCATTGACTGCAGATAAGAACTGGACTGAATGAGTGTGACATCACCAAAAGAAAATTATTTTTTTGTGGCTCCAACAAAATGAAGTCAATTCAGCCGCCATTTTTTCTGTGACATGGATGCCGCAATGTTTGAGCCAGATATCATCAGTGAGCAGTGATAGCAAGAACATGTTAAAAAAAAGGTAGCAGTCACTGACTTCTATTTCTCTATAGAAGTCTATGGGATTTTTGACTTCTTGCAGCCTGCAGGCACTTCCTGTTTGGAATACCAGGGGGTTGGAGTCACTCAGTTCAATGATCAAGACTCACATAGACATTCACCTGAACCACAAGAGCAGAAAAGGAAAAAATTAACCCAAGAAAAACAAAAAGCTGACGTTTGAAATGTCAAGTGACAAATGGCAAGTGCATGTTTCATCTTAAATGGCTTCTTAAGGGGATTACTTCTTCACAAATTCTTAAAACACATGAAAATGAATGACAGACTTGTTACAGAGAAAGAAAAAAAGTGATGTTGAACGCTCAGTTTAAGTTTGTGCTGGCAAAGCCCAAGAAGTGTGTCAAAGCTAATCTCCAGAGATCAGAGTCCAGCGTTTCGTGTCCGGGCTCAGACAGCCTCACTGCAGCTCAGACGGATGCTGTTAGGCTCTGCTCCATGTCTGTCACCTGCTGGGGATAGAATCAGGTCTCCAGAGAGACTGGAAACCATCTGGGAACTTTGGACTGAGATTTTTTTGAAGACCCACTCCGATGAAAATGATGTTTTTGGTGTTTTTAACATGTTCTTGTGGCTTTTTTCTTATGATATGATATTAAGAACATTTAACTCAAACTTGCATTTCTTCTTTTTTTCAAATTGTTGTGAATCAGGAGCACACAAAAAAAACGCTGTTTGAAAAAGATTGTAGCCGTCAAAAATACGCTGGGCGGGCCACAAGCTCTCAGCAATGGGGAGGGGAAGGGGAGATGACATTGCTCTGTGTCAATGATCCGGCCCACAACTCAGGGGTGAATTTGTAGCAAACTACTACTGCATGACACAGATTTTTTTTTTTTTTTGCATTTTAGATAAAAACTGCATATTTATAAATTAAAGAAAACACTGAGAATGCAATCAGAGAGGGTCTTTAAGTGAGAGCTATTTAATACCAACATCCAGCTGTCTATTTACCCATGAAGACAGATTTACACTACAACTCAAAGGCTCTGCATCGATTGGATGAAAACTGGAAGACCACCATGGGAAGCTGACACAATTACAGTGTAAGATAGCTGAAGTTGTGAAGCTGTTTGGATTTTATGACCTGAATTGAAGTTATTTTAATCATCAAAGGTGAGCAGTTGCAAGTAAAAAAAAAAAAAAAAACTCATACCTGTCAAAAAACCTGAGCTATTTTATCAAGCAACTTAATTTTCTTATGTTGTCACAAACCATTTATTAAGAACTTTCTGCATAAGTCATGCTTTGTTAACCAGTCTCTGCAACACGTCTGCTGGTTCAGATGAAATGTATACGACTCATTCTCCTGATGCCTGAAGAATGTTTAATTAAAGAAGCTAAAACTTTAATTTAGACTGATCCATGAGGCCTGAATTATTTATGTTCTGGTTTTTCTTCTGCAGTACTGATATTACAATGGTTTTATTGCAAAACAGAGATTTAGAAATAATTTTAAAAAAGCATTTCCATAATTAGCTGCATGTACATCTGCAAAATGTCTTTATCTGATCAAAGTTAACTGAACTATGTACATGGTCCTGAGAAAAGTTATCCAATTATAACAAACATTTCATCCGCCACACGTTCAGTCGGAATAAACCGACATGCTCAGAACTATCTAAAATACTGGAAACGAAGGAGAAGTAGCAATGTTCTGTTGTAAACAAACATGGCGCATGTAGCACGATCATCTTCTGAGTACGCTTAAATGTTATATAAGTACTTTATTGATTTATTTTGAAAGTGCCTTTTTGCACATATTTTTCAAAACACGTGCAGTCAGTGTTGAACTCTTTTCTTGGCCACACGGACCCGGACGAACGGTTAGGGTTGCTGGACGCATTTAAAATACATGCAGGCGAAGCAGTAATGTGCATCTTGGCCGTGCATAAATAAGTGCATCCGCTTTTCTTTTTTTTTTTTTCTGAACACGATTGGTATGAATTGACATGACTGTTTGCACAGTTTCATAGGACTGCTTGGAGTGGCTTTTTCACATTCAAAAGCCACCTCCGGAGCTCAGACACCATCCCTGGTCGGTTATCCCGAGGGACACGGTTCTCTGTAGCCAGGCACCTCGCTCGTGCAGAGAAACCGGCCGGACTGCAGTCTGAAGCCTCCTCTAGAGCACACAGCACAGACATGAAGCTATGGAGTCCGGCTTCTCTGACCAGAGACCCTGTTTGCGCTCTGGACCAAGCACCGTCGAAGCATGATGTAAAAACCAGCAAAGTAATGACTCCCAATCAGAAAACGTCTGATTGAGTCTGATTGGTCAGAGTATTCCAAATGGTGTTTACATGAGGCATTTGTATTCTGATCAGGCTTTCATTCCGATTACTTGTGTCGATGTAAATACAGCTGGTAATAGTAACTTGAATTTCCAACTGCTTTTGGTCTGAGCGATTATGAGAGAGTGTTCTTAAGATTAAAGTAAAGCCGTCATGTCAGAAAAGCAAAAAGATACGAATGCCTCCAGTTCTGAAACATCAACGGCTTAAAGCAGTCAGAACGAATGCCTGCTGCTCAGAAGGACTGTCAGATGAATTATTAAAACACCTTGTAAACAACCTGCAATCCACGCCTGCTACAAACCATCCTTCAACGTCTACATACTGTGCTGAAATTTCGAAAGGTGCACGTTTCCCCGCGAAATTTGCACTCCAGCAGCATGTCCTCCAGCTGGTGTCCGAGCCGACTCATCATCTCCGTGGTGTTGACATGGTGACCTGGGGGCGGGGTGTAGTTGCGGAAGTCCAGCAGACTCAGAAGACCCGGCTTGTGGCTCTCTTTAAGGATGGACAGACTCCTGTTAATCAGAGTGTGGTTTGGATTCATCAGGTCCATCCAGTAGCCGCTGTGGTACAGGTCATCCCTTGTCAGGGTGGAAACACGGAACACGTTTTTATTGCACAGAGTGACAGCTGGAAAGGACATGTTGTGAGCCCAGACCATGTAGATCTTGGTAACGACTGGGTAGGACATGAGATAGAAGATGCGGTTCCAAGACCAAGTACAAAGGAGGCTGATACAAAGGAGGAAGGCTAAGATCCAAACAATCTGCTGCAGTTTGGATTTATATGGAGAGAAAATGAACTTCAGGCCATGGACTTTGGTCCTCCTGATGAACTCCACGGTGGTCTCTTTCAGGGTGTTTCGAAGCAAACTGGACTCGATGCGTTGGGGAGGGCTCTCTTGGGGGTCATTTGACTTGCTTGGCCCTAGGGCAATTGACTCAGATGAAGGTGCTTTGACCATATTTGAAAGCCAATGCAAGAGCTTCACACTGAAGAGCAGTTTCTTTGTAGCCTAGAGTAGATAATTTACTCACACAGACTTCCAAACCATGTTCAGGATGAAAACATTCCAGGTAAAGCTTCTGGGGTCCATATAAAGTCACAGTTTCACCGATTTGATTTACGTTCCTTTGTCATCAAAACAGACAAATCACTCCAGGGACGAAAGGATCCAACACACCTGTCATGAGTCTCCCATCAACACACGAATGGGTGGGATAATTGCAGATGTAAACGACGACGTCATTCCCAGAGGTGATCAGTTGTAAAATCCGAAGGGGCTTACCCCTGTTGCTCAGATCTTTCACTCCTCAGCCTTCTTTCTCCAGCGCCTGACAATAGTTACAGATGTCGTAAGTCTCTGTCTTCTAGCAGCTGGTGCTTGGAAGCCTTCTTCTGCCTTTTTCCCACAGATTTTGGAGATTGCTTTTTTAGGCTGTTGATTTGCAGCCTGCTGAAAGGAAAAAAAAGAGCTTCTTTTCCCCCCCTGTGCACGCTCCCTCTCAAATGGAGAATGAGGTGGAGCCAGTAGATGAAATTGTTTTCCTCCGGTGATGAAGTAGACCTCCGATAGAACCGAGAGGCGGAGGGTGCTGGTATTGATCAAAGTAGGAATAACTGTGATAAAGAAATTATGGAGTCCAAGCCTAAAAATAACAGTGGATGTTGAACAGCTTTCATCTACTGTATACTTATAGAACTGTTAAGGAGCTTGTTCAAGATTAAAAAAAAAAAAAAAAAAAAAAAAAAAAAAAAAAAACATGATCATCTTTAAAATATGTTTAAAAAAACATTTTGATAGATTCTTTTGGTTTTTGTTCACAAATTTTTGACAAGACTGTTTTTATTCCGAGCTTCTGATATTGTCTCTTAAAATGTGAAGACACAGGAATAATAAATGAAATATTCTCTAACACCTGAATATGTCAGAGATAAGCTGACAGGATTTGTGAGTCTGTTTTGCTTTACTGACTGTTAATCGATCATCTGTCAGAATTTTCCTCCCTAGTGAACTTATTCATGTTTTTTCACTTCCACAAAAAAGGACCGTTGTGGTATTTTACACGACTTCCACAAATTATAGTGTTAAAAATGATGCAAGATTTGTTGAAAACATGCTGTATGCTTGCCATCATGAGATTAAAGAAATCGTCAGTGCATCGCTGTCCTACACATGCGCTGCGTAACTTAATGTTCCCAGAGAGCATCCTGCATTTTTTATTCCATCCTTCAGGTTTTCTTGAAACTGTGTTGGACAGCTGGTCTGGAGTCAAACTCCAGAGGGAAAGTAATATCCCGTAATATCACGGCAAATAAGTGTTGGATAAAAACATCTTCATTTCAAAATGCTTTCAGTCTTTTTATCATAGGATATTTTCATTGAGCCGAGATGCTACCGTCTTTTTTCCCTTGAACTGTTCTCTTGCTTTATTATAGAATGATCTATTTATGTCCTGCAGCCGTTCTGGACTGCAAGATGCACCGTTTTTACTATTTTTCTTTCTTTTGAGCCTTTGAGCAAAAATTTCAACTCTGCCTCATACTCGAACAAAAAAAAACAAAACAAAACAAAACAAAAAAAATCCCCAAAATTTGCATACACCTATTACCCAGCAAAAAGTTTTAGGGAAAGACCCCTCCTCTCCCCGAAATGATGACATCACAGTAAGAGAAATCATAAAATAAATATGAGGCCAAAATCTTTTATGGGGCTCCAATTTTTTTCTCCAAAAACCACTTATGACACCAAAATACATACGTGTGTCGGGCTATCCAAAGGAAGTTTTAAAATTACTATGGGATGGCCGCAGGACCTATGGCTTGGCAGCCATGTTGTGGCAATGTGTCAATTTGGCACAATATGGGAAAAAAAAAACTGCTATTCAAGTGATCTTCACAACATTTTACTCACACACACATGCCTGCAGGTTAAGTCTACAATTCCCACCAAAATATTGTTGACCTTTTACCTCAAGAAGAGGTCGCCATTTTGGAACCCCTCCCCTCTAATAATTTTTTCTCAAATTTGCACAGACCTGTATGTCATGTCTGCTTTTTATGGTTCCCAGGACTCGGCTTGTGAATTGGGGAGACGGAGCTTTTTCAGTCGCAGTTCTCAACCTCTGGAAAAGGCTCCCCCTTTCTGTGAGGTCTGCCAGATCCCTCAGTGATTTTAAGTCACTTTTAAAAATGTATCTTTTTTACTCAGACTTTTAACTAGTGAGCAGATCTAGTAGACAGCGTGTTATTTCATTTTTTTGTTTGTTTTTTGCTTTCCTTGTTTTGTTGCTTGATGATGTATTTGTATTTGAGTTTATTTTCAGCACTTTGGTTACTCCTGCTTTTACAAGTGCTCTACAATTGATTGACTGATTGATTGCTAAAATGGTTACTATGGGGCTAAAACCAACAGAGGCCTCCATCATTTTGAAAAAGTGCTTTTTTTTTTTTTTTTTATGAATTTGTCACATGCAGGTCGGACCAGGGTAGCAGGGGCAGATGGGGAGAGTAGAGGGGCGAGTAGCAGCTGGTTAGCCAGTGTGGGCGAGTCAAAAAAGGGCGGCAAGAGCGGTGGAGGGTAGTGCCTGTGAGTCATACAAAGCCGCTCCCGCCTTTAACTTTTTCTTTATTGGAACTCACAAAGTACTGAGTAACATTGTTTTAGTCCAAAACATCCCCCACATGAAAAAACAGAATTACTGCAAACCATATAAGCCCAAATGAATTTTTTGGAAATAGTTTCTTTTGTTCTTTAGTTCTGACGCAGTCGTAAAATGCTTCAGGATGAGACTGCAGCCTCTATCTTGTGTTCTGCTGGATGTTACCGACACTCTTTTGGTTTGTGTGAGCAACTCTCATCTAAGAGCGCGATGCAAGAGTTGCATTTGAAATATGGTACGTCGTGTTTATATATATTTTATGTACCTAATGAGCTTAAACCTTATCTGTCCTGATCTTATTCTGCTCAATTTACACTTTACAATTTCTTAAGATGTTTTTATCTGTTATGAATTTGTACTTAGCTTATCATAACATAAAACATATACTGCATAAATACAGATTGTCTGATTCAGCAACATATTTTGTTATTGTGGAAAATGCTTTCCATCATTTTTGATGTGCATCAATAAGCTACCGAGAGATATTTCGCTTTCTTCATGACTTTTCTGTTCGATCAACTTCTTGCTTCGACTTCTTCTGGAACACTATAGCAAAGGCTTTAGGGCAAACTAGTGCTGCTGAGCCAACACATTTGGTAACTAGTTTATTATTTAGTGACTACCGTGGAAAGAATGATTGTTGCATTAGCCGTGGTGATTTTATTTTCATTCATTCATGTTTTAATGATACGTTTGAGAGAATGTATTTCATTATATTTGGAGTCAATGGTTTTTTAGATTTTAGTTTGACATCATCTACTGGTTTCACAGAAGGACACATTGTTCAGTAAAGAAAAATACCTTGCAAGTTTATTCATATAGATATAAGTGAGGGAAACAGCTGCCCAAAAACAAATGAAATGGAACTGGAATTGGACGTAACTGTTTTCCACAATTTAATCCAGATTTGCACAGACTTGTTTACTTGCTTTTATAGTTTGCTGAGCTTGCATTAAATGTTTAGAAAAACATTTTAGAATGATTTTGCTATTTATCACACATTATGTATCAAAACAGACAAACCAAATGAAATTATACCTGTGAAAAATAAATGGAAAGCAATTCATGAAAATTTCAACTAAACTCAATTAACATGATTGGTTCATACTATCAGAGTATTGCTGGGTTTTTGCCATACACTGTGGATTTCACGCTCATTTTAAAGTATTTTCAAAGCTTGAATTGTTTATTGTTCCTCCCAAGAAAAAAGCCAAAAAAACAGAACAGGTTTTTTTTTGCACTGTTGCCTGCCAGATGGAGAGGAAAAGATCTTTTGTTCCTCGCTTTTCTTTCATTCTTAATAGCAGACACTTCTAGATCTTCTGCACCATTGGCCCCAACTTAAATGATTTCCTTCTGCCTCTAATATGTTTTATTAAAACTGACACCTTTTGTGCATGGGATGATATTTATCTCAATAAGTCTCTTAGACAAAATTGGCAATGTTAGGAGGATTTTGGGTTCTAACCTTCCCTCTTTCCAGGACCTGTACCGGTCCAGGATTACGAAGGCAAATGGTATAAAATCCACACACCCCTCGGACCCCGGACACAAAGTATTTAGACTCCTCCCCTCAGGCTGACGTTTCAGAGCTCTGTACGCCAAAATCACCAGTCACAGAGACAGCTACGTGAAACCACAAGCACAAGAATTATTAAACCGGCTTAAATATTTATGCCTAGTTTTGCTTTGTTTTTGTTTGCTTTGTCCTTGTACAAGAGCACATAAGTCACCAAAGTCCTTGCATCTGCACTCATACTTGGTTAAAAAAGCTAATTCTGATGTAAAAAGCTGAAATTGCAGCACTGATGCAATATATAATGTCAAGTAAACCCACTCAATTTAGCAGAATACAAGACCATTTTAAATACATACAAATCTTGACTGCTTTTAACTTGCAAATAGTCATTTCAGATATTCAAACAAAGATGGGCGACTAACTCCAGTTTACTTGTGGTTTTTAGATTTTAATAAAACACTTTTTAAAACTTCACTGGTAAAATCTGCAGCAATACAGCAGCCTCTGCAGCAACACGGTAAGACGAGCATGCTTTTTTTTTGGGGGGCTTTTTATTTATGTCAAACTGTTTCTGAATCAAATTCAATTATCTGCTCCCAGTTTGCTGCAACAAAGATGAAGGCTTAAGCTGAAGCAAAATGTGACAATTTTTTGTTATAATTTGTTTCCTATAAAACAACCATTAGTTCCTACTGTGAAGGAGTTCCTGCTGATAATAGATTCCCGCCGTAACAAATAGAAACACATTTCATCTTCGCCACAGTGTTCAAACATGTAATTAGAGGGTGATGATGCAATAAAAAAAGCTCCAGAACAGTTTTAAAAGGCCTGCTAATTGCTTTCTGATGGAAAAATGGAAAATGTAGCTACTTTTTGTTTCGGATTTGTACAGTTTTGCCCAATTTAAAAACTGTCTTTAACACCTCTGGTTGTCAGGAACGACACCAACCATCGTCTTTCATGTGGGAGCTAAGCTCAACCCCAGACGTCTCATTAAAAGGAAGGAAGGCGTCAAGGAGTGTAGGTTTTTTTAAGGGCCACGGGCTACAACAAAGTATAAACCCTGGCAGGAGATAACAGTGATCACAGCTTCAGAAAGAAGACAGAAGAAAATGAAGATAAAAATCAGATGTTTCCACAAGAAAGGAGGATTATTTCAACAAATATTTAAATGATGGTGATACAGAATAGCTAAGAAAAATAAAGACAATCAAACTGTCTGTTTTGATGTGACATTTTCTCAATTGAGAAAGTTTAAACTCTTTTCTTGACAAAAATGCAATGAATCTTGGATCAATTCAAACACATCGCAAATGAATTAACATTAAAGGGATGGAAACAGACTTAAAAAACTGTCACCATACGTTAATACATTTTTATTTGCAAATATTTTGTTGTATTACATATTTTTTTAGCTTACAAAGTCATGGGATTGGCTCTTAAGATCCCCAAATCCTGACTAAAATCTTCAGCCTTCCATACAATCTGGGTACTAATGGCTTTGCTCTGGCAGACTCGCCTGGAAATATTCACATTATTCTCTATGTTTCAAGACAAACATCTTGGGAAACTCGTTTTATATGCAAAGCAGGCTAATAATATCTGACAAAACTTTAGATTGAACACCCATAATCATTCAGTTCTACTTGCACAGCAGAATTCTGCAAACTATTTTAAACAATTACTTTTTTTTTAATCTTCTGAATACGGCACAACAAAAATTACATATTTTGCCTGATTAATATTCTTAAATGTGACCATTTTTGTTATTAAAAACTGTGAGGTAAGCAATCATTCTTTTAGAGTTCATTATTTTATTAAAAAACATTTAATTCTCTATTTTCATATATTTATTTTATGAGAAATTCTAATAATTTTATATTGGAAATTCTTAACTGTTGACATTGTATTACTTAAATACAGTGTTTATTATGACAAAACAATTTCAATTTATTTGCTGAGTCCACTTAGTAAAATCCAAATAAGGAAAGAAAGTCCAAACCTTACTCATGGAGAAGTAAGCTTATGTTTTTTTAATTATAGTTATATGTACCAATAAAAAAAAATCTGCATTTAAAGCAAATTACTTTTATAACTTAACATAAAAATGCAAAACATTTGATTTCTGATGGTGTCTCTCCCTGTGGAGCACGAGGGGCTCCTTTAGCAAAGGGAGACATCTTGTGGCTTGTCGCTAAATCAAAGCAGCCCCCAAATGCTTAAAAAAAGCAGCACAGCTCCTTTATATGCACAACAAGAAGTGCAAAGTAGGCCCAAACGGATTTTTACGAGGAAGACAAATATACTGTGAAATAGCTCATATAAAATTCATCAAAAGGGGGGAAACTTTGCCATAATTTTCATGAGGGATTTCTATAAATAAAATAAACCTCAAAAGTTCTGCAGTGCACATAAAATGATCTAGATTGGCTTTGCTCCATGTCTGAAAATAAAACATTTACTGCTTGTTACATCAGATTTTTCACTTTTGGCAAAAGAAAAAAAGCATCCGTGATTTAAAGTCTCCTGTAAGTGGAGCGTCTTTGACACAGCCGGAGCACATCGTGTCCTCCTGCAGCGCAGTTGGAGGGCAGGTGCAGTTTGGATCAATAAAACCAGATGCAACTGCTTCACCTGCTGTCTTTCTGCCTTGTTTTATTTTCCCAGGCAGGAAAGAAGAACAAAGAGAAAGAAATGGTGCTCTCTCTCAAGCTTTAAGTTGCATGTTGATAAATCCACTCCACAAATCTCTTTAGGAGGACTTTCATCTGCAAATCTTTCTCTTCTTTTTCCAGGCCTGTAATCCATTGTGCCCATTCTCCAAAAAGTCAGGCAAACAAACAGGAAGACGTCTAAAACTGGAGCAGATTTCAAACCCTTCCGGTTTTATGAGTTTAAAGTTTCATCCTTTAGTATTTAGACCCAGACAAATCATGTTTCTTGTTTTTATAAAGAACCATTCCAATGAAAATTGTGTTTCTAACTTGTTCTTATGACATTTTTCTCATGATGGAGGACATCTATAAAGGAAATTAAGCTTACAATTGCATTTCTGAGTATTTCAGTGTAAGACTTATGGTGAAACAGGAACAGACAAAAAAAATGCAGTTGGAAAGTTTGCAACAGTGACGTAGGCGCTGCAATCAGCAGGCCACAAGCTGCCTGCTCCTCTCCACTCCTGTAAGCTAGCGGTCGGGCCTGTAAACAGAGGGATGGTGGGAAAAAGGGGCAGGCTTACTCCATGCCAACAGTTCTGCCTACAACTTCTAATGAACTCCTGCCACTCTGCAGAAACTATGTCCTAGATAACGACACAAGATTTTAGATTTTGGCCAAAAACGGCGTAATCATCAATAAAAGACCACTGGGAACACTTTTACAACAACAGATGATTGGAATAGGACTTAAAGACCTTAGAAGCAAATGACTTGACATAGAAAAAAGATGGATTCAGATGATCAGCATCATCAGAGGCAACACTTTATAGTGCTCCTACATGTTTGTATAAGCTTTATGCCAAGAAATAATGAGATGTTTTTGTTTGGACATCACAATGCCAGAAGACAAGCAACCTACAACACAACATAACCGTCGTCTCTATTGGTTTTGGACCCAGCTGTGCTTGTGTTTAGTGTTTCCACCTAACAAGCTAATTAAGTTAAGAGGTTCTGTCATCCGGCTCCTTTTAATGCCTGCCTCTGGTAGCATCTCCTGCTATATGTGCAAGTCAGCAAAAGGCAATCTTACCCCGCACTCCTTCCATGTGTATTCCTCCTCACCCTCATTGATCGCACAGCCAATGCTGCAATTACAGTAACAGTGACTCCCACATTGGCCTTTACTGACACTGAGTAATCAGGTTTTTGCTATCTGCTCTGTCATCTCTCAAATTTCATTTTTTATCTTATGCAGTTTTATTGTCCCTTCATCCTCCCTTTCATGCTTTAAGCTGTACCTTGCTCCTTCACATTTCTCTCCCCTTCATCCTCTCTAATGCTTTCAGTTGTGCATCATGGCGCTGGCTTCGCTCCAAAGGAGGCTGAATCTCAATGATGGTCCGGAGCTCCTGCAGTCTCATCTCAATCCTAACCTCCACTTCTCCTCACTCCCTTCTCATTTATTTCCATTTTGTCTCAGTGTTCACCTTTAAGCTTTTTCACTTCACGTCTTCAGCCCAGCTCATTTTCCACTGCAGCTACAGTCATTGTTTCTGAGCATCGTTTCCGCTTCCTTTTTATTTTTATTTGCTTTTTTTATTTACTCTCTTCAGCCTCTAAATTTACTGCAGGGGCTTTCATAAACACCAGATCCGTATGATAAAATCAGCAAACATGGCAGACAAATCCCTAAAATCATTTTACAAAAGCGTTTAAAGGCCCTCTGGTTTGGACACAATCTAATTGCGTGGCAGGAAGTCGAGAAACAATATGGAGGATCAACGGTAATAGGATGAATGTGCATGAATGTGTCTGCATTTGTGCAGCTTGTTAAAGTGCTGAGCTTCTGATCGATTGAAATGATACCGTTGCTATTTCCGTGTGTATCCTGAACACTCACTCTGAGACGTCATTTATTCCTTTGAGCAAGCCTGGCGGGTTAATCTAACGCCAGGTCTGGGTGTGTCAACCCGCGTGCACACTTCTAAGTGTACATTAGGAAATATAAACGCTGCAATTTAAGGTTAAGGCATCAAAGGAGACACATGAAATGAAATGAAATTGAAATGAACATTGGGTTTCAAAGTTACTATTGTGTAAAAATCATATGTTATAACTTTAATATTTCACATTTTAAGAAATATTTTTATAATAAACTGGGTAAATAGTTTCACAGGATGTGTTTTTTTTTTTTTACTTGAACCAAGATGGCAGTGTGAAAAAAAACACTTGAAACCAGAAACTCACCATTATTAGAGTTTCTTGTACTTTGAAATAATCCTTTAGCACCAGAGATGTCGCCGGCGACCTACCATAACTCTACTATCCTTTATGCAGTCAACATGAATTATCTGCTTCTGACACGGAGAAAGGCAACTTTGCATGTGAGCTTGTCTGCGCTTTCAGAATCCGAATTTCTGGAATTACATTCATTGCATAAATGGTAAACACCGGAGCTAAAGCCCTCGTGTTAATGTTATAAGCTTTTAAATCTGGCGCAAGTCTTTTTCATGTGTTTTTAGTGGATTAAAGTTTGCGCTAAGCCCCCATTTTCTATTCCAAAATCTGACAACATCAGGAAGCACTCAAAGCTGAAGTTCTTTGACGGACCACCAGGGGTTAGTGCGGAAAGGAAATATTTTTCAACGAGTTATGTTCAAAATTAAACACCAGGTTTAAGAATTAGTATGATGCTTGTCTGTGAGTACTTACAGTTATTTGCTTATTCTTTTGAGGGGGGTGGAGCGACGAGTGGACTCAACAAAACTCGCCTTTGCCATGTCCAGTTGGCCATTTTTTTTTTTTTTTTACATTGTTTAGTCCTTCATGGTGCCTGACCCACATTGGGTTTCATTTTCCTTGTTCAAACTCCTAAAGATGACATCAGATATTATTGTCCAGTTGTATACAATTGTGGTTTGAAAGTTTTAGTGCGATGCGAGGACAGTGTTCCCTGGTTTATCTCAAGGGTTATGTTCTAAAAATAACCTGTGATTGATGAAATATGCAAAGTATGAATACAGGCGTTTTAAGGCTGTAAAACTCCTCAATAAACACTTTATTTCTAAGAAAAACGTGCATATAAAACTCTTGCTTAAACTTCAAACCTTCAAAGAAAAATTAGCAAAGTTTTGTAGAAAGAAAAAAGATCTGATTATGATCAAAGATTTATGTTAGTTTAGACAATTGACCGCAGGAGACACAGCATGGAGGAAATGGATTGACAGTGGTCTACGGCCAATCAGGATGCAGAACACAAAGTGATATTAAATAAAAAAACACAAAATTGCACTGAAAAAAATCTGTGAGATGTGAGCCGGGGCGTTATAGCGAGGGAGCAACGTATCTACTAAAGTTTAGGCACCGCAGTTTTGTCATCAGGCTTTTGTTTCAGTTTTGTTTCATTGCTTTAATTCTTGTCTTTCTTGACATTCAGTTTAATATTTCCTGGAGGGTTACATAACAATATGATAATACATAGCCTGCATGCCCTCTAAGTCTGCAGTGCTAACCTTACAGATACAGACAACCTGGACGTGTGCAGACGAAAGTATTGAACAAATGGAATTCATTTTGTTAAATATTAAGGAGTATTTGGTTTCAACTGCTTTTAGCATAACAGTAATGGATCATTTGAACCTCTGGCTTGATGTCCCACAAGTGGTAATGCAACACTAATGTTAGCTCAAGCTTGATTTGTTTCCTCTCAGACAGTTGGATTAAACGGTTAATAGTGACAAGGCTGTTAAGAGAAAAACGTCAAGCTGCGTTCTGTTATCCTGCAGAACTTTCTAGAACTTCTGATGGGATGCAACGGCATCAGAGGACACCTAACCCACCTTAGTCTGGCATTTCTTGATGATGTAACTCATATTTACACAATAACATGTTCTGCTGTCAAACTGAGCTTGCCTGATTCAAAATCCTGTAGCCTGATGAAGCTGCCGCTTTCATCAGAACCTCAAAGCATTTCCAAAACAGCTGAAGCTCATCTAAGTCTCGCTGCAGTAAATGTCTTTTCCCGTTTTTGTCCCCATGAAAAATAAAGACTACTACACGTCGGGCACATCTTGAAAAGCTTTAAAACTAAATTGTCCAGAAACCAAAGGTAAAACTGAAAATCTTTTGTTTCCTGCCAGTAATTTGCTGCAGACATTTTCTCATGCAGAGAGCTAATTGTCAGATGTTTTCAAGCCCTTGTGTGAGTCACTTTGCTGTGATGTTGCTGAAGTATTTGATGGGTATAATCTCAGTTGCATCCTGCCTCTGAGCCTCCCACAGTAAGATCAGCAAGCCGAGGGAGTCGAGAGGGGGATTTCAGGCAGCTACATGAATCTTTAATTAGTCCCCCTCCATCCTTGGGCCCTCAGTGCATCTCCAATTTCTGACATTTATCTGAAATTTGAATGGGGGGGATGTGAAAAAGCCAAGGTCACCGGACTGACCGCAGCCATATCAAAATCTGCTGCTTTGTTTTTCTCGAAGAAAGATTCAAATTTGGTGAGTAAGAAGTGAGGGGGTCAGAATTACTAAAACTCTGAGCTTGTTTTCTGTTGAAGGTTGGGATGTTGTCACGGTCCAAATTTAAAAGTTGAAGACAAATTATCCAAACAGAGACTTTTGACTTTTCGTTTTCCCTTCTATGCACCACAATTCTATCTTAAAGATTTATTTGTGCAACCTTTGGTGCAGCAAGCAACCTTTATCTCAAAGTTCTCAACAGT
Organism: Adrianichthys oophorus; assembly: GCA_036245035.1. NCBI lineage: Eukaryota > Metazoa > Chordata > Actinopteri > Beloniformes > Adrianichthyidae > Adrianichthys > Adrianichthys oophorus. The sequence goes on along the minus strand of BSAI01000012.1, from coordinate 44,882,026 downwards.
TTAAACTCACTTATTGCTGCAGAGGAAAAAACAAATGGCATGATTTGTGGCTGTTTAATGTATAATGTTTAACATAAATAACACAATTAAACTATTTAGTTTGTTTCCTGATTCTGTGTGATTTTACAACAAAGGCTGCAAATCTGACAGCTTTTCGGCCATTTTTAGAATGAAAAACGACAATTCTGCTACTCCTGAAAAACAGCATATGCCTGCTTTATAATGCATGATGCATGATGTCAGCAGAGATTTGTTGAACCATATGGCACCTCACAATTTACATTTTTCAGAGGACACTCTCAAAAGTCGTACTTCTTTTCCTTCAAGAAAAGGAACATCTATTAGCAGAAATCTCAAAATCCGGAAGGGGGTTGAATGTAAAAGCTGGCACCATCTTCTGGCACCAGCTTATGTAAACAGAGATAAAACGCTTAGGAATTAGTATTCCTCAAAAACTCTCCATGTCATAAACCCCCCATACCTACCGTCTCCCCCTAAAGCAGCTCATTCTATTCATATTATTACTCATAAAACAAGAGAGGATTATGTCAAAAGAAACAATTAAGAAGTGATGAGATCATTTGGATGAAAATGAAGTTTTGCCCCCATGTTAAATGATGTGAATATTTATCGTGACAATGCTCGTTTTATAAGAAGCAGCACATTTTTGCTGTTTTGTCTCGTAAACATAAACTGAGTCATTTTTCATTTTACCGCGGGCAGAATAAAGCACTCCAGCTGTAGCATCACAAAGACTATCACACAGCTCACAGTTGCTGGCACTCCAGCTCCAGGTTTTTGCATATGTTCAAATTTAGTGTTTAGGTGTTTATATTCCATTTCTTAAGACTTTTAAATACACTTTTAACCCTTTTACTAAATATTCATCCAAATAAGGGATTTTTAAGAAGTTATTTTACTGTTATTTTGAGAATTGTGTTGTTCTGTCTCCCACATGTTAGCTTCCAATAGTGTTGGTTGTTTTTTTGCACCATATGAGGATGCACACTTACTGTGGTGAAGTTCTCTGGACCGCAGTCCTGTCCTCTATATTTGCAGTCCAGCAACATTTCTTCCATGCTGTGGCTGGACCTTTGAACGAACTCCAGCATGTTGAAGGTCTTGCTGGGGAAGAATTTGCTGTCCTCTGATGGCCTCCCCAAAGCAGCCATAAAATCATCAAAGTCCCCTTGTTCCACGCCGAGCATCTTGGCCATCCAGAACATGTCGTTCCTGGTGATCTGGGATTTTCGGAAGCTGTTGTAGTTGCAGAGGGTGATGGCTGGAAAAAACATCAAAGGACTGTCCATTTCATCCAGGATGGTGACATGGGGGTACTGGAAGTACTCTATCACACGGTCGGCCACTTGGAGGAGGAAGATGGAAAGGGAAGAGCTAAACGCCGCAGCCCAAAGCAAACGGCGGAAAGTCACTCCACCAGGCAGGAAGATGTGGTTGAGGCCATGGAGGGTACAGTTGGCCCCAAACACGGTGATGTCTGATGGAGGACGAGGTTCTTCCTCTTCTGGAGATCCCATCTTGTCTTAAAACAATGAGTCCGTGAGCAGCCCTGACCCGATGGATGCAGAGGTTCGCCCCAGCTGACTGAACAGAAGAGGCAGATCCGGACTGGGTTTGGCTACTGCTATCTGGGAGGTAAGAGAACTGCGATATCAACCAATCCTCAGTGAGAGATTAGAGGACACTTTGAAATGAAGAGATCCAGTTTCATTAGGGAAATAAGATCCAACCCAACAGGGAGTGGTGCAAAAAGAAAAAAAAACACAGAGGACTGCAGGAGAGCCAGAGATGAAAAAGACAGTTTTATATACTTTTTACTTTATTTACTGTTCTTTTGACACAAATGTGATTTAGTGAGTTTGCCACTCCACCATTTAAAAGTGACAGATTTGAGTTTTACGTTTAAAAGAAGCAGTTACTGCTGTTTCACTGCGTGACAACCTCTGTGCTCCAAAGAGGCTCTTTGGGGGATTAAGTCATTATTAATGGGACTATTCTGGATCAAGTCTGGATTAAGAGTCTCTCCTAATCTGCTAACACATTAAGACTCTTTGTATGTTCCAACTTGAGAGAATTATCACCCGAAGATTTGGGTTTCCTTTCCTGCCCTTCACAGAATTTTAAAAGCAGCACATGCTAAAAGGGCTCCATGTGAAGACAGGAAAAAAATGCTTCAGGAATGGAGTTTGAAAATGATTAATACATGAACCAAAGGCTTTTGCAATAAATATTTGATCAATTCTACCACAAATTAGAGTAGATTTTGTGTTTGCTATTTACTTTATTTACAAATCCAGAGTTACTGAGACTAGTGACCTTCTGTGACCCACTCTGCTGCTTATATCTTGCTTTAAAGTCAACTAAAAATATTATCATTCCTCTAATCTGTGTAAAAAAAATGGAATGTAATGCGTGTTTAGCCCATGATTTCACACCGGACAAGCAGGAAAGGGCTTCTTCTTTTTTTTCTACTGTTTACTATAGCCCATGCCCACCACCTACAGTTGGAAGAGGCTTGTTGCTGCGGTGCAAATCTATCAAATCTTGCTCTCGGCCAGCTCAGTGGCCTTGTGTAGGAGTGTCCCACCTGGGACTGGGATGTCCTGAGTTCAAATCCAGGGCCGAGTCATACCTGAGATTGTAAAATTGGGACCCCATGGCTTCCTGCTTGACACTCAGCAGTAAGGGTTGGGTTGGGAGGTTCAACCATCAAATAGTTCCCATACGCGGCTGTCTGCAGCTCACCAATCCCCCAGGGGATGGATCAAATCCAGAGAACAAATTTCACACACAGAGGTGCATGACAACTAATGGGACTTTCAATTTTTCTTTCACAGTTCTATTCCGATATATGAAAGACACCAACCAAGACCCAAAATTTGTTACAGACCAACTCCAATGGTGTTTTTAACATGAACTTGTGGCATTTTCTTGTGATAGAGGACATACATTAAGAAAATTGAGCTCACAATTGCACTTCTAAGAATGTCCTTCTTCAAATCGTTGTGAATCAGGAACAGACGAAGAAAAACTGCTTGAAAATATGGTATTTGTGACGTAGAAAAAATCTGCTGGGCGGGCCACAAGCTCCCTGCACTGCTCCATTGTGATGCGTCCACTTGGAGGAAAAAATAGATCCAGTTAAGTCTTGGTTTTCCTCGTCTGCGCTGGCATCTGGCTCAAAAATCTCTGGCTCCCCGTTTTTGTTACACCAGTAATGTTAGGTTGGGGCTGTCAGCTAGCGGGAGAGCATGTAATCAGATAGCTCAGTTATGGGTGACAGGAAGGGGGGCGAGGTTGCTCCACACCAACAGACCAGCTGTAACAACTCAGAGATGAATTTCCTGCCGCATTTCCACTCTGCAGACCCTGTGTCCTAAAAAAATTTTTGATTTTATTTTGGCTAAAAACGGCAAATTTATTGTTGAAAGACCACTGCTTTTCCAGTAGATGTTAGGAGTGGGACTTTAAAGAGTTTGTGAGCTATGTGCCCTTTGTTTTGGTTTGTTTTTATGTTCTGTTTTCTTGTAATGCTCTATTTTCACATTTATTTTGCCTTGTCACAGTCTCACCTTGTTTCCTTTGCAAATCATTCACAGTTGTCTGCATTCAAGTTCACTATTCTCAGTTTATTTAGGTGTCTGAGTCTTTCAGGTCATCTGCATTATCACCCTTTTTGTTTCTTCATTTGTTTCATGCTTTATTGACTTCAGACCATCAAGCCTCTTTTCCTGCCTTTTTGGTCCTACACCACCAGTTCCTGACGGGTTTTCTTGAAAATTAGCTTCAGTAATATTTAAATTTGAGAAGTGGAATGAAGCTTTTAGGACATTAATGACAGCTGTAGTTGGACTTCTGGCTTGCAACTCACATTATCTGTTTGTCTTGCCTCGGCAGGCTCCATATCATGTGTTTTGTAAGAGTATAAAATATTCATGCCCTCTCCTGCATACCTTTCCACTCATAAGCAGAGGTGTATTTTCAGAGTGCAGGCCCAAGGCTGCTTTAGTTCATTCTGGTGAAGACCTGTCTGAACTGAGATTGATTATCTTTGAGAAGTTTTCAAAACTAAGTTTGGAAGTTTTTGGGTCAAACATATTTCACTTATGCTGCTTACAGAACAGCTGCTTCTTTATTGTCAATATAACTCTGTTGAATTTCTACCCAATTTTATCTTCCTTCTATATTAGCCTCCTTCAGTCTGTCTGGAACTTTAAAATCGAGTGCATTTGTGGAGTTTATATTGAACTAAATTGATGACATTGGTATGTTTTGCTTTTTGCTCTGTTTTGGGAACCTAATGGGAACGTCTACCTCAATCATGTTTACAGATCCGACTTCTTTTCAAGTCTAGTACTGAATGTTATGGTTTGTTTGATTTTTCGGAAATTTAAAAAAAAAAAAAAAAACCCGAGTCACAACCAAAAGCAGCAAAGGTTTGTGTTAAATCCAAATGATGATCAAGAAATACTAAAATAGTATGGGACAAAAATGCAACAGTAACTTATGCATCCAGAGCTTCCTATGCTAGCTAACCAGCAATACACATTGTTATGCGTATTTTATTAGATATGTTTCCTTTAATCACTGCGACTGTGAAGTGTATTTAAAGAAAAACTGGACTTAAAAACTGAACAAATGCACGTTTTCTGTATTTGTGTCTCCAGATCACCAGCTGAAGTGATCCACATCGCAAAAGGTTCTGTTGTCATTTCCTACAAAACCTTTTTTAAAACTGGCTCCTCATTGAAAAAATCTCAGCTGATCTCACTGAAAAGCAGATGACTCTCCTTTGAACAAGAGGACTGACAAAACCCCTTCAAGCTAATGTTTGATTCGTCTAAAAGAAAGAATTAAACTTCAAGACGTGCAATGGGGGCTTAGTTTTACAAGTGGAAGTCAGTGCAGCAAGACACTTGAAGGCCTTGGGTCACAGAGCTCTTCTCTGAGCCTGCAACAACCATCAAATCTGTGTTTTTATAAGCACTTATCATTCAGCAGATCTCTGGACCAGCGAAAATTGAAAATGATGCTGCTGAACTATGCATTTTCATCCTGATGCAGTTAAATGGATAGAACTGGGTTTGTTTTGTCACATTTGGAGCTTCCAGTAGAGAAAGAAGAATGACCCGCAACTGAAGGAAGACACATGATCCAGTCAGAGTGACACACAGAGACAGAAATAAGAATCACATGATTCCTTTCCAAAAAACACCAAAAAGCCTTGAAATGTCCTCTGCTCCGGGCAGCGTCTCCATCTCTAGGGCATCGCCTTCACCCGGCCTCCCTCTGCCTCCTCCCTTCACATCTGTCCGCTCCTGTCCTCCCCTTACGTTGCTCAACTCTACTTTGTTTTTTCTCTGATCTGCTGTTCTTTTTTTTTCTATTGCCATTGTTGAACTTTTAATAAAGAAGCCTGTACAGTAAGCTCTTAAACTCGTGAAAAACAAATTCACCCAGCCCTGAGTAAAATGGAATACAGACTGGATTGCTGCTGCTGTCCAGGATGCACAATTCTAGTGCAAAAATTTGTTCTTAAACATGTCTGAAATTAGGTACAACTCAGACATATAATGATGACAAATAAAGATTAAACTCAAGTCCCTTTAGCTTCCCGCAACTACATGTGTTCTGCAAGTTTACTAAAGCTCCACAGTGCAGCTTTCACAGCAATTTAAATGAATACAAAGAGAAGTTCTTTAGCGTGTTTTAAAGATGAAAATGTTGTTTTTGGTGCTGTTAACATGTGCTTGTTGGATTTTTTCTGATGATTTCAAAATGCTGTTGGAAAAAGATCGTATTTGTGATGCAGAAAATACGCTGGGCGGGCCACAAGCTCCTCCCTCTTCTCCATTCTGATGCAGGAACTTGCAGGCAACTAGATGATATTGCCCGCCGTTTTTGTTACACCGCTAATGTTAGGTAGGGGGTATGAGGGGCTGCAAGCTAGCAGGAGAGCATGTGAACAGAGGGCTCTCAGTTCAGTTCTGCTCTATGCCAACAGTCCCGCCCACAACTCAGAGGTGAATGTCTAACGTCTACTGATGTCAGTCCAATGAGACGGCTATGGCTGTGATATTGGGCTATATAAATAACATTGAATTAAATTGAATTTATGAACTCCTGCCGCTCTGCAAAAACCATGTCCCAGAAAACGACACAGGATTTTTGGTGACAGCAGAATTGTAAGTAAAATGAGCTTTGACAGTAGATCAAAAGATGATTGGAGTGGATCTTTAAGTTACATGTTTTGGTTATTTTTGTATACTACAGTTTTGTTGAGAGAAATCAACATTGCTTAGACGACTGACACATTTTACAATGAGAGGACCACACATTATTATCGCTGACCATGAAAGGAAAATGCTAGAATTAAAGGGGGAATGCAGTTGTTCTGGACTCTAGGTTCTACAACAAAGTAACTTGGACCTCCTCCTCCTAAGGGTCAGAGTTCAAGTTCAGCAGTGTTTGGCAGTGGCAAAGAAAATCTTTGTCCTCTGCAAGGACACTTTCAATTTGATTTGATTTGATTTGAAATGGTTTCTTTCAAGCAATCAAAGCAAGAAATAGTACATAAACAGTTCAATCAACAAAGGATAGGATCCATACAAAGACATTTCAAACATGTAGATTGCTTGAAAGGGAGTGGAAGGAAGCAAACTTATATAATCCCATCCCGCATTCGCCTATTATTTACTTTGCATGTTATCAGTTTCCGGCTCATAACTTATAATCAGGGCTTTATACCTTATCAACACAGATTCAGATCAATACAATTTCTTAAACTTCAATAAATCAGATGACAAGATGAAATACATGATGATCATGCTCTGAACATAAGATTATTTCAGAATTCATCATATCATATGGAGATCAGGCATCTAAGTTTAAAATACGTGCAGATTATTTTTCATTAGAAAAAGCAATAATAGAAATCAAGTATCAACATTTAAAATAATCCGTAGAAAGAAAATGAATATAGATTAAGTATCAAAGATTAAAAATATGTGCGGATTATTTTTTCATCTGAAAAGTCTGTAGTTATAATTTTGGAAACCAAGCGAAGTGATGATTGCAGATCAAGCATCTAACAATCATAAATAATTGATACCGGAAGTTTATTGTTGTGATTATGGTAATGTTGTGCAATAAAGAGGTCCATATTCTGTTTGTTTGCAGATTGTATTCCTTCTTCTGCTGCCTGATTAGCAGCCATCCTTCTGGGTTTAAGAGAGTTTATAAAGTTGTTCTTTGGTGTTTTTTCTGAAGACAACATTTGTCAGGGTCCTTGTCCCTCTGCATCTGATACTGCAGCAAGCACGTTGTCTGCAGGTCAGATCTCTGCTTGAAATCAGGGTCACAGTGGAAGATGGGAGATAGTGGAAGATCCCGGGCGCCATTATTTTCTTGAAATTGTTCGGCTAATCTATTACTCCATTTGTCTGTTCAGACATCCATGATCAAGCACTTCCCAAAATCTCTCATGTTGTTGACAACAATTGCTTTAGACCGCTCCGGATGACCAAGCGGTTTAATGAAGATCCTGCAGGTCATCACCCACGTGTTTAGTACTTCCTTTCGGCATTTCAGCATCCTGGCAAAATCAAAGTTCAATTCAATAAACTTTATTAGTCCCAGGGACAATTTAAAAGGCAAACTGTTTGAGAAATCTTTCAGCTCTAGAAGAGCTTTCATGCGTTTCTATGATTTAAATAAATACATAAATAGCACAACAACTTAAGCTTGAAAGTGTTGCCCGGACATGCTGTAGTCAGAGCAGTTTTCACATCAATAAGACAAAATCAGCAGAAGAACGTCACGCTTTGGAACATAACTCTTCATTTTGATCACAAAAATTATTTACATTGGCCTGATGAGGGCGCTGTTGCTGTGAAGAGCTCTCACCTGCAGTTGACCACTTGTTTTTTTTTTTTTTTTTACGTACACATCTTGACATTTGTGACTCTTAATGTTCATAAGAGATCGGACATTTTCAGATTGTGAAAAATGTGTGCCTGCAGTCTGAGAGTGGAGAGTCTTGGCGCAGCAAAACCATCAGCTAATGCAAACATCACTGTGCCTGGTTATTAACATCCATCCTTTTCTGTTACATGAATGAAACCTTTTCACAGCTTACATTAAAATGCAGAACACAACACTTTCTACAAGCCAAACAATATGAACTACAGCTATTTATGTCATGAATTACATCTGTACTGTGCCTCTGCTGACAAGCCAAATGTGTCCACACAGCAAAAATCCTGCGTTCCAGCATCAACGAACACCCAACAAAACATTTTTATGAAACTAAGAAAAACCAGCAACTGAAATATTTTAATAAAAACGAGTAAAAACATAAAAACAAAGTTTGCATTCAAAAATTTGCTCAAAGCTGATTTAATGTTTTTGTTGTTTTACCAATGAAAAGATTGGACACACTATTATATTCAATAACATGAACATGGCTGTGTCAAAAATATTTCATGTTACGGACGCTTTTCCTTTTTCATTCTTATTGTTTTTTTTATGGGTTTTTATGACAAATCTGTATTTATTAATGGTTTTTTTTATGTTTTGTTTTTCTAAAAGCTGTATGAAATTAGTTTATGCAAACAACGCGTTTTACTGAACTTTATACTTTTCTTATTTGGATTGAGACATTGTTCTTCTTCGCTTATTTTTTTCCCTCCTCGGACTAATGTGGGACAGCAATTCATCAAACTGGGCTACAGAGAGACGGAAGTACCAAGTGAATCACATTCAGTGTGAACGCAGAATTACGTTGGGTGCGGTGGATTTGTACTTTTCTCCCAAAAGTGCAGCTGCACTTCTTTATAATTCTTTTTTCTTTATTATGCTGTTTTTTTGGCTGCTGCGACTTATACTCCAATAAATATTAAAAAAAAAAAAAAACAATTTCTATGAATGCAATCACAGGAAAACACCACTGCTTTCCAACAGTTTTGGATGTCCGTATGCAGTCTGCTGTTAAAGTTAATAAAAGGAAATAATGTGTCAAAAGTATGAAGAAAAACAGCTTTTTAAAAAACATTAAATATGACGGCTGCTTTCCACCCTCTGCTCTCTTGGCCTTTAATGGGAACTCATTTTAATGCCAGTGATCACAGCCCGGGAAATCACTGAAAACTGAATGCAGCTGCTTCTATTATTGTAAGCAAGAAATATGCAACAACTAATGGGGACGTTCAACATTTCAATATTGACCTGGTCACAACAGAATCCCCATCGTTCACAGGAAATGGGAGATGAGAAAGCTGCTGGTTTCACACCATTTATTTATAAAACGTACAGGACATGCTCTTTAACAATAAGTCTGTTCATCACTGTGCTTAACAGTAATGGCAGAAGCCCTCCACAGCTTGATTTAATGCCTAATTCTATGCTGACAGTTCTTCATCGAGGAAAGGCAAAATATTTCATGCAGCTGCCAAAGTAATTGCACCAAGCACAAAAGGCAAAACAGCTTCACTGTGGGGGCTTCAAAGACCTTTCAAAAATTAATTTTTGTCCCTCTAAGACAGCAATTAGCTGTAAGTACAGTTAGTGGGGAAGAAAAGGTGACTTTCCTTCCATCCATTTAGGAAAGATGTTTGCAATCAAGACCCTGGAGAAGAAAGTCAGAAAAACATCCAACGGCTGGACTTTTTATGAACTTTTTTGTTAAGTAAAAACCCAAAATGGTGGTAAATCTGAGGAGGTTTGTCTTTGACAAAAAAATAAAAAAAAGGATATTAAGTGACGGTTTCCATCTCTTAGGTAATATGTAATACGTTTTTTTTTTTTTTTTTTTTTTAAGATAGTGACATATAAAATGCATTTACAGCTGTTTGAGCTAATTTTAGGTTAGATGGATGCATTTTGGCATCGATTTAAAATCAGATTTATTCCCTTGAACTCCGTATCCAAGCCGTATCTAAGCTCACATCCACAGGAAATTACACAGTCAGTGTCATCGTCCAGTCACCGTGTCCTCAAGTTCAGTTGCTCACTGAACACAAAAGGAATTTTTAATCAAAGAAAAGATTGTGTCGTCTCCAAGTCCTAAAGATGTCTCTAAAAATAGCAAAGATAACCGAAAGAAGTCAGATAACAGAACCAAAACAGTCAAGAGTGAAATTAATACGTATTGGGGTTTTTTTTTAATCACAAAATAAATGTTAAATTCTTGGATTGAGTTTTGGCAGATACTATGACTTACTTGTTTCCTTAACCTAACAGGACTTTTGTGCAAAAGAGTGAAAGCTATTACATCAGAAACCAGCAGTTCATTGATTCTGCTTTAAGAAGAAATGACTTTCTGCGGCCAAATGGACAAATATTTTACTAAATCATGATAAGTGGGGGAAGGCAAGCAGTTTACAAAATTCTCACAGTTAGTGCTGACATTGTCTTTTTCCAAGAAAAACAAATTAATTCCAAAAGTGGATGCAGTTTGGCAAAGGTATGAATTTTAAATGTAAAAAAAAAATCATTTAGCTGCTTTTCACGGAAAACTTATACAAACTATATATAAATATTCAGTGGCTTGGTAGCTTAGCTGGTTAAGCGCAGGACTGGCACGCAAGAAAGGGTTTGATTCCCAGTCGATACCCAGAAGGTGATCAATGAGCAATTGATGGGGGAAATTAAGATTATAACAGTGAGCTAATTAACATAATCCAGTGAGGGCCCATGGGAAAGACCCGTACTGCTACTGCCTACAGACGTTCAAACAAGGTCTGCGTGGGGAATCAGTGCACCTTGATGGAAAGTAGAACAAGACGGAAACAGACTAGATGTGAGAGCATCCCTGGTAAAACTCTTTTCCTAAAGTGTTTTACAACGGTTACCACAAAGGGACTTAAGGCGCTTGTTTTATTTAATGTAATGTTGCTTGTAGTAAGTAAAAAAAATACAAAACTGAAAATGCTTTGTAGTAATAGTACAGAAAAAAATATCAAAGTGAATGTTGACAAAAATGAAAAAAAGAAAAGGAATATGCTAGGCTACTATGACAAAGCATTATTTTTAACTTTGACACAATATCACACATTTCATCCAACATGTTATGGTGCATTCACAACGAAGGTGATTCTCGTGGCCCGCCCCTTTCTCGCCACACAGAGAATTCACTGCTCGCCGCGTTGCCAAAAATTTGTTCCCTAAACTCACCGCCTCTTTCGCGTGTGGGAGGAGCTAGCAGCTAATGTTTGTAGGCCTGATAGCTACATAGAGCGGCGTCTGTTTGTCTCATTTACAATGCATGGGAGACACAGATGATGTTTAGAGATCAGGTTCATTTATTTCAAAGAACTCTACAAAAATATCAGTGATCACGTCTCCATGTTTGGGTTCAAAAGAACATTTATTCTCCCTTTAGCTCCAGTGAGCTTCTCTCCTGCTGCTATGTCTGATTGACGTTTGCTTCTGCTGTTTCCGTCTCTCTCTGACAGAGTTAAAATGATTAACTTGCATTACACGCATTAACATGAGAGGGCAAAAAAAAAAAATGAGGGGACGTTTTTTTATTGTTGTCTCAGTGAAAATAAGAAAAGATCATAAAGTTCAGGAGGTCTGAGGAGACTGCTTTCCCATCCAGAAGCGGCCTTCTGTCTGGCCGCCAGCTCCTCTCCTGGGAGCCGGCATAGTGAGCATGTTCACTACAGCTCCAAAGGTCCTGCGACAGACTCTCATTCTAGAGTGTACCCGCCTTCACCCAACAGTTACCGGGACGTGATCTGGAAATCCCGCTGCCCAGAAAGTGATACAGCCGGTTAAGAAAATGAATGGAAGTTCAGGAGAGATATGGACGATCCACCATATTGGATGTTTTCTCCCGGCTGGCACTGAAAACGTCACGTGCCTGAGGTTGAGTCCTTGAGGAGATGCAGCCACCTCCCTGGCCACTCAATTTGTGCCGCGTCGCTCAATTCGTGCCGTTACCAGACTTTCGCGCCGCATCGGCCGCTCAGTTCGCGCCGTAGGACCTCAATTTGCGTCTAAACCATTGACTTTACATTGAAACTGGTCACCTCTCCTCGCGTTTGGTGTGTAGGCACCATTAGATTTGGTAACATACATATTGGTTTAAATTAGTCTGTTATCACGTCTTTATTAATCTTCACAGACGTTGTTCTGTGGAGATAAATTAGTATCAGTCCGATTTGTGCGTGCGTAATTTTGATTCGTGCTTAACTTTAGATTCGTGCGTGCGTAATTCTTGATTTGTGCGTAACTTTGGATTTGTGCGTGCGTAATTCTTGATTTGTGCGTAACTTTGGATTTGTGCGTGCTTAATTCTTGATTTGTAACTCATAAAAAACATTTTGTGCATGAGTTCAAAAATTACAAAATATTAAAAAATACAAAGTACAATTTACACATGCACAACTTCAAATTACGACAGCTTGAAACTAACTACACGCACAAATCTTTAAAAATATGCATGAATCACTTGTTACGCACACACAAAACCACATTTACACACAAATCTGATTTGAGACTCTTTTCACGTCTCCCAGATTCGTGCGTAAGTGATACGTTTAAATGATACTGGAATGCTGGGTCATCAGAGTTTTCTGATCAGCCGCTCTGAACTTAGACGGTGAATAATATCTGGTGAAACTTGACATTTTCCAGCTTTCTAAAACAGATGTGCCGGCTAATTAATATAAAAAAGTCTGAATATGGGTTTTTATTACACTTGTCCTTTAGAAATAAAAACATTTTACAGAATTAATGGAGATGGTTGAATTGAATTGATGGTTGAATTAAACGGTTCATCTCTGCAGCCCCGCCCCCGACAGCGTCTCAGACACGGGGCTATCTCCCGACCGCTGGTCACCAGTCACGGGGACAGCAGGTGCCGCTGCCCGCTGGACCATTCTATAAAGTCGCAGACCAAACGGGCCGGTGGGCTGATCAACCATCTCCGCTCTGTGGGTTCACGTTCGCCGCGGAGAACCTCCGCCGTGAGACCAGAGCGGGGAGGGTTACCTGCTCGGGAGAGAGCCCCGTGTCTGACACGCTGTCGGGGGCGGGGCTGCAGAGATGAACTGTTTCATTCTAAAAAATATTTTTATTTTTAAAGGACAAGTGTTATAAAAACCCATATTCAGACTTTTTTATATTAATTAGCCGGCACATCTGTTTTAGAAAGCTGGAAAATGTCAAGTTTCACCAGATATTATCCACCGTCTAAGTTCAGAGCGGCTGATCAGAAAACTCTGATGACCCAGCATTCCAGTAGCATTTAAACGCATCACTTACGCACGAATCTGGGAGACGTGAAAAGAGTCTCAATTCAGATTCGTGTGTAAATGTGGTTTTGTTTGTGCGTAACAAGTGATTCGTGCATATTTTTAAAGATTTGTGCGTGTAGTTAGTTTCAAGCTGTCGTAATTTGAAGTTGTGCATGTGTAAATTGTACTTTGTATTTTTTAATATTTTGTAATTTTTGAACTCATGCACAAAATGTTTTTTATGAGTTACAAATCAAGAATTACGCACGCACAAATCCAAAGTTACGCACAAATCAAGAATTATGCATGCACAAACCTAAAGTTACACACAAATCAAGGATTACGCACGTACGGATCTAAAGTTATGCACGAATCAAAATTACGCACGCACAAATCAACATTACGCACGCACAAATCAACATTACGCACGCACAAATCGGACTGATACTAATTTAGCTCCATATTGTTCTCTCTGCATGGTTTTGCTTCTTGTTATAAAATTCAATTGTGTGATTTATCATAACTTTCTGCATGAACAAGAACATTTCTCCTTTTTTCATTCCCACAGAGGTGGTAATTTTCATAAATAGACTGTATCTTTGTTGTGACTCAGCCAAACCACAAACATTTAGTGGGAATAAATTCCATAAATGAACATGTCATTCCGCAGGGATCTCAGTTGTGTTTATAGGTGTCTGGAAGATGCAGGGAAGGAGACAGAGCCACTGGGAAAAGCAACAGCCGTCCCAAGACTGGTGCTTAATGTTGTCTGCTTCCTGAGGGAGACTTGCAAGATATCCACCAGGAAGATGTCGGACGCCTGTGCTGACTAAATCCTCAGCTTTATTAGCTGATTGAGGCAGTCAGTCACTCCCTCCCTCCATGATATCTGGATGGTTGTTTTGGGCAGGTTTAGACCGGTTTCACTTCACCTCCGCATTGTATCTCCCATTGAGCCTTTTTCCAGTAAACAGCCAGAAAAAAAAACCAACAAACAAACAAATGCACACACACATTAAACCACATGAGAGAAAATAAACAATCACTGATTCCAGCCTGAGTTGGAAATCTTTCCCGGGAAAATGAATTAAAACATAGTTTTTCTTAACCTTTGTTAGTTGTTTTTTTTTTTTTTAACTTCTTCATAATTTTCTCTAACAATTTACCTTTATAACAGTTATTTGTGGGAAAGATTGATACCCATCTTTTTCACACAACCCCCGCTTCTTTTTTACCAAAACCTTTGTAGTATATCGCACAATAATTCCATAATTAACCTGAAACTTTACAGAAACCCATATCCCGAGCAATAAATGTTCTTTTTACTGCGAAAATCACAACATTCAGATAAAACTTTTATGTTTTATAACGAAGATCTAAAGTTTAAAGGTAAAAGAATGTGTGAATCCAAAACATAGCTAAGAGAAGGTCAAAACAATGGGAAGAATGTTAAAAAAAAAAGGCAAACTTCCACTAATTTAAATAAAATGTTCCAAGTATTTTCCTGTTTGTCACATTTTTGTGACATAATTCATGTAATGCTTGTTTAAAAACTTAAATTTTCAAAGCAAATGGCTTATTTTGAAACCTTCACCTTAAAATTTGAATAAAAAGGACACTATATTATATTATATATTATAAACAACCTCTATAATTGGCAAATGCAGTGGTCAGTGCAGACACTATTAAGGGTTAAGCTAACATTTTTGTGTTTTTTACAGCACTGCTTCAAAAGAAAAATGCTACAATAAATGTAAAACACGTTTTAAATAAAAATAAGACAAAATTCTGTCTGTAGAAAGCAGTTTGTTTAGCACACCTCAGGCACAAGGAAAAAAAATAGCATTTAGCCTCCGCTGCTTATTTATGCACCTCGCTCACTGCCGAAGCCACATATTGACACATTTGCAATGATGTGTTTTATTAAACTTCAAAAGCAGATGAGTGGTCTGCTCTGAGGAGCCGGTTTGTGGCAGCGACACGTGTGAGAACAACACGCTGAAACCAATTACTTTCCCTCTGCACATCTGACAGGCAACCTTAGCCCAGACAAAATAAATGAGGGTTTAGGTCCGCCTGGGAATCACTGGTATTAAGAGTCTGCATTTCAACTGATTGCACAAATCTTACCCTATTTCATCTGATGGTTTGGTAAAGAAGAGAAATGCCAATGCACTGCAAGCTTAAGTTAACTATTTAGATGGTTGATGACGTGTAATCGTTGAGTGTAAAGGATTGGAAATTAAACTGGGCAAGTACAGATTTACTGAACTATACATTCTTTGACTTTAGTGTTTAAAAGGACCGCGCAGAGCCATATTTTCACTTTTCCTCTGGTATTGACTCAGCCAGTCTTTCTGGTTGAAAACTAACAACGTCTGAAGTAAGACTTTTTCTGTGAATCAGGAGCAGACAATAAAAGTTGAAAAAGAGCTTATTTGTTACATAGAAAACACACAGGCTCCCTGCTCCTCTCCATTCTGATGCATCCACTTGTAGAACACTCCATCCACGTACGTCTTCATTTATCTCGCACAAAACCACACAGCTGGATAGCTCTCATTTTGCTTGCCAAGTTTTCTTGAACCGCTAATGTTAGGTTGGGGGTGTGAGGGGCTGTAAGCTAGTGGGAACGGGTGGAAACAGAAAGCTCTCAGCAACAGGGAGGGGACGGAGTGGCGGGCTTCCTCTGCACCAATGGTCCTGCCCACAACTCAGAGGTCCATTTCTACTGAACTCCTTCTGCTCTGCAGAAACTATGTCCTAGAAAACTACATCCATCCATCCATCTGCATAATCTCAACTAAAAGACAATCGGAACGCTTTTAAAACACCTCAAAGACGATAAAGTGGGACTTGCAATGCTGAGAATTAGACTCAATAAAAATATTATTTTAATTTAAAGACACTTTTTTTCCTTTATTGACTTATTTCAGAGATATAGAGGTCAATCCACAGTTTTAACAAACACACCAGAACTCCCTTCGGTTGGATTTTATCAGAACATTTGTCTTTGCAGACAGCAAAGTGAGAGTCTTCCATTATCTTTCTCAGCTGCCTCTTTAATAAGCTCTCCTGTGGGCCTTAAAGCCATTTCTGCTATGCGTTTTCCCTGTTCATCTACCAAAAGCCCATCATCAGCACAGTCGCCACAGCCTCTAGGTAGTTCAGTCTTCAAGGTCCGTGTCCTCCAACTGAGACAGCTTTAACAATCAAACAGCTGCACTGCTTGCATACATCTACAACAGAAAGCAAATGCATGTTTGTCTGAAGAGGCAGATTGTTCTGTGTTTCACTTTAGATTGGCTTTGAATGGTTGGGAAAAAAAAACTTTCTAAAAACACGCTTATTGGAGGTTTTTTAAGAGCATGTGTTTGAGTAACACAGCCGACAAACTCAAACTGTTTTGACTTGTTACCTTCAAATGTCCATTAAGTGCAGATTTACCCTGAACATGAATAAACTCTTGTTGTTTATGTACTTTTTATTTTCTTTCATCTATATCATAAATGCAGCTGATATCTCAACTTTCAACAGACTATTTACAAAAAAAAAAAAAGTACACCCACTTATCCACAGAGTATACTAAAATCACACCAAATACAACAAAACCACAAATCATTCCTGATCCAGATATGCTCTGCTCAACTGAGGCTGGGTGAGATTTCAGTGGAAACCTGTGTTTAATAAAGCTTGATTTTTCTGCAGATTTTAAAGAAATGTCAGATGATTTTTTTTGCATGAAAAAAGTCAAATACATGAATATGGCACACAAAGAAATAACGGTTGTTATGAATTCCTTTTAAAAATTAATTGTTCTTAGACGTGTGAAAAATGTTGCAGCATTTTTTTACTTCAACCGCAACTACTAATGATAATGATAAGAATACAGTTTTTCATAGTTGTTTTGGTGCAATTCTCACAACAGAATTGCACTTTGCACAACAGTTAGTGCAACCTCCACAACATTTAGTCATTTGGGCACAACCTAGTGGAAGTTTCATGTTCATTTCATCCATCTGCTTTTGGACATGTCAATGCCCACAGAACTGTTGAACATGTCAAGCATTTTGCACATCCATTGTAAAAATATTTCAAGATGGGAAAATGCAGACAGGCATTGATGTCCCAGGCCAACAAAGAGGGAATATTAGAATGTTTGCGGCAATCAGAAAACGGCATTCACACACACACATAGACCGTTTTGGTCCATATAAAACACAACACCTGTTGACTTTTAATAATGTGAGCTTCCGCCACTCTATGTGGTCGGGCACAGGGTGGTCTGCTGTGTGTTTTTCTCTTCCTGGAGGTGGAAGGAATCTGACCAGTATCCACATAACCAAATGACCCTGCCAGCAGCCATGAATGCAGCCTGTGATGACATCACAGCAGAGTCCTGCAGAGGGTGGAATCAGCACTCAAGCAGATACTGTCCTCAGTGCATTGACAGAGCTGATATTTGCTGTGATGTAGATAAAACTATGTGGCCAGACAGATGGCAGCATCTAGTTGTCCGTGACTGATTTACCGCACTCCCTGTTTTATCGTATTTTCAGTTTCAAAACTATCACAATACGTTTTTCTGAGCCAAAGGGATTTCATTTTTGTTGCAAATGGTTTTTTTTCCAGGTGCTGTGAAGAGTTGCAAAAATACAGTATAAAGTGCATATTAAATGTCTTGATTTTTAAAATTCCATGCATTGGTATTTAAAGCATGCCTTCACTTTCCATAACACTGTGAAGCACTTCCAGTGTAATATGTCCCAGTGAAAACATGTTCAAACCTTTTGACTTTAAGATGAAGGTTTCAACACAGTTGACTCACTGACATAAATACTTGCTTCTGAAAATGAAATGATCCCTTTTGATTAAAGGATTTTTTTTTTTGAAGCATGAACTACCCATTTTGAGCTACTGACTTGCTTTTGTGCCAACGACTTTCCATTTTGAGAAAGAGACTCGCTTTTGCAGGTTGAGAAATGCACTAAAATGACTGAGAAAAACTGTAATAAAGTCTCTATTATTAGTTAGACAAGTGGTCACTCATAGATGCTTGTGTGTTTCTCACACCGGAGAATTTCAATTTCACTGAAGTTCACTCAGGATGACGGTGGATTTGAGCCCTTCTAAGAGGCAAAAAAAAGCAGCAGCTTGATTTTCCACATTCAAGTCCCAAGCTGCCATGACCAGCAGCGTACAGCACAGCAGACAAGTCTAAAGGAGGGATCTGTGGGGGCCAGGGCTCTTTTGCTGCCCTTTTAGACCTTTACAGCTGTTATTTGAGGAGCATTATTTTAGTGACATTGTTTTTTTGAACTGAAACAGGTGGGAATGTAGGAAATTTTAGGAAATCTGAGCTGATGTTCAACTAAAAATCATTTGAAGACTCTTTTAGTTGCATTACGGTTTTTAATTTTAGATCTTTTTGTATGTAAAGTCGCGCTCCAATCATCTTTCCATCTGTTGTAACAGTGTTCCCAGTGGTCTTTTAATTATGGTTAAGCCGTTTGTAGCCAAAATAAATGTAAAAAAAATGGTGGCATTTACTAGTGGCAGTAGTTCATTAGAGATTTACCACTGAGTTGTGGACGGGACTGTTGGCACGGAAGTAAGCCTACTCTTATTTCCCATGACCCCTTTGCTAACACACTCTCCTGCTACCTTTCAGCCTCTCACAACCCCATGTCAACATAGCGTAATGAGCAATATCAGAGCAATCCAGATGCAGTTTTAATCCAGATACCAGCTCAGACGAAGAAAACAAAGACATGCATGGATCTATTTGTCTGCGAGTGGATGCATCAGAATGGAGCGGAGCTTGTGGCTCGCCGGTTGGATGTAACAACTGCAAGATTTTTTAAACCACATTTTTTGTCTGCTCCTAATTCACCCCGATTTGACTTAGTAAATATTCAGAAACACCGTTTTAATCCTAATTTTCTTTCCGTATGTCCTCCATGAGAAAAAGGCCACAAGAACATGTTAAAAACAACAAAAACACAATTTTCGTTGGAGTGAGTCTTCAAGGACAAATTGCACTGCTTGTGACCTGACCAGGAGTGCCTCTTTTTAGCTCACCAAATCCAGACATAGATGTGAACTCATGAACAAGAAGGGATGACTTTGGTTTCAGGACTGCATTATTTTAATTTGTGGAAGATCATTAGCTGAAAAAGGTTCCTGCTTAGAGCTCTGCAGGAAAGAGAGTCAAACACACGCAGCACAAAGTGATTCCTCCTCATTCCTCCAGCCGCTGTTATAACCCTCACCACCGTTAGGAAGGAAAATGTATGCGTTAAGATGCGGCCTGAAGCTTGATTACACACCCTCTAAGCTGCAGAAATGATGCAAAACACCATACATACTGTATATACTGGAATTGTCATCAATCCAACACCTACATACACAGCAGCGTGTGGGCACAGAGAGTCAGGCTGGGGTCCCACTTACCGCTGCCGTCGCCACGTAAAGTAGGTTTATGCACAAACAGTGAACAAGATGAACCTAAACTGTTTAACTAATATCAATAATTTATTCATACATTTGTACTCTAAAAGGGTCAGGTGTTGCTCCGTGGACTTTTTTAGGGACACAGCTTGAAGCTGAAGTGGGCGTCAGTTATTTTTTTGGATTTTATTTAAGCTTCCAGTTTCCCTCAAGTTTTATGGGTAAAGTTTATTGTTCTTATCTGTAAAAAAAAAAAAAAAAAAAAAATATCTGCAGCGGATTTAAATTGTATTTGTACTCCAGATCTCATGTAGGAACCATTTGAATGTGCTGCAGATTTTCCTTTGACGCATAACTGTCCTAGTGGAAGCTAAAACCAAAAAAATAATTGAACACCAACCTCAGCCTTGGCTGACTTTTAAGGTGTGACGAATAAATAAAAAAAAAAGTCACTAAAACTGCTATTTTCTAAATATAATATAATCCAAAGTTTGAACCACATTATCAGCATCATCCTCGTAACATTAGACAGCCGGTTACTGAATATTCTGCATTATTATGAAGGTGTGTGGGAACAGCTGTCGGAATACACCCAGATTTGGAATAAATACTCTTAGTCTTTGTCTGTTAAATGCAGCTTTCTTTTATTTTTGAAGTTAAAGGCTCTTCCTCTGTTTCCTCTCTGGATCTTTTCTGTGAAAATGAACTTTCCAAATACATTTGTTTTTGTTAACTTTGCTAGCTTAGGGTTTTCTTAAGGCAGCCGCTTTAAGAAAGTCGTGGATTGTTTTTTGATATGTGACCGAGCGACTTCACATGCGTCCCGAATGAGTCAAATATGGTGGGAAGAATCCAGTATTTTTCCAAAATAAAACTTCCTTCAGAATCAGATTATGCATAAAATGGAAAAACTGTTGGTTGTGGCTTTTTTTTTCTTTGCCATCCAGAACCCAGTTAGGGACCACTGCCTCAACATGCTTTCCACTATTCTGTCTGTCTTACTCCAATCATCTTTAGATCGATTTTAAATACATTCCTAGTGGTCTTTTAATTTTGTTCATGCTGTTTTTGCACAAAATCCCCCAAAAAACTGTCATTTTTTAGGACAGTTTCCGCAGAGCAGTGGGAGCTCATTAAAAATTTGCATTTGAGTTGTGAGTGGGATCGTTCAGGCAGAGAAACTCCCCCCCACACTTCCCGTCATCCACATAAACAAAAACAAACAGCTGAATATAAAAAAAAAGATGTTTCAGAATAAGGAGGAGCAGATATAAGTTCATTTTCTTTTGTCTGACTTCTATTGTTCATAGATTGTTTTATTGTGAAATGTCTCGTGTGCATAGTTAAGTTGGCTTGATCAATGAATAATAAAATCAATATAAAGCCTTAAAAAGAACTTCCTCCACTACATCCTGAAAAAAATATGTTTAAAATCATCAGCCTGTTTAAATAGTGTCTCTGACACCCCCTCCCCCAAAAAATCAATAGCCAGGAAACAATCCAATCACGCCCCGCAGCAAAGCGCCCATTCTGTGGAACACGTCTGCACAGCGCCGGCTCCAGAAGCATAATCATGACAAACACCATACTTAATCCTTTAGCATCTCATGTTGGAATGAAAAGATTCTTATTTAGAGATTTACGTAATCTGCTCTGAGACTTCTGGAAACATCTCAAACAACTCCAAACACATTCAGAAAAGGGAAACAGCAGCTCACTGACACAGAGCACCTGCTTCTGGCATTTAAATAGAAAATATAACTGAGCTTGTTTTGTATTTTCCCAGAAATCCAGTTCCAGATGAAGGAAACTGGTATTAATGCATGGCTAAGCACATTGGCTGTGCCGATCTGAAAAAATGAAAAAAAGTCGACAAATCACTTCTGTTGTAAATTGTAATGCTCGATCGAGCTGGTTGGGTTATAGTTTCCTTTTCCTTAAGTCTGGCAACAATGTAAAGCTTATTAATTTATGCGGCTATGAAACGCTGGTGTGTTAAAGCCACAAAGCCAACATGTTTTAAAGTTGTCTTTGAGAGTTTTTTTTTTTTGTTTCCTTGCACTTTGGTTTCTATTTGTATTTTGAGTTTTACTAAAATGTCATTTTGTGTTTCATTGTGTTGGTTGTGGTGCATCAGGAAGGTTAAGAACGTTCTGTGTGTTTCAGAAATTCATTTTTAGTTGTTTCAAGCCTGTAAACATTTTGTGTTATTGCTGTATGAAAAGTTTGTTTGATTTGATGTGTCAAATAATGTAGTTCTGACTTTCAACAATAAAAATGGAAAAGATTTGCAAATAATTTGAATATTTTATTTGTAAAATGTAGGTTCGTTACTGTCAAACCCAATTTTTCTTTTGTCAGCACTAAACAGATGAAGGATGTCAAACATTTCATTTATAAAGTGGTCCAACAACTACCCACGTTTTTTTGTTTTCTTTTATGTTTATTATTAAGCTTTAGTCATACCTAAAGTGGGACTCAAGTTTTCAAATGACCAAAAAAAACATTTTGAGTCAAAGTTGAGGTCTTACATCGTCTTGGTCTTTTTACAACTCTAAGCAGAAGTTACTAGATCTCTGAATTCTCCATGGAAGCCACAGATGGTGTTTGAGCACCTACCATCTGCTACAGTCAGGAGGCATGCAGCAGAACTCTTCATGGCACAGAAAAGGCGCCGTGAAGAGTGAGGAAAGGTACCGATGGCAGCAGCTTCAAGGATGCAGTCAGAACTCGACACGCCACATGTTTTCCGTGGTTGAGAGAGTTCTGCAGCTTTATGTGGAAAATGAAAACAGATCATTGTCAAAGGAAATAAATAAAGTAAAATCAGTGAGCAAATGGTTTAAAAAGATGTAAAGAAAGAGGCAAAAAGCACCAAAGAGAACATCTACTTTGAATAAAAGTAAGACAATGAACAATACAACTCTAAACAAGCCAGACTGTTTTTTAAATTCAGTTTTTATTTGTAGTTTTTACTCAAAATGTTTTCAGGATTTTACTTTCTTGATTGTGACCAAAAGACAGATTTTTATCCTTTGATCCTGATTTGTCTTTTTGACGTGAGCTTTCTGTAGAGTTTAGATCTTTTCTTGTCCTCACTGACATGAAAACAGACAGTAGTTCAATGAAAACATTTCATCAATAAGTATCCATCAGTTTTAGCAGTTATTAGATCAGAGATTTTAATTCAAAATTGCAGCTTTTTCCAAACTGAGACAAATAAGATCATGACCTCAGATGGACACTTTGGTTTCGCTGGACCATTGCTTTGTTGCTGATTTCTCGACCGAGTTTTTATTTTCTCTTCATTAACATTGTCATTGCCCAAGTATTATGTAAAAAATGACACAAACCTACTTCAAAAATTAATTTGCTTTCAGTCAAATCTGGAAATATCATCCAAGTAATAATAATAATTTCCAAAAATGGAGGTTTGTCAAAGTAACTCAGTTAGAAATGTTATTTTATTTAGGTAAAGAAAACTGTTTGTCGACATCATGTAGAGACGTATCAGCCTCTTTTAAAAGCTCAGATTTGCCAGTATGTTGTTTTTGTTCATAAAAACAGCTTTGACTGTGTCCCTCAACAATACAGATTTTTGAAGAAAATAGGATTTTGCTTCCTACTGCTTCAGTAAATATATTTGACCTTTTTTTTTTTGCATCGTACTGTCTGAATGGGTTATTCTGGGTGCTCTTAACACAGTCAGCCCTTTAAAAAAGTCACTGAAACGCTGTGAGGAGATTAGTAGAGATCCACGTGCTTTGAAATTTACCACTAACAAGATAGATAAGTACATTAAAACCTGAAGGAATACCTTTTTTGTTATTTGAATGAACTCTATTTACAAAGGAATGAAATACAAATATTAGATAGGAGTTTCTTCTACAAGTCAATAAGTCAAGGCTAATGGGAAAGAGTGTTAACAAAAGGAATGCTGGGAATTCAATGTCGGCTAACTTCCACCAACAGTCCAACAGTCCCGCCCAAAACCCAAGGGCAAATATCTAATGATCTACTGCTGATGTGCAGGAAAAATACGTTTTAAAAAACTACACCTTTTTTTTATAATTTTGGCTAAAACTGCATAATATAATGAAAGTACCAAAATACAATGAAAAATACAGTTGGAGTGGTACTTATACATTAAGCAATCGAGTTTTGTGAAGCATTTGTCAAAATTGCAGTCAAAGTATCAAAGAAAGGCTGAAAAACTAACATGTAAAAAAACTTTAGCTCCGGAAGTGTGAAAGACAAAGTAAAAAGAGAATTTTGAGGTAAGTTTTTCTATTTTCTGGCTTGTAAAGCTGTATTTTAGAAGTTTACCTTCGGAAAACCACTGAGAGTTTCAAAGTTATTGACAAAGACATGTCTTTTAATCCGTTCTTAACTGTTTGAGACTGCTACCAAGAGCAAAGGACCGTGGGAAAAAAAAAAGGTTCAACCCTGCATAATGAGTTTGTAATTCCCAGCTGTTCAGAAGTGTGACACTATGAGCCGCATGCTTCATAAGCTTTCTCTAATACAGTTGCTGCCTCGGTGATGAATGCATATCGCAATTAAAGAGCACGAAAAAAAGAAAACAATTCACAGCCATCCAACGCAGTGGTGCTTCTGGTGATTCCACAGATGGAAGACAGTCGATGCAGAACACACGTGCTGCAATTAACCGCGGAAGGAAGGTTTTTAACAAAAGGAGAGGAAAGATGACATGCCAACCCCCAGCTGTGGTCCTCTAACCAGCTCTTTAGGAGGCGGCAGGTCCACGCTGAACCTGTTTTGGGCTGAGGAGTGCTGAATCATGTAGCTTGTAAGAGTTAGTCTCTAAAGCTGTCGAGCAGAAGTCTCTCGATACGGTGTTGCACCTAAATGAAGCTGAGGGGCAAAATGAGGGGCAATTATTTCATAATTGCTTCTATCTTTGTTGAAATAGTTTTTTAATTTGTTCGTTAGGCAGGAACTGCAAATCTGATTTTGCAACCTACCTTTCCTTTTTATAAAGAGATGGATGGACCCCACTGGGCTGTGTCATAATTTCTGTAACTTGAATGTTGTTGACTGTATTATTAAATGATCATTTACATCACCAAAAAAGGAGAATATTTCTTTGAGTTATAACTGTAGCCATGTGTTTGTAACAACATATAAGTCTGGGTATAAAAAATGTTTTAAAATCCACTAACAAAACCAAAACGCACGGGTCGGGGATATCTAGGAAGTTTTGAAATTGTTATGGGATGGCCACAAAACCTAAAGACCTCTTCATGAAATTTCACATACATGCCACCAGGTTAAGTTTACGACCACAACCAACATTTCTTTGACCTTTGACTTCAGGGAGAGATTGCCATCTTGAATTTTTCAAAAAGTCACAGAGTAAAAATCTAAAAATATAAACTCCTTCGAGGGATTTTGACTTGAAAAGTGGTCATATTAAAGTTTAGAGATTTTGAACTGTGTTTGCATGGCAAGTCTACAAAAGTGGTGTTTTCCTGTTGCTAGCACTTTTTTTTTTTTTTAACCAGAATTTTGTCCGCACCTGTGAACCGTACAACCCCGCTCACGGCTGTAATTTGACACCGAAACACAAACAGGTTTTTGTTTTTCATATTCGGCAGCATACCATAATCTTAAGCATGTTTTCTGCTCAATAAACCTATTTTTGTTTTGTGGATCACATTGTAATACAATCTCACACAACACATGGTCCATCCTAATACACAAGAACAATCACATGCCCTGCTGACATCAGTGGCGAGCTGCAAATATGATGCTGATGTGATATCCTTGTTAACAAGCAGATAAAGCTTCTGACTAAATGAGTTTAATCCGTGGTGCTTTTCTCTTTATGGCCGTGTTGATTGTCCTTTCACGGCAAAATGCTCGTATTTAAAAACGGACACCACCAGCCCACCCTCCTTCAAAGCCAGGAAATTTAATACAAAAGTGGCAATAAAGATTATAGTCCTCTTTTTCCAGTTTGTGCAATTGTCAAAATGCTGACTGATCTGTCATCGTGGGTTCGGATAGGATTAATTATAACCAACGTTTACACTGTTTACATCATGGGGTAATCAAAACATAAATCATTCACCTTGATAACTAGAAACCTCTACGTTTGAATAAATCCGAAGTTTTTATTTGAACATGCTGCTAAAAAGTGGAAAATGCACTTTGTCTTTTAATAGAAAGACACAATTTTTAAGGGAAACATTGGCTTTAAAAAGGTAATATGTGAGCTGACAATACTTTGCCCAAACTGTCATGCATGAACTGTTGACAATATTTGGTTTTGGAGTGTGGTCTAAGCTGCTTTTACTGCTTAAAGTGAGTAGGTGCATCTGCTGCACACCAATGCCAGTAAGGCATGAAATGAGGCGTCCCTATGGAGGAGTCTCAAAAGCAGGTAGCTTCAGTTCTCTCTGCACTACGCCAGCTTGCTTGCAGTGAAAGAGAAAAAACTGCATTTACACAAACATCCAGAAATAGTTGGTCTAAAGTTCAGTCCTCAAACACCTATCATGTATGATTTGAAAAAAAGGATTCAAATGTTATAGGTCTGTTTATCCATGTAATAATAAGAAAGCATTTATGCATTTTACATTTTTTTTCCCACAGCATGCAAAGATGTTTTAGTGCTTTTGGATTTTTTTAAACATTTCAGATAAAAAAAAATATACCAAAACTCTGGGAAATTTGTGAACTTTTTTCATTAAAGAGAAAATAAAAGAAGCAAGTAAAAGCCGTACAGAAGGTTTTTTTTTTCTTTTTACCCTTAATAATTCAGAAAACTAAAGACACTGCCAAAAAAAAGTCATCTAAAGGAGACATTACAAACAACAGCAACAAAATAGATGCTGTCACACATTTGGTAAAAAAGAGTTTCAAGATTTACCAAGAATACTCTGAGGACTGCAGAGACATAAACTGAATCTTTTTTAAAGTTTGTGTCTTTATACCTGATGTAAAGTTGCCAAAAGACAAACATGGCAGCAGTGGTGTCATGGTCAGAGCCTGCTTTGCAGCTTTAAAAAAAAAAAAAAAGAAAAACTGTGCATACATATCTGCGCAAAAAATGTTGGACTTAGTTGATAAATTATTTAGTTTAGTCCAAACTAACAACTTCTAACCTTTGGAATCAAGGTTTACTTCAAAATTCATCAGTTAACTTATACAATTTTATTTAACATGAATTATTAGAGCAGAACAAATGTGGGAAAAATACAGCCCGGTGTTTCTGTTCATTTTCCAAAAGCAAAGTTACCAACACAAACACATACTGTTGATGAGCAACAACTGGGAAGCCGCTGTTGCCGGCAGGGAACACAAAACAGATGCTCAGCTTCAGCAGGAGTATCTCATTTCATCACTGCTGTATCGGTGAGCACATCTCATACAGGGAGGAAAGCTGCATCCATCAAACCCCATGCCACGGGGAGCACAAGCCTTTTGGGGAAAGGCTCCGGGAATGGCACCAAAATGCATTCCAGTGTAAACAAATAAACTCTTTCAAACACATCTACACTTCAGAAATTGAAAATAGAAGTCTTTAGACTTCATGTTGGTTGCCAAATACTCTTCCTTTCCAGCTCTAAGCTAAAACAACAAGGTCACCTTGAAGATACGAAAACACAGAAACAAGGAAGCCAAAATGTAAAACTTCATTCCCTGAAATGAATCTGTGAGGCGGAGCTGCACAGATGATAAACCTGTAGTGTTATCCACATGACTCTACAAGAACATGACAAGGAAAAATGTTTGTTTTATAAAGTGCATGTGTGCTGGATTTTTTTTTTTTTGTGTGTTATACAACAGGCTTTATAAATAAAGATTAATTTGAATATGAAAACGATTAAATCCTGCTACCAGAGTGTCTTCCTGTGAGTGGGACTGAGACACGCCACAAATACGCGACAGAAAGCTCATTTAAATTTCAGTATTGAGAAAAATAAAGAAAGAAAGAGTCATGGAGAACATTGGAAGGCATCCTTGGATCATTGACACTTTGTGCATGACACAAACAGCTTTGTAAACCAAAAAAAAGCATAAAGATATATAAAGAGAACACTGTGAAAACATTCATCACGACTAAAAGTTTCATGTTTTTAAAAACAAACTGACATTCCAAAAGCATGAAAATACATCAACTGACCTTAAAGCAGCCTGTGATATCACTCAGAAAATACGGCAACTGAGCTTTCACGCGTTGACAATTGCAGAGGGTGAATAATACTGGTAACACGTTTTTGCCCTACAGGGGAACCATTTCTACAAAAATATCAAACACTCCCTTGACAAAACGTATCCATTAAACCCAAATTTGTCTTGAAACACTAGTAGTTCTTTCAGTACACAGCTACTTTCACATCCTTTCTTATAAAATAATTAATCAATGTTTAATTAATTAATGATTTCTCTTTTGTGATTGTGTAAACAGCAGAAGTATTTGGGCGCAAAAATTGTAATAATGAAGGGCCCAAAATGGCCTCTGGGGAAAATTTTGGTTGGTTGTTTTTGAATGCAAATGCTGCAAATGTAAAAGTTCATATTGATTGTGTGTGTCTGGGATTTCGTTCCTACAAAGTGTGGGCGGCTGCATTGTGTTTGTGTGCTCCGCGTGCAGCGATGAGTGGGTGGATAAGAGCATGCATGGGAATGTGTTTCTGAGCGACTGTTTTTTTTTTGGTTTTTCTCTCTTACAGGTCTGTGCATCAGCTGAAGTTGACCTTTCAGCATCTTCTAAAGCACCAAACGGCAAAAGAGTCACCAACACTGGAGTCACCAACACTGTGACAGAAATCACTTCTCTCATTTCCCCTCTTTTGTTTCACAGAGTTTTTCTTCGTGGCCTTTTTCTAACATGAATTTGAATTTGTTAACTTTCTGCAACAAGACGTCTCAACTTTCCAGTATTATAAAAGGGGGTATGCAGCCATTTCTGTGTTAATTCAGAGGAGAAAATGCTGGAGAACATTTGCATGAGAAAGAAATCTGGTCCTGATAAAACAGAAAGTGAGTGACAGAATTTACAGCCTCCTTCCTCTGCTTTTGTAGTCCTGCTCAAGGATGACTTGGTTAATCCTCCTTATACGGTTTGCGGCTTAGGAATAAAAAATTAGAAATGTTAAACTAGTTAGAAATTTCAAAACAGTCTGTTTGTAAGAAATATAAATAGGAAACAAGTAAGTATGTGTCTTTTCCTGTTTAATATTTATACAGGAACCATGTGAAGTGAGATTATGGTATGTTTACTTCACGCCACACATCCCCACACGTCTACAGAGCCAAGTCAAAGGCGGATGTTTGAAGTGAAAATGAAAAACCGAGTAAACCAAGTATAAGACAACTAATTCCATACAGCACAAATTTCTTTTTGTCATTCTGTTCTTTCTTCTGTTTAAACAACCCAATAATTAACATTCAGAGGCATGCTTACCATTAGGGAAAGGTGGTCGATCACCTGGGTCACTCTGGGTCCCTGAGCTGAACACTTTAATAAAAATGTCTAAAATTCTTTTACGCTCATTATTATTTAACTCTGTCATAAAAAAAAAAAAACACACCCCAAATCACTGAAATGGTATTAGACTGATCATGTGAAAGAGTTACAAACTCCCCTGTCCCCCTACAGCAATGGAATATTCCAGTCAAAGCAAGTTAACGAGCAGAGAATTCACTTTTACCAGATTGGGTGGTTTTGATTCAGACTTTGCAGGTAAAATTGTTAGGGTGGACATGATTGATGCATGTTTGGGATCGGTTGAGCGGCTTTTAGTTCCTCATTGAAATATGTTTCAACCAGGGATGTGCTGCCAGGGGAAGCAGTGCCTCACCTGTCATCATGAGATGTATATCCATGAATGTGTCCACGAACTGTTCCATAAATGCAATTTGTACTTTTGATCCTAATCATTTCAAATGAAAATCACTGTGTTTCGTTCATTTCCTGTTCAATTTCAGCTCAGGTTGCAAAGTCTGCCTTCACTGCAGTTTTGAAATGATTTCAGTTTTGAAATCAAAATATTTGGATTCTTGACACTGATTTTGTCTACTAGTGAACCAAAAGAGAGTTTGACGTTTTAACCTCCGTAAGGATTTTTTTATTAAATTATTTATACAGTTGCGACAGAGGGCTCCATTTTATTTTTTCCCTTGGGCCCCAAAATTGCTAAGTCCACCACTGCTAACATTCATTGATATGAAATGTTCCTGGGAATGCTATTTGATCAGACCTCTGAGTTGACACCGTGCTTTTAAACAGATACACTGCTGAGGACCTTCCTGATGCTTCTGACGTCCTCCTGTCAGGATCGGCTGCTCTGAACCTTCAGAGCTGACAGACTCCTTTGCCTTTTGGCAAACAGCATCACGACTCAAAGACGAACGACACCAAACACATCCTCTTGTCTTTTCCTCTCCTGATTGTTTTAATGTTTCCTTTGGTGAGATGGCTTTTAAAGTCCAACCCTTTCTGGGACTTCAGACAGGAGCGGTGATGATGATGGGATGTTGAATGACTCCACAATGACTGGAACTTATTAAAAAAGAGTTATGCCTTTCCAAATATCAATTATCAGCATAAATTGGATGTCTTAAAATAATGGTGGTCACGTCAGCATTCAAATGAATTTGGAAATAAAAACAGCAGGGTGAAACTGTCAGGATTAGAAATGCTTTGACACCATTTCATATTGACTCTGATGTAAAAATTAATTTGTTTTAACAGAATAATCCAGAATGTCCTTTGAAGAAACCACTTCGAGAGAGAGAAGGAACTTCACAGAACACCTAGCAGGTAATTGGAGGAATTATTTACTTATCAGAGCTGTGAGAGACCTTAAAAGGACTTACAGAACATAAAAATTATAGCGCAACCTGTGAAGTAGATGCCGCATACCAGTTAAAGGACTGATTGGTCAGATATGTTTTTTTTTTTTTTTTTTTACTTTGAACAATTGTAGCATAAAACATGACTCAAGATGCAACTGATTGGTGAAAGCGCCTCTTTGAACAGCGTCTTCTGCAGCAAAATTGCCTTCATGTTTAGAAAGCCAACAGGAACAACAGTGCATTTCTCAGAAAAAAATTGAATAAAAAGAAATCTATAAATATATGGATGCTGTCTAGAGGTCTTTTGTGTTTTGATCAAATCACGCTTGTACATTTTATACTTGAGTATTTTTTTAGATGACTTTGTCACAGTAAAGTAAAACTCTGAAGTGTGATGAAATGAGTGTTAATGATTAAATCAACACTAATTGTTAAGCAAAAAAAAAAAACTAACAGAGTGCAGCGACGATGTAAAGCAGTGGTTGAGACAGAATCTTCGTTTGTTTGAACAAGACAAAAACAGTGACACTTCCACACCTGACTCGACCTCTGTTAGAAATCCGGGACTTCTCTTTGACAGTTGTTTTAAGAACAGATTTAAAATGTTGTCAAAATGAGATTTTATCACTAGTGCCCGTCAGCTAAAGCTAAACTTTCCCTGAGTTGGAGTGATCTGGGAACAGCGATCAGCGCCCTGATCACCTCTCGGATAGTTTATTGGGATTCTTGGTACTTTGGTGTCTCTCAGCGTTCACTGAATTGCCTGCAGTTATCCCAGGATGCAGCAGCATGACCGTTAACCAGAACATCCAGATGAGTGCACATCACTCCAGTCTTCACTTCACTGTCAATCTTCAGAGTTCAGTTGAAATATTTAGCCGTTTGTTTTTAAGCTCTTTGTGATCTTCAGGTGGAATCGGGAACGGTGAAGGGACCATGCTTTTTCCGTTGCTGGCCCCCAAAAATTCCTCCACAGCTGTGCATAAAGATTTACTTTTTTTACTAGTTTTATTGAATTTCTTATCTGTTATTATCAGTATTTTATTGCCTGTTTTAATTTTAGGCAGTTTTTTTTATTTTTTGTCTTAATTTTCTCAATTTTAAACATTACTTTTATCTTTCTTTTTATTGCAAAGCACTTTGGTACTGTAATGACACTGTAAAGATCTTTATAAATAAAGATTCATTTATATATTTTTTAAAAAGAGCAAAAAGTAAACTACAGCATGAATAATGTCAACTCGGCCCAGATATTGAACAATAAAACGGTCAGATTTGGCAATATGAATGTCGTCAACATATTTTTCTGCTTTAACAGATTTTTGTTTTGGTCAGAAACTTTTAACGCTATTTTTTCTGTATCGCAAGTTATTCAAGTTATAAACTGACCAATCAGATGTCTCAGAGCACTTGATTAACAGATTCTCCCAAGTTGCTTTCAGTGGAAGGGGTGTGGACTTTGAACAAGCTCACTCGTGATTGGCGACAGTAGTTTCCCTAGAAACATGACTCAGATCAACTTGGACCAATTACTGCCAACTGGCTCCAAATGGCGACATCCGTATCATGGAAAAATGGCAATTGAATTGACTTAATTTCGCTGGAACCGGTAAGCCATTTTTTATGGGTGATGTCACACTCGCTCAGTCCAGTTCTCTATATACAGCCAATGGGCAAGAACCTTCACACTGCTGCCTAACTATGCAGCCACAAGGGGCCCACGTCTGGGCTTCCCTGTGCCGGTCCCCAACCGGATTAAATACAGATGAAGAGCATCTGGCATAAAATTCCCTGCCAAACCACCAAGCTGATTTGCTGTGGCGACTCATATGTGCCAAAAGGTGAACTATTTAAAAACCAAATGCAAACAATACCCTGTTTGAAGAAAGCAAAACAATTTCCTTTGACTTTTTCAAATCTATTCCATAACTACATTTTTTTTCAAGTTTTAGTTTATCAATTAAAAGGAACTACATCAACAAGTTGCTCAACACTTTGTCTGGTAGTCAAGCAACAAGCCCCACAAGCAAAACTTCAGTAGGTTTCCTCCAAAGTTTGAGGTAACAGCTGTCATTTGAAACTCATCACAGCGATCAAAACCAGCCTAATGCTGCTGATATATCCTGACAAATCTCCCTGACCTGTCTATCAGGAGCCGCAAAGAGGAAAGTAATAGGAAAGGTTATTACTCGTGAAGCTTTTTGAAATGTTCTCGCAGCCTGGCAGCAAGGTTATAGCTATACTCCATGGTCTGGTGGGCTGCATCTGATGACTCTGGCAAAACATTACACATTATCTAAAGCTGTTCTATCAGCATTTTCTTTTTCTCATAGAGGAACAGACACTCCTGAAAAGAGAAAGAAACTGGAAACAAAACTAGCAGCAGTAAAACTGAGTATCACAGAAAACAGGGATGTGTTTCAAACCACAGGAGGAAAACAACTACAGTGATAGCAGCAAGGCATCTATGATGATTTAAAAGAAGCGCTTCTTCCAACGTTACGTTCACACCGGCCTCGGCAACAGGCGTTCGAGCGACAACTTTCAATGCAAAGTTTATTTAGAATTTCTGTAAACCAACGTTTTGGGCTACCGCGTTCAAAGCTCTGAAGCTACACTCACACCGGACGTATGTTCAAGAATGAGCGTTCAGCCAGGCGCTGTTTACACGCCAGACAATCAGGCAGCGGCAGGGAGGGGATTCTTCTTCATTTGTTTTTTTTACTGTTTACTAATGCTTGTCTGCCACCTACAATTGGTAAAGGCTCGGTGCAAAAAGTCAAAGCAGTGTAAATCCCGCAAAATTTGCTCCAGGCTCTTTCTTTCACAACTCTATTCCGAAATATGAAAGACTTTGGATCATATAATTCCGTCCGGCACAAACTGCAATTATCCATTTCTTAGTCCATCTTTGGCTCTACGTACAAACTAGGCGTTTATTGAATGCACACTGAAAGTTCAACAAGTTGAACTTCAAGTGTCTTGAACATCGAACAGGTGAACTTTGAACAACTCAGATTTGAAAGTGACATATTGGTCCTTTTTTTTAATCCACAAAAGTCTCAACCATTTGAAAAGTGATCATTAAGAAGAAATTAATAATTTCATTAATCTTTCATAGATCGGCATTAAGTTGTGAAAGAACAAGCCTGGAAAGATTCACCAGATTTGCACTGCTTTGATATTTCACAGCAAGCCTCTTCTAACTGCGAGTTCGTGTCCTAGTATCATGTAGTGACAGTCCAGTTTGAACACTGTATGCTAAAAGCACATTCAAAAATCTGTGTATAGCGTGTTCTTGAATAGGCATCACACGCCTGGTGTGTACATAGCATCAGAGTTAACTGCATCTAGAAGGTGGAGACAGCTGTCAACTCTGAACCTTTTATTTAACTCCTTTTGTTTCGAATTGTTTGTCATTTAGACAAATGGAACTGAACTGATGGCAAAAGAAGCTTTTGAGTTTGACGTTTTTTTGTGGTGTGATATTTCTTATGAATTGAGTGAATTCAGGAGTTAAAGATGACAGAAACTGGGTATTTTCTGACTGCTTGACCTTTCATAATTGAATTGGTGCTCACAAACTGCATAAACTAATTACACAGTTTTCATAACCTAATCCGTTGCTTTCAAGTTGATTGACGATGTCACGCACGTACGCCAGCTCATAATAGAAACATTCACACTTCCACTCGGAATACTATATTTTGATTATAGTTCCTGGCTTTGTTTGCATTTTGCATGTCCACACTTATGCGAAGAAGTAACAGATTTTCAGTACGAGACGCGTTTGTTCCAGTATACATCCAAAATGCCACAAGGCCACGGCTTAGAAAGCGTGACATGACAGCACCCTTTGAAAACTGCCATGTTTTGTTGATACACATCAAAAACCAGGGTCACAAACGCGTCTCTGCAGAGCAAACAGACCTGCTATTGTTCAACAGAGTATTTGCAGCCTTTTTAATCAATATCTTCAACTATTTCAGCTCAACTCCTGAACCCTACCCTATTATCATTGCTGTTTACGCAAATTGAATCTGTAGCATTTCTGAGATTGTGTTTTTGTATCCTATTTCTGTAGACGGTAGATCTCTTTCACCATCAATCTGCTGTTGACAGCGGCACTATTCTCTTTCGCCACCATGTTTTCATGCATCTAATCTGTGTCTTGTCAATCTATTCAGTTATTCTCAGTGATCTTTTAATTTTGACCATCACGTTTTTAGCCAAAAGCTAAACAGGCTGTGTTGTTCTCGGACGTGGTTTCTGCAAAGCAGCAGGAGTTCATTAGAAACACATCAGTAAAAAAATAGCAGGAGAGTTTACACGCTCTCCTGGCTAGCTTATAGCCTCTCACACCGCCAACCTTACATGGCCACAAAAGTGGCGAGCAATATTGGAGCTCTCCAGCTGTACAGCTGTGAGCCGTATTCCAGATCAGACGAGTAAAATGAGACATACGTGGATTTATTCGTCTACAAACGGGTGAATCAGAGTGGAGCGAGCAGGGAGGTTTGTGACCCGTCGAGCAAATTTTCTACGCAACAAATACGCTCTTTTTCAAACAGTGTTTTTATCATTTGCCCTGGTTCACAACCACTTGAATAAAAAAATACTCAGAAATGATTTTTTTTTAATTTAATTTTCTTTATGGGGGGGTCTGAGATTTCCAGACCTAAACCCAATAGAAAATCTTTGAAGGGAGCTCAAACTTTGTATTTCTCAGCGACAGCCCAGAAACCTGACTGATCTAGAGAAGATCTGTGTGGAGGAGTGGGCCAAAATCCCTCCAGCGGTGTGTCCAAACCTGGTGAAAAACTACAGAAAATGTTTTACCTGTGACATCACAAACAAAGGCTCCTGTACCAAAGATTAACATTGATTTTCTCAGGTGTTCAAATACTTATTTGCAGCAGTAGCATACAAATATATAAAATTATAATATTATATATTATTATAAATAATAATTATATATATATATATATATATATAATTTTTTTTAATTTTAATTGTGTGATGTGATTTCCAGATTTTCTCTTAAGATTATGTCTTTCACTGTGGACATGTACCTAAAATAATGTCAGGGCCCCCCATGATTTATAAATGGAGGAACTTGCAAAATCACAGGGTGTTAGGGTTAGGGGAAAAAACTGCCACAAAAACATGTAAAACACAATTTTCATCACAGTGGGTCTTTAAGAGACTCTGATGAGGAGAGTTTAGAGTCAGAAATCAACTCAGCGCGTGGTTTTACTAATAGAAAGCCTCTCACAGACTCTTGAAACTTCATACAGATAAAACTAGAACTGTTTCTTTTTCACTGTGAGGCAGAGAAAAATGAAATGTGCAGCATCACTGCAATGTTCCCTTATCGCCCCTGGTGTTCCCTTTTGTCATCCGCACTTCAACTACAGAGGCCGGTGTAATTACACAAACTCAGCACCGGTCAACACGGCAATATCGCAGCAGTGGCTGGAACGGCTCAGTGATTCATGAAACTAAAAGAGCTGCTCGTCAGCTGCTCAGGTGTGATCTTACGGGACAAAGACCACATGAAGAGCCGTTGAGGTGCACCCAGATTCTAATAGCCATACTGTCTGAAAGTATAAAGCTATTTTAGGTTAAGCAGGAGGAGAGTGGACTTAACCATATATCGATTTCTACAAACGCTGCAGTCCTCTACAGACTGGTCTGGTGCAATACCTTTGAAATAATGAATGGACATATAGGATCTTCATTAAAAACCCACCTGCCTGATTAGTCAAGTATGCCTTTAGTTAGTAGATTAAAAGGCCTGAACTGGACTCTAACTGATAATGATGGTGTTGCAGTAGATTGTTTTGAGGATAAGAGGTTCAAAGCCTGAAGAAATAATGGGTTTGCCCACCCGTTTGTTTATAAATTGTGGCAAATCTGTAGATTTTCTCTCTACAACACAACCTTGGATGCAAGGAGAAGCTTGTGTGACTCATCATTCTGCAGCATTCATCAGACTAAGCCCAAAGAAAAGAGTGACACACATGCTATCATCTAGCTCTTTCCAGTATCTGCCCCTGCATCCTATGACTAAATGTTCAGTCACGCAAGGAGGAAATGTCAGCCTTCAGGGCAAACGTGATGTAAAATAAACTCATTTTTATTTTCCTTGCTTTTCCTAATTTTTCAAAAACAAAAATGACTGTAAAATCACACAGTCATAACTAAAACTTAAAATGCATTTCCTCTCAATAATTAGCAAACAGAAAGTTGCTCCTGTGAAACATTTCTCAAATTTCCTTTTTGATTAAACTGTCCTTTTCATAATGTTCATTAAACATTAATAACAGGCCATCCTCAGTAAATTCTGGGGAAAAAATCCTGTAAACAAAAGTTTTACCAACTTTGAATCTAATTTTTATAATTAAAAGTTGTCCACAGGGCCTCAGGAAAAGGAGCGTCATGTAATCAACAACAGACTAATCAAATAATTGCATGAGTTTCAAATAACTCTATAAAACACAGCATTACCATAAAATGAACAACACTCATTTGGTGTAAAAAATAAAATAAAGTTTGAATAAAAAGAAAGCAAAATGGGAGCTTGAAGTGACAAACAAATACATATAACAGTTACATTTGAAATGCAATGAGCTATGAAGCTCTGCATATGTAAGCTACAAATATAAATACAGCATATATACAGTAACTAGTTAGAGCTTCTAGTCATGTGAGCAGAGGTTTTATAAATGAATAAGCAAAAATGATGGTGATGCAAAAGAAGGGGGGAGAGAAAACCACTTAATGCATTTGTGACTGCAGCTCACCCTTTCAGGAGATAGGTCAAATGTGGAGGGTAAATTTCACACACCCAGTTGGGACAAAAGACTTATTTTTAACTTTTTTCTAAAAAGTTGCAGCTCTCCTTTGTAAAAGTGCAAAATTCTAAACATTTTAACATCTGTTAGTGCTGAAAACTACGGTGGCCCTGAAGAGTGAATCACATCAAGGAATCAGTCAATGCAAAAACATATTAAAGATCACAAAGTCGATTAAAGAAGTACAACAAAGAATTTCTGAAAAAGCAATATTACATTTTAGAAACATAAATAAAAAAAAAAAAAACAACAATGAAAGAATAAATAAATATAAAGGAAACTTTTCGGGGAAAAAAAGTAATTTCCAGAAGCAAAATGCTAAAAAGCGATACAAAATAACAAACCAGAGAGATGTTATGGGACATCACTGATTGAAAGATGACGTCTGTTCAGTTTTTCTACAGGAAGTTCCAACTAAATAAATAGAAGACATTTCTTTCAGCTTCTGGCTGCTGCAAAAGTTCGGTTATTGCTCAATCAGCTCTTTCCCACAGTTTGGTCAAAGCATCCTTCTGCTATCCCCCTTTAATAGACATGTCCCACAATATCTACGTTTTTCTGGTTTCCTATTTTGTTTCATTTAAAAGGTTTTAATTTGATTTCTTAAAATTATGTTTTTTTCTGGAATTTTGTTTCGATTCTAAAATGTTTTTTTTTGTTTTTAAAATTTTGATCCTTTATATGCTTTTGTGTTGAGTGATTTGTTGATGTCATTTGCACTTCAGGGCCATTGTATGAAAAAAAAAAAGTGGGCTATTTTATAACAAGCTATTTAAACTCATTTAAATCGCCACATTTTCAAATTCCAAATTAGATTTCATTTAGATTGTCTGTGGAAAATCTGGTCACCATTTGAGCAGATCCCAGAACCATTCTGGTTAAACATCTGGTGAGCGTGCAGCACTCACACTTAAGACAGCAGACCAATCACAAGAATCAATTAACAGCTCGCTTTTAACATGCTGCTGATGGCAACATCCTTTGGGCAATCAATGCTTGATTTGAGCAAATGTTATGCCTGTTTAAATGCCACAAAAAAATTGGTAATCAATAGTCGCACATCCTTAAAAAGATGTGAAAAAATGGTCGGCAAGGAGGAGGGAGGAGAGCTGGCATGGTTTATGACTTGATGTTTGCTGAATCAATGAGACAATAAAAAAAAGGTTCTGAATGTCAGCGTTTACATCAGACCGGGGACTTGAATTCTGTCTGTGGCCACTGCCTTGGGAGGGAAATTGCATTTAAAAAGGTCAGCCTCCTCATACTGAATAACTAAATGTGTGGAAACAAATGGGGTTTTGACACAATCAGCTGTCTTCCATGTATTTTTGATTTCTCTTTCCCTGCAGCGACGAATGTCCAAAGCATCAGCAAAAAGATCCCTTGATAAGAACCCTTTATGTGCAGTAATAATGCACTAAGTTTTACTGTCCAGCAGGGACGGTTTCAATTAGACACTGGTGGACAGAACACCTTTTTTTGGTGCTATTTCAGTGATCTAATTCAATCAAAAAGGATTGGATAAAAGCCTGGTTCAGATCCCTCATTTGTTCTTCCAGGTGGGTGCCAAGATCTTTGTTGGGCTCAGATGGTGGGGATGCAGCTTCATAAGGAAACCTTGCTGGAGGGGTCTCTGACTGGCATTGGAGTTACAAAATAAGAGCAGGTGGCGGTGCAGTAGCAGGTGGCATTTCTCTCAGACTGGAAGTGAATTGGAGGGGGGGTATCCTGCTGGCCGAGAAAGCCATTTCTCACCCAGAGCTTCAAGCTGAGCTCGATTCTGCCAGAGCATCCCCCGAACAAGTGGGACTTTCACGAAATCTGGGAGAAAGTGGTCGATGCAAACGACATTTCTGCAGACATGTTGATCTCTGTGATAATGTTGAGTGTTTTTATATAAGCCCCTGATTAATCAGCGTTCAAAAACGTAAGAGTTTAGCCCTCAGTAGGGTTCTCTAATCTTTGGCACATTGTATGTAGTGTAGTAGTTTCACCTGGTTTTATCAATGTTTCTCACATTGTTTTACCTCATCTTTGCTTTGTTTGTGGATTTATACACTCTTGTTTTGTCTCTACATCTCTGATGTTTTATAATAAAACAAAAACTGTGCAATCTCAATTTTGGGAGTTTTGCAGTAAAAATTACATTTCCCAACCTGGAATTGAGTTTTTTTGGAATTTTGTGGAATTTAAATGTGGAATATTTTGTAATGCAATCAAAAATGTATCTCCCTAGTCCGCTTTCACTGGAAGGAGCGTTGGCTTTGACCAAGCTCACTCCTGATTGGCGACAGTAATTGCCATAGAATGTTGACTTAAACCAATCACTGTTGTCTGGCTCCAACATGACGACATTTAGTAGAGCTGGATGCAAGGCATTTCTATGGGTGATGTCACACTCGCTCAGTCCAGTTCTCTATATACAGTCAATGGTTTTCTTTTGTAAATTTTTTTACTACATTACAACAGGGGAGGAGTAGAGACTTTGGCACGCCCATTTCAGTAACTGCGTCATTACTCTGAGCTTTGTCAAGCATCAGTTTTCTGTTCCAACGTGGTTTGAGTGATGAAATACTCAGAATCACAGTTTTAATTGTAAGATCTTTTACATAGGTCCTCTATTATGAGAAAAATGGTACAAGACCACGTTAAAACACAAAAGACGATTTTCATTGGAGTGGGTCTTTAAGTCTGTTTGCAGGCTCTCCGTACAAAACACGCAACCATTGAGCGCCCGCTGAAAGTTGTACTTTGACCAATCAGGGACTCAGATTTGGTCTTGGCGTATGGGTAAAGCCCTTTTCTGTACACTGAAGTCCCAACGGTTTGAAAATCAATCATGAAGGAGAAATGAATAATTGCAGTCTGTGCCCAGCTGGAATTAGATAACACCAAGTTTTTCATCCAGTATATCGGAAAAGAGCTGTGAAAGAAAAAGCCTGGAAAATTTGCACCACACCTATATCAACTGCTAGTATCAGGTAAATACCATTGACTGTATATAGAGAACTGGACCGAGGCTGTGATATCACCTATAGAAAATGGCTTACTTCCGGCTCCAGCAAAATGAAGCCAATTCAGTTGGCATTTTTCCATGATGTGGATGTGGTCATGTTGGAGCCAGACGACAGTGATCGGTCCGAGTCGGTCTGAATCGGGAGAATCTGTCAAACGTTCAAGGTGGGGGCCAGTGGGCACCACATGCTTTTACTGAGGCATCAGATTGGTCAGTGTATAACTTGAATAACTTGTGATAAAAAAATATGCTGTGAAAAAAAAATTAGGCAAAGAAGTTTTTTTCTGAAAAATAGAATATCTGAGTAATAGCTGTTTATTTCTCTATAGAAGCCTATAGGATTTCTTGAAGCCAGCAGGTACTTCCTGTTTGGAATGCAAGGGGAAGGGATCGCTCAGTCCATTTTTGTTTAACTGTCAATGTAAACACCATATGCTAAAAACACATTCAAAAA
Source organism: Adrianichthys oophorus (assembly GCA_036245035.1). NCBI lineage: Eukaryota > Metazoa > Chordata > Actinopteri > Beloniformes > Adrianichthyidae > Adrianichthys > Adrianichthys oophorus. The sequence goes on along the minus strand of BSAI01000012.1, from coordinate 44,841,157 downwards.
CCCAAAGCCCAGTGTGTACATAGCTTAAGGGGGAAGTGGAAAATGTTCACCGTGTGTAGTCCATAGTCTCAAAAACAATGAAACAGAATAATGAGAATAAACTGATTTTTTATAAAAAACATTTGTTAATTAAAGAGCGGGCTTCTATTTAAAATCGGAGAAAAGCTTTCTTTAAGATTACACATCTAACAATCTGGTGAGTGTTTGTCAAACTAGGAAACATTTTGCACAAACAAGAGAATGGATCCTCACAGTCATGAGGTGTTTTTTTCACATCGACTTTGGTTTGCAGACAAGAGAGGAAACTGGTGTCCGTAATGAAAATGTGTGTGAGCCGGGCGAGTGGTGAAGAAGCTGTAAGACACGGGGTTGAGCGAAACCGTCTTCACAAGGATGGAGTGCAGAGCCTGAATGAGGACGGAGTTCACACGATGAAGCAGGAGTAAAAAGAAATGGGATCTAACATCCAAACATGAAAACAAGAATGTCAGTTCTGTAAAAATCTATAAAAACACTCCCAAAGTATCCAAAGTCTTGTGTTTTCTTTAAGGAGCAGAGTTCTCAATTCTTTTGCTTAATTTGTGATTTATTTGTCTGGAGGCTCTGTAAACAAATGCATTGCCATCTTAGCTGCTCCATGTGTGCAGCGTTTTAAAAATCATCATTCTATAAAGGCTGATCCAAGCCTCATGTTGGCATATTTCCTCACTAATCTTTTGCCTAAGCTGATTTAATCTTTTTACTGCTTTAAAAATGCACATGGAGGAAAAGCGGAGACGTGCTGCTAGATGGAAACAAAAGGTTAAAGTGTTTAGCACGTGAGAAATGACACGCCCATTTCAGTTACTGCGTCATTACTCTGAGCTTTTCAAGCATCGGTTTTCTGTTCCAACGGGATTTGAGTTAAGAAATACTCAGAAGCACAGTAAGCAAAGGTAAGCAAATCTGCACTGCTCCTTGATAACATTGGAACAGAGACAGAGACCCAGCAGCTTCCCAAAGACTCAGAAGAAAACGATGATTTAACATCTTCTTGTAGGATTTCTCTCAGGATGGAAGATATTAAATTGCCATTTGTAAAAGCTTGTAGTTTTTACGTAAAAACTACAGTTGGCAGGTCACAAGCTCCCTGCCAATACCTTAAATACTCAGAAACGCAGATTTAATCTTAGATATCTTAATACACCATACCTTCTGTAAAGCATGGGGGTGGGAACATCATGCTTTGGGGCTGTTTTTCAGCAAAGGGACCAGGACGACTGATCCATTTAAAGGAAAGAATGAACAATCCCAAACGCGCTGCCTGAGTAACGAAGGAGTGGTTTTGTAAAATGCATTTCATGGTCCTGGAGTGGCTTAGCCAGTCTCCAGATCTCAACCCCATAGAAAATCTTTGGAGGGAGTTGAAAGTCCATGTTGCCCATGGTGACGGTCGCAAAACATCACTGCTCTAGAGGAGATCTGCATGAAGGAATGGGCCAAAATACCAGCATCAGTTTGTGAAAACCTTGTGAAGACTTACAGAAAACTTTTGACTGCTGTCTTTGCCAACAAAGGGTATATAAAAAAGTACTAAGATGAACTTTTGTTATTGACCAAATACTTATTTTCTACCATAATTTACAAAGAAGTTCTTTAAAAATCAGACAATGTGGTTTTCTGTTTGTTTGCTTTTTCATTTTGTCTCTCATAGTTGAGGTATGCCTATGATGAAAATAACAGGCTTCATTCGTCTTTTTAAGTGGGAGAGCTTGGAGTCTTGCTTGGACTAATTGCTTTTTGTTTTGCCCCCTGTACTTTAAAAAGTAATACTGAAAGCAATTGTCTGTAGCTTGATAAAAGTGGTTTTTCCTCAACATTTCCCCACAAATATATCCCAAATTATGTTCTCACCATCAACATAAAGAAAATAAATCTAAAACCAGGTCTTTAGTTTCCATATGTTTGCAGGTACAATGTTGAAAGTATGGAAGCAGCACAATACAAGCAGTAAAATGTGTCTACATACACATCAAAATTCATATAATAATTTTTGCCATATCTGTCAATCATTAAAACTTTAGTCACCAAATATATTCTGGAAAACTTGTTGACTTTCACTCCAACAACTTCAAGTTATGTGTTTCTATTTGATAGTAAAGATGAATTAAATACCAATTAGTTGCTACAGTAAATACCAGTTCATTTTTACACAAATCCAATATCTAAGGATTACTGATTAAAATTTTAATTAAAAAATCCAATAGTTTGTTTATTTTGATAAATATCTAAAATGCTTGTATTTATGTATCTTATGCATCTGATTCTACAGGTAGGTTTTGTGTACATATATACTCAGGTGATGCTGTTGTGACATATTGAATTATTCTTTTACTCCAAAGATCTTTTTTTTTTAATTAAAAATATGTATTTATACTTCAAGTATTAAAGAAAAAAGGAAAGATAAAATCATTTCACTCTTTCATCTTAAATTTTTTTAAATTCATTTTTCTTAAACTCAACTCAATAAAATAAAAACCAAATCTAAAATGTAGTAATGTACATATCCCTACTTATGCCATGATTTTTTAATGTTATTTTACTAATGAGAGAAGTACTTTGTGATGGGGAGTGAGTGCTTGTTAAAGGTAAAAACCTGCTAACTCCCTTTTGGGGTCACGGGGTTTCTGGAGCCGGGGTCATCTTGAACGGTATGCTAGTCTGTCGCACATTTTAGTGACATCTTTCCTCCTTGAATGAACAAAGTCCAGAGTAGTTAAGACTCAGAATGTTTCTAAAAATTTGTGTTTTTTGTAGTTGATTCACTAGGTCTTTGTGGTTAATTTGTGGTGACTTAATCGTTTTTGGAAAGTAGTTGCTGTGTTGAAGATTTTTTTGGAGCCATTATGTTGTCCCACATTTTGTAAGAGAGCATATTCTTACATTTGTTTATTGAATGTTTGTTTTAATAATCTCCAGAAAAATCTAATCATAAAACTCAAAGAGTTCTCTTTATAGAACCAAATTTGACCTTTGCAGTCTGGACGGTGACCCACCAAATCACTTTTTTTTGCTGTTGGACCAAATGTGAACAGCACTTGAAATTTACAGGTTAGCTTTTACACAAGTTTATGCAGATTTTTTGCATTTATTTTGAATCAGTTAAAAAAACAAAAACAAACAGGGCCGGATGTAGGCATGGGCAAATGCCATGAAGACCCCCAAAATGTGATTGGCTCGCAAGAATCCATAATAAATTGCAAAATAAAATCAATTAATTCAAAGACAAAACATGTATTGATGGACTGACAGATGAAAAATACACACAAAAAGAAAAAATAAATAAAAGCGGCCTCAGCAGGTTACAAAGCAGTCACCTCCTTGTGCCAGTCTCAAGCCTGGTAAATGCACAGAGTAGTATGGAGAGAAATTAGTATCAGTACGATTTGTGCGTGCGTAATTTTGATTTGTGCGTGCGTAATTTTGATTTGTGCGTGCGTAATTTTGATTCGTGCATAACTTTAGGTTTGTGCATGCGTAATCCTTGATTTGTGCGTAACTTTGGATTTGTGTGTGCGTAATTCTTGATTTGTAACTCATAAAATACATTTTGTGCAGGAGTTCAAAAATTACAAAATTTTAAAAAATACAAAGTACAATTTACACATGCAAAACTTCAAATTACGACAGCTTGAAACTAACTACACCCACAAATCTTTAAAAAATATGCACAAATCACTTGTTACGCACACACAAAACCACATTTACACACAAATCTGATTTGAGACTCTTTTCACGTCTCCCAGATTCGTGCGTAAGTGATGCGTTTAAATGCTACTGGAATGCTGGGTCATCAGAGTTTTCTTATCAGCCGCTCTGAACTTAGACGGTGAAAAATATCTGGTGAAACTTGACATTTTCCAGCTTTCTAAAATAGATGTGCCGGCTAATTAATATTAAAAAAAAGTCTGAATATGGGTTTTTATAACACTTGTCCTTTAAAAATAAAAACATTTTCCAGAATTAAACAGTTCATCTCTGCAGCCCCGCCCCCGACAGCGTCTCAGACACGGGGCTCTCTCCCGAGCAGGTAACCCTCCCCGGGGGGAGACGTCCCCGCTCTGGTCTGGTCTCACGGCGGAGGTTCTCCGCGGCGAACGTGAACCCACAGAGCAGAGATGGCTGATCAGCCCACCGGCCCGTTCGATCTGCGACTTTATAGAATGGTACAGCGGGCAGCGGCACCTGCTGTCCCCGTGACTGGTGACCAGCGGACAGACCAGCGGAGCAGGTAACCTTCCCTGCGGGGAGGGTTACCTGCTCCGGAGAGAGCCCCGTGTCTGAGGCACTGTCGGGGGCGGGGCTGCAGAGATGAACTGTTTAATTCTTGAAAATGTTTTTATTTTTAAAGGACAAGTGTAATAAAAACCCATATTCAGACCTTTTTTATATTAATTAGCCGGCACATCTGTTTTAGAAAGCTGGAAAATGTCAAGTTTCACCAGATATTATTCACATGTATTTTATGAGTTACATATCAAAAATTACGCACGCACAAATCCAAAGTTATGCACAAATCAAGAATTATGCATGCACAAACCTAAAGTTACGCACAAATCAAGGATTACGCATGCACAAATCTAAAGTTATGCACGAATCAAAATTACGCACGCACAAATCGTACTGATACTAATTTCTCTCCATATATATTACCATTTAAATCCACTGAGGCCAAATCATCTTGTGTACAGTAAGTGGTAATTACAATATGACTTAACCAAGGATTGAACCTTGGGCGACAACTCACAAAAGAATCCTGGCTGACAACAAACCCTTTGGCAAGATTCAAACATTAGCGTGAGTCACATTTTGTTTACAACACCGACACACATGTAGTCCCTGAAGAACTGATCGAAAATGAAGGGTTCACTTTGAAACTGTAAGAAAAGACTGAAACAGAAAGACTTTGAGCCGCTCCCTTTTCATTTGGAAGTGCTCCAAGACACCACAGCAACAGTTATTATTTCTTACTTGGCTTGAGGGGAGCGAATGAGGTCAACGCTCCTGTTATTAGCCCCTGTTAAAATCAGCTCCGCCCCCTCCTGTGAGAACTTTGAGAAAGCACTCAGCAGCAGGGCAGATAATAAAGCATGGACAAGGCTATCATTTTTAATTTATATGCAGGCAGAGAGTGATCTGCTCCGGCTGCGTTTGGCTCGACGAAGCAAGGGGAGCGAGACACCAACTTTTTCTGCAGAGTCTTCCCACGACCCACTGAGGAGAAACACATCTGCAACATGACGCACGGAGTGCATGCAGCAAGCCTGAGCACGGTCCTCACAATTTCCTCTGCTTCCGTTTAGAATCAGCGCGTCAACAGCAACACTGAGATGAAAGAACTCACACGGCTCCTGCGCTGAGAGAGTACATATTGAGCGTATATAGCCTTAAACCAATGATCAGAAAGAGCTAGTACACCGACAAAAAGCAGCAGTTTCCTAATAACAGCAAGTGTTCAGTGTAAAGAGTCTTCAGAAAGGACTGTACCCCTGTGGTTGCCATGCAGAGACTCTTCATAGAGTATATCTGCAGATGCAAGAGAAATGAGGAGACAGGGAGGGAGGAAAGATGAAACAGAGAAGATGAAGCAGACATGGGGATAGGAAAAAAAAATACAAGACACAGCCACTGCCTAAGCTTTTCTGAGCTCATAAATCATCCGTCTGCTGTTTTTATTAAATGCATGGAGGATACTGTAACTGCTGTTCCACAGAATTTTGCAATTACTGCGCCAATATGTGCATATAACAAACAGAATAATCTCAAATGTGAAAAAAATTCTAAAAAACAAACTTTCTCATCCAGATATGCCAGCTCAATGAAACCAATGTTCAGATGTTAAAGATCCACTGCATTGAAAATGCAGTTTTAACATGCCACGGTAGCATTTCTGAGGATTTCTTTAAATCGTGATGGATCAGGAGCACATGATAACCTGCAGTTTGGTTTGTGATGCAGCGACTGCGATGGGCGGGCCAAAGTCTCCCTGTCCCGCTCCAGTTCTGATGTAGACAAACAGATCCAAAAACGTCTTCATTTTCCTCGTCTGAGCTGCCATCTGCCTCAGAACTGTACAGCTGGATAGCTCTGATATTGCTCGTCATGTTTTTGCTTTAAGCTAATATTAGCTTGGGCTAAGTTAACGGGAGAGAGTGTAAACAGGGCTGATGGGAAATAAGTGGAGGCTAACTGCCACGCCAACAGTCCTGCCCACTACTCAGAAGCAAATTTCTAATGAGTTCCTGTCACTCTGCAGAAAATACATCTTAGAAAACAACACAGGCTTTTTGGTTTTGGATAAAAACGACACAATTAGAAAAAAAAAGACTGTTGGGAATGATTTTACAATAGATAAAAATGTAGTAGGAGTGGGACTTTAAGACGCGTCTTGCATCTTAAAACACAAATTCAAAGCATTTAAGTTTGAGGGGTTTTATGCCTAAATATTAAGGATTCCAGTTTGTTGGGAGAGTGGGAATCTGCTGTAGCTTCTGTTAGTCTGCAAAGGTAGAGATGGGACACAGGATGGTACAAGCGAGGCTGTGGAGCACAGGCGCTTTGAGATAAGCACAGTTACAGAAAATGCAAACTAGATGAGTCACCACTCCTCCTCACACGCATCAGACCAACATATTTCAGGTAAGGTCATCACAATTATAGATAATGATGCTTTTCATGAATTCATTACTGATCTGTGGAACTTTGTTTCACTATTTGCAGCACTTTTGCCTTTCAATCAATGTCCTTTACGCAGCTTCTCCTGCTCACTTGCTGTGAGCTTTATACCTCATTTATCCGACCATTGTTGAAACCACTGCAAACACAATTGTGTAGATACAGAAAGTGTGTGATAACAATTATTTTCTAAATCATTGACAGAAGTGCGATCTTAGAGAACTCTGTAACATCACTTTTAGTGCTTTTCAAGATGGTTTCTGCTGCAGCATGAAGCCCATTTGTGGCTGCCCTCTATTAAAATCTACAGGTGGTCCAGAGGTTTTTGACTTACTACAAGCTGCAACAAAACACAAAGTTTCAGTTTTCATTTGACCACTTCAACAAAAAGGATAGAGAATTTATAACAGATCTCAAAGATCTGAGCTAATTTAATTAAAAAGCTAAAAAAAAAATAAAAAAAAAACACGAATCGTGACATCCTTTAGAAGTTATTCTCTTTGACTCTAATCTATTAGTTTCCTGTATTTCATACAATTATGACTGTCAGCCAAAACAGAGAAAAAGTAAACCTTTTTCTGCTCCATCTTAACCTCAAAAAAAGACAGAAAGAGCCAAAAAAAAAAAAACTCAAAGGACCCGAGCACCTTTTCTCTCTTAAAGAGGAAATGTGAACGTGTATGTGACGGCTGAACGGGACTTGGAGGCACTTTTGGCCTTTAAGAAAGATGGAAAAACGTTGTATAAGTATATGCCAATTATTCATTAGTCATGTGAACAATATGCTAAAATAAAATATGCAAAATAAAATTAATTATTTTACAAAAACACTTTGAAAAGTTTTAAATCAAGTCGAATGCCTTAAGATGCGTTCACACCGAATGCAATTTGCGTGTCAATTTTGCAGCCACTTGATGGCCCAGACCCCTGTGGGAGGAGCTACCGCCAAAAGTTTTTAGACTGATCGCTACATAAAACTGGACGCCCCTGTTGGAAAGGCAGCTTTAGTCCCATGCACTCGTGTAGGAGGTTGACCGGTAAGAGTTTTTGGCTTGTCCGGGATCATAGTGGCCTGTAGGATGTCCACACACTGCTTGTCTAGTGTCCACTTGTCACTTTAACAGCACCAACAAGCTCCTTGCCCAGGATTTTGGATGGGGCTAAAAAATGGAAAAAATCTGTCTCACTTGTATCTCATCAACTTCACCTTACTTATCTTTAGGCGTTTTACTCGTGTTTGCTATGACCTGTTACCTGCAGCATGCTTGTAGAAAAAAAAATGTGCATGAACAACATTTTTGCTCTCACCAAGCGGCCCACAATCTTGATGTTTAGTGTGGCCACCCTGTGCAAATGTACCCAGTTTTCCCCTCACAGACAGTCTGTATTGCCCCGTAGGGGCAGTTGGGACTAAGGCCTAAAGCTTTAGTTCATGAAACCTACAAATTAATTTCTTTAAAATGTGAAGGATAAAAATCATGTCCCAGGTGGAGTAATTATTTCCTGTCTGGGGGTTTATATAGTTATAATGAGTCTGACAAGACGACTAAGCACGACTAAATGAGAGTTGGCTCTCACTGCACTTCTGTGGATCAACAACCAAAAGAGGAACATTTTCACCATCAGTCAGTATCCTTTAGGTGAAAACATTTTGCCCTTCAGCCAAAACTGATGAGCCAAAAAATAAGCAAAACCACAAGATAAACAGTCCATGTTTGCTGATATCACAGAGCACACGCGTTTGGACACTTAAGACCGGCATGAACATCAAAGCTTGATCTGCCAGAACACATAGAAACATGCGAGTTAGTTATCGTCTGGATGCCACAAGCAGAGGTTGGTGTGAGGGACGAGATAACATGTTTGAATGGATCTGCACTGCCATCCATTTTAACTGTGGAATGCTGTTGCACCTGAAAAGATAGTTAAATGAGTCTGGTAATTGCATTGAACATGGAGGAATGCAATTTGTGATAGCAGTATAAGAGAATGTGTTACGCAATGGTGCCATGGCAACAGACTGGCCCAAGGAAGCAGGAGGCTTGTTTTCTTTTCATGACACTGAGAAGAGAAAAGCATCGACCAGAACCGAATACACAAGTAATCATTTCATAAATGATTGAACATTTAATAAGAATTGGTTCTTATATTTAGTTGGAGGAAATAAAAGCCCATTTTGAATATTTGTTTCTTCATTCACATGGTTAGATTAATAAAGAAGTGCAGATGCTGTTATTTATTTTCTCTTTTTCTGTCACAGTTTATGAAAAAAATCTACAATTAAGCGCTTATTAATCATCAGTCTCCCAAAGAAAAGTCACTAATCCAAATAAGAAGGAAATAAAAAAGTTGGAAAAGTGAAATGTTTCAAATGTTGCAATTTTGAGGGGTATGATCTATTTTAAAACTGTCCCCGGTGGTTTTTAAATTATGATTTTATCGCTTTTAGCCAAAGTATATCCATTTTTAAAAACTGTCATTTTTTTGGACATAGTCTCTGCAGAGCAGCAGTAGTTCTTTAGAAATTCACCTCTGAGTTGTGGGTGCAGAGCAACTCATACCCCATAACTAACATTAGTAGTGCAACAAAAATGCCGAGCAATTTCAGGGCTATCCAACCGTACAGTTTTGAGTCAGCTGTCAGCTCGGACGAGGAAAACAAAGACGTAGATGGATCTAGTCATCTACAAGTGGATGCATCAGAATGTCAGAGCAGGGAGCTTGTGGTCCGCCCAGCAGATTTGCTGTGTCACAACTACAGTTTTTTTAAACTGAATTTTTTTCAACTGCTCCTGACTCACAACAATTTGCATAAAAATACTCAAACATGCAATTTTGAGCTTAATTTTATTTATATGTGTCCTCCATCAGATCATTGAAACACCAAATGCACTTCTTTTTTATCGTGCTTGGTTCTCCTCTCTCATTACCAATCAGTGTTGCATTTCAAAGTATTAAAGTAAACTTTTGTTATTGACCAAATCCTAAGTATCTGCACCAATGTAGATAAACAGTCTTTAAACTCATCAATGTGATTTTCTGGATTCTGTTTTTTATACATTCTGGCTTTACCAGTTGAAGAAAATCTATGATGAAGATTACAGACCTTAGCAAGACTAAAATTACAAGAATAGGCCAAAGATGAGTCCCTGATTGGTTGACGCATCGTGAATTCTTCGCCAAAGTTCAAATATTTAAACTTGTGTGACACCAGATTTTTTACGGCCCAAAACCCGCTGCCACCAGACCGCCGCGCCACGCTCAATGCTCAAATTGCACCGCAGGACCTCTGAACCCATCTGTACATTGACTTAACATTGAAACTTTGTTGTAACCGTGTTCACACATTGGGTGTGAACACAGCTTAAGAAATAACTTTATGGAACCATCTTCTTCTGGATCCTGAAACATATCCTGCAGTTTGGGCATGGAGACTGATCTGAAGCAGAGATATTGCGCGGCTCATTCTGCAGTAGAGAGTTTTTAGAATATGGGTTTTTAGGAGGGGGGGGTGAGCTCAAATGGATGCAGGATGATGTAAAGAGATCCAAGTCATTGTGGTAAGAACAGATTCTGAAGAGAATCTATAAGAATCTAACAAAGAAAGACGAGACATTTCATCTTTGGAAAGCATGATCCTTCAGCGCAGTATTTCAAGTCACTCATTCAGTTTCTCCAAGGGTCTCTTAGAGACGCACTGAGGATCAGTCCACTGTTTATCTGTTTTTGGACCTTAGTGCTGATCACAGTGATGTTCATAATTGCACTTGGCTCCGCAAGACCTCAGGTTGTGAGTCAATGATCTGTGACCATATGTCTTGGACACTCCGGGGGAGACTAGCTGTTAACTGATTACTGCGTCCTGGTGACTTGGCGGGGCAGAGTGCACGGAGCACCCAGGTGTTTAATGAGGATGTACGAGGAGATACTGGCAGAAGGCCCAGATCAGGAAAACCTCGCCTTTCATCCCTGAGAGCGCTTCCAGAGTTAGCCAAAGCTTAAGGCTTATGTGGTGGTGCCACACTACGACTATATGGTTAATAAAGATGAACAAAACCCTTAAGACACACAATGGAACAAACAGAGTTTAGGAAGCTCCACAACACAGAAAACCAAAAAGTAAATGCTTTTTGGGTTGGCCGTAACACTTTTAAGCAACTCATTGTTTTTGCCTTAAGAGGTCTTCCAAGAGATAAATTATAAAATAAATCAAAGTGTTGCCAAAGGCAGCTAACTCAAACATTCTGTAATTACAAATGAACTCGAGAGACAAGCATGTACACCAAGAAGCAGCCCTTCCTTCTGTCCAGCACTAAATAAAGACAACTTTCTGTTGATCACAGCCAGCATCGTCATGTTGCCAAATTGGCAAAAAGACTTTTCATGGGCAGGCAGTCAGCACCAGAGTCCATTTTTCTTTGGATTAGAGTTGCAGTTCACTAATGAATGCCTTGAAATCATTGATTCAAACATCCATATATAAAGATGAACAAAAAGCTAATTCCTCCAAAACCTGACATTCAACTGAACCTGCAGCAGGAAGATCAGACAACCAGAAATCAGACTTTTATGTCCTGCGTTACAGAACTCACGGGCCCGGCAGCAAAATGTTGTTGGAAAAAGCTGATAGTTGTTACATACAAACTACAATCTGCAAACCATGAGCTCCCTGCTCTGCTCCATTCCCAGGCATCCACATGCAGACGACCAGATCCTTGCACGTCTTCGTTTTCCTCGCCCAAGCCGCCATCTGGCTCAAAACCATCCGACTGGATAGGTCCGATATCACTCACCATTTTTGTTGCTCCACAAATGTTAGCTTGTAGTGTAAGCCAGCAGAGGTAAGTGTAAACAAAGGGATGATGGGAAGTCAGAGAAGGCTTACTACGCCCCAGCGGTTCCGCCCACAACTCAGAGGCAAATTTTAAATGAACTCCTGATGGCTCTGCAGAACCTATGCCTACAAAGCAAGGTGATGTTGGACATTGTGAGTTGTTTGTAGCCAATTTATTATTGTTTTTGTAATCCCAAAACAACATAAAAATATTTTTAATGATGCCCTTTTAAAAATTATTTGAATAAATAAAAAGATGTTGATAAATAAAATGTAATGTTTACATTTAATTTATTTCTTCATGAATGATCTTTGTTATATATGACTTTTAAAAAGATTCCACAGAATTACTCCATACCAGTGGAATTATCTCCAAAACGCTTTCTAGTTCACATCTAGGAATATTTCATTTTTTTAATTAACGTTTTTTTAGAATTTAAAGAGTAACTTCCCAGCATAAATAACCATTGCACTGAGGACATAGTAAATCTCAACAGCAAACTTTCTATTTATGCTTCCATTTATGTAAAACCTTTAGCAAGCCAAACAAGTGGTTTGCCAGACGATATAACATCAGCTGCATAAAAATATATTTACCAGTGTTGCCAGAATCTAAGTATTTATAACTGATCCACACAGGCACAAGCAAAAGGTTAAGTGAAAAACTTACCACTGTACATAAATCAATATCATTTAAGCCTTTGGGGAGAAATTAATTACGTCTCCCAAGGAACTTTCCTGGTAAAAAGCAATTGGTTATTTGTCTGTTGGCAGGATTGCTCTAAATGTTATAGATGGATTTGTATTAAGAGGTGGAGCAAACCCCAACGGAGGAGGGATTAAGCTTCAACATTGACCTGGATCTTGATTGTGGATTTTTGCTCAGTATGCTTTCTCCCGCTGCTCCTTATGGGCTATTATGTAAGATTTTTTTTTTTCTTTTTTTAAAAAGGAACAATGATTAGGTTATATACATTTACAATTATGATCAAACACTTATCAGTTCCTTGAAATCTGGAGCCGGTAGTGTTAACTGTCATCCTTAGAAGATCTCCACACATCTCTTTGCATACCAAAAATATCTCCTTCCAGACCTCTAACAGAGAGGAAGCTCTGTACAATTAATAAGAAGAGTTGGCCTGCTGCCCAGAAGAAAATCATGCTAGCTGATGGATGATTTCTATGCTGCATCGATGTGTTGCAGCTTTTCTTTTGCTTTTTTTTTTTTTTTAACCACAGCTAATATTACAAATGACTTCCTTGTTGAATTGTAGAGATGTTTGACTGATATGTAGACACCATGCTACGCTAAACTGGAAAATGTATGCACATATGGCACAGCAATTCATCCTAATTACGCACACTTGCCCTTTGATTTTCAATGCTTTGCTTCTGCAAGAACAATGTAGCGTGTATTACTTTCCAATGGTGGTTCAGGCTACGGTCACAGTGTTCCCAGGGCTGCTGTAATTTACCTGCAGTGATGTAATGGTTTCTGGTTGGTGGCTATACTGCCTTTTGTGTGTGTGTGTTTACTTGTGTATGTGTGCAACCGGCCTGCCTCTGGTGTTTTATATCCTACCATGAAGCTTACAAGGTGTGTGACTTTTAATGAAAGAACTCATCCCAAAGACGAAATGCTGCCTTGAAGGCTCAACTTATGGAACAGAAGTGTCACATTTGCAGGCAACGCCTTATACTGCAAAAAAACAACAACTGAACTCTGAGCTGGCTGCAACTTCACTCCACGAGATAAACAGTGATGAATGCGGTTATTTTTAGGTAAAAAGGCAAATCCCTGTGCTCACAGGTGTGTATACTTCCCACCACCTCCCACCCAACTGTAGCGAATTTCAGATGTTTGGCTGAAACTGATGGACAGCTTCAAACTCAATGAGTTTTTTTGTTATTCTTTCTTTTCACAATCCATCTTTTCAACCCCTTGGATGAAATGGTTGCTTTTAGGAATGCTTATGCCTTAGTCACATAGGCCTACGAGATACAGTGTTTCTGGAGGCCAAACATTGACAAACCTGTACAGGGCATGCAGGTGGCACACACAAAATATCAAGATCATAAATCACTCGGTGAACCCATTGAGCAAAAATATTTGTGCACATTTTTTCTATACGAGCATGCATGCTGCAGGCGACAGGTTGTGGAGAAAACTTAAACGTCATACAAAGGGTAAGTACAGTGAAGTAGGTGAGATGCAGATTTAAAAATATTTCAAACCCTGCACAAGGAGCCTGTTGGTGTTTAAGCAACGCGCCCTGCAAACAGTCTGCACGCTTTTCGAAATTAAGAAATGAGATGATCAGTGCAGTTTGTGTGGACAGACACTTATGTATCACCTGCACATTCCGTGCTTGCACATTTGCACACGAGGCCAGTACATGTACATTAAGCCTTGGTCAGACGCTCCTTTACGTTGAGCTTCTTGCTCGCCCAACATACGGCTTCCTTTAGCAGTGTTGTTGCAAAGCGCCTTTATGTCTACCCTTCTGTTCTGCATGCCAAGCTGTCCACGGTCCCCAGATCTACATCGGTTTGAAGACCTACAGAGGCTTTTCAGCCGGCACTGCTTCATGTAGACCTTTATAAACATGCACAAATCAATGTCACTGCCAAGGACACGTCAAAATTCCTTATGAAACTGTCGCGCCACCTTGAATTTTTTACATTTGTCACTCCATAACAAAATCTACTACATCAACTACATATTGTTCAAAGTTAGATAGCCTGGAGCAGATCTGCTGGCGTTCAGAGAACACGTGATGTTGACACAAACTCCAACCTTCAACTGGAACTTAGGCAAAAATTCTGGCTTTTTAGTCATTTGATATTGCTATAGCTATGAACCCACTAAACCACCTAATGCAGTTTGTTAGTCTCAGGCACATGCATTCACACACATGGTTTGGGGGTAAAAAAAAAAAATCCTTACGAGGTGCCTGCATCTCACTTAATTCACACTAACGTGTTGTATAGTATTGTTTACCGAAACTTGCCAATCGCAGCATGCCCGTAGACAAAAATGCACACGAACTTTTTTGCATTACAGGCTCACAGAGTTGTCTAAAATTTACTGTAGGCCTCATGTAGGCCTGCATGTCTCGTACAGATTTGCCCATTTTTGACCCTTAGACAGCCCATATCCACTAAGGCCAGTTGAGACTGAGGCCTCACCAATGACTAGAGTGTGGTGTAAGGACATCGTACGGCAGCTTCATAAGTGTGCGTAACTTACCATTATCCTTTCAAGTATCTCACGATACCCTTACCATACGCATTACAAAGCTACGTTCCATTTTCATGTCCTTTACCAAGGTGGCCGCACAAGTCTCAAGGAACTGAAAGACACACCTGCGCTCCCCTTAAGATGTGACCACTCCTCTCTACGAGCCTCCATGGGTTTAAACAACCCAAAAACCTGCAGCCCCTGTGCAGGTCAATCCCTGTATGGGTGCATGTGACTAAGGCCTTATTCCAAACACTGTGACCTTGATGACATCCAAAAGCCACGCAGATGTTACTTTATTTTGATATTTTTAAACTTTCCCCATAAGCTACGAAGTTCCCAAACTATGAATAGAAGAACTGATTCATAAATAATCACTTTGAGGGCAGAACGATTTAAAAGTGAGGATTTAAACTTGAGGTGATGGAGCGCTTGTCAGACCACTGATCTCACTGCAGCTGTGCATTCTGCACCAACTTCATCTTCAGGTTGCTGTTCCTGCACGCTGCTCACTGTAAATCCTTTTAGACTACATCACCATAAATCTATCACCGCATAAGCTGACAGGTGGCTTGTTGGACAAAATATATCTATTTGGGGCCAACATATAATTCTTCAGTGACTATGCTCTAAAGAGCACGCTTGATACATTTGCTGTGATTGATGTTTTCCCATCAAAGCTGTAATTCCCAACATGTCTACTTCTCACATGAGGAATCAAAACTGCAACTTCAATATTCCTCTAACTCCAAACAGTTAAACATTGCTTTTCCCCCAGCAAAAGACATCAAGGAAATTGTTTATCAAAATAAATGCCACTTTTTTTTTTTTAAATAGCACCTTATCTATTAAATAGAGTTGTGTTTTCTTTCAATGTTTTCCTAATCTGACTCTTGAAGATTGTGCACTGCGTCTCACTCAGTCTTTTTCTCTGTTCTGATGACATCGATGTCTCTATGTTCTGCATCAGCTGCAGAGCAAGCAGCAACAAAGCGCAGTCGAGATGCTTCACTTTTATTTTCCCTAAAATGTAGGAAGGTTTAACGATGTAGATTTAAGGACTACTTTGTGCAGCTATCTCAACTCTAAAAATAGTTTTGCTTCACAAGACCCTTCCGGTTGCAAAACAAACACATTTAGTCATTAACTGCTTCAGCAGTTAGATATGTGACCCCTGCAAAATCTTTACGGAGACGAGGTGTTGCTTCTTGCTGCCCAACATACGGCTTCCTTTAGCAGTGTTGTTGCAAAGCGCCTTTATGTCTACCCTTCTGTTCTGCATGCCAAGCTGTCCTCAGTCCCAGATCTCCATCGGTTTGAACACCTAGAGAAGCTTTTCAGCCGGCACTGCTTCAAGTAAACCTTTATAAATGTGCACAAATCAACATCACTGCCAAGGACACATCAAAATTCCTTATGAAACTGTCACGCCACCTTGAATTTTTTACATCTTTCACTTAATAACACAATGAAATGATTCAATTTAGCATTTTTTTCAGATTATCTATCTATTCATCCATCTTCTACACCAACTACTTCTTTAAGGTCAGCTGGCCTGGAGCAGGTCTGCTGGCCTTCAGAGAACATGCGATGTTGACACAAACTGCAACCTTCAACTGGAACTTAGTAAAAACTCTGGATTTTTAGTAAATTGGCATCGCTATAGCTTTGGACCCACTAAACCACCTAATGCAGTTAGTCACATGCATTCATTCGGGGTTTGACTAGTATGAGTGCCGCAGGTTTTTGAGTTGTCCAGACCAGTCGAGGGTCGTAGAGAAAGCACAGGTCTACAGCTCCTTTAAGGCTACAATGAAAAATGAAACATGCCATTGTCGTGTGTCCACCTGTAAGGGCGTGAGGCTTTAAATACAAAAGCGACCAAGTAGGTATTACTACACTAAGGACATCAACAACAGCAGACAATTATTCACATACACAAGAAACATTCTTCTGAACATCAAGAAAAGCATTTGCTTTAACAGCACACAACATTTTTCAAAGTGTTTGCAACAATCAAAGTAAATGTTTTTTACTATTATTTTTTAAAAGAGAATTAAGGTGAAACTATTTAAATCAGTTTTTAGTTTGGAAACAAATCCAAATAGTAGATCGTGATGTGTAAAAAGTTGAGCATAAGTTATCAGCGACTAAACTGCATGGATTTTTATAAATTCCTCTCTACTCAAGCTGCTCCAAACTGAATCAACAAGGCAAAACAAGTTTTTAATGCACCAGAATTTTTCTCCACAAACACACAAGATTTAATATTCCAAACCACACACGCATGTATGCATTTGTCAACAAAATCAGAGTCTGAGAAATAAAGTGTCTGGCTCCATCTCAGCCACTTTTAAAGGAATAAATGAGCTTTCAAATGCTGAACTTCTCTGCATAAACCCTTTTGTCAGTTCATTGTAGATCCATGCTCTGCGTGGCTCTTCCGTGACTGTGTTTTATCCCCTCAGCCCCCCGCAGTCATCAGGATCTCCAAGACTGAACTTTAGCAACATGATGAGGATGAATTCTCATCTTTTTGTCCACACTGGAAGAACTAGCGAGGTCACGAGGGATTTACCATTATGAGCAGTGAAGACTCCAGATAAAAGAACTTTTTTCTGTTTTTTGTAAAATTGTTCCCAGTCTTAGAATTCTGATTATCCACTTTTTAGCTCAAGTCAAAAAGCCTGGGTCATGTTTTTAAGACATACTTTCTGCAGAGCAGCAAGAGCTCTCTAGAAATTCGCCTCTGGGTTGTGGGCGAGACTGTTGGCCTGGTAGCTCTTTGTTTACACTCTCTCTCTCTCTAGCTTATGGCACCTCACAAGCCCAAGCTAATATTAGCTTAGTAACAACCTGGCGAGCAATATCGGAGCTATCCAGCCGCACAGTCTTGAGTCAGACGGCAGCTCAGACGAGGAAAGCAAAGACGTTAACGGATCTATGTTTTAAAGTGGATTCATTAGAATTGTAATGGAGTAGGGAGAGCTTGACCTGTCCCTGGCGGTTTCTATGTCTCAAATCTGAGCTTTTTCAAACCGTGGGTTTTCATCCGCTCCTGATCCATCATGATTTGAATAAAGAAATACTCCTTTTAGCCTTAAATTATTTTATACGTGTCCTCTATCATGAGAAAAATGCTACAAGAATGTGTTAAAAACTCGACTTTCATTGGAGTGGGTGTTCAATTATGGTCCTTCGCTTGGTTGCATCCCATAATGCACTTCAAATACAACAACAACTAATAATAAATTGAGTCCCAGAACATTCTGTCCAAAGCTACCCTAGTCCTGTTCAGACCAGAAAAAAGATTTGACACTTCCTAAAGGAAGGATCAGGCCAGACCCAGGCGCCCGGCCCGAGCAGCCCAGACACCACGACCCACCCCGACGCTTTACCCCCCCCCCCCTACCCCGTCCCCCCCCCCCCCCCCCCCCCCTTCCTACACCTCCTTCTCCCACTTATCCCGTATTCACCCCAGTGAGGCAGCCCCCATCAACGTAGGCAGGCCTAGAGGTCAGTCAATGGTCAAACCCCAGTCAATGGTCATTCTAAATTGAAATCAATTCAAAATGTTCTAGACTGACTTGGATTATAATTATGTGGATTGTTTGTGATGTGGTAGATCATAACAATTAAAGTAATTGATAAAAAATAAAGAAATAAAGCTTACGTTGACGTTTTCCTCTTGTTTCGTGCTTTGAGATAACTTCGGTTCTGAACTAGTGTTTATAATATTAACTGAAAACTTCCGAACTGGTGCCAGAATAACTGCAGTCACAACAGTCAACATCATCTAAAAGAATCTCTCTCAAAGCCACAACAAATAAAACACCATGATGCCCTTAGAGTTCTCATCATCCTCTCCAGGTGCAGAGGATTTCCATCACAGCAGAGAGCACCTTGGCAGTGTTTTGGAGGTAATGTTATGGCTATGGATGAGATGGACTTAATTCAAGCTGCAAGGTGATTGAATTGTTTTGCATGCGAGCACAGGGAGCATATATTCAACCAAAACATAAAATCTTTTTTAGGCTCTTTTTTTTTTTTAAGAATGACTAACCAAAGGTTAACATGCAAATATTAAAACGCCATATGTATGCAAAGCCACCACGCAAACACTGATGAACCTCAAGATTATAAAACATAAATAAATGTCTGCATATTTAAAAATTGTACTCTGGCCTGACCGTGAAAGTTTTCTCAAAAGGTGCAGCGATTTGTACACAGCTCACAAAATGTGTTCCCTCTTCATCATACCAAGATGTGCTGAGAGATCACTGAGTGAATTCTGACATCAGTTCTGTTTAAAAATCTACTTTCATCACAAGTTTGATGCCAAACTTGCAGTCAACACTTCTACAGGTATAAAACAACAGTGGAGACACTATAGGGGCAATCTGCAATAACTTCAGACAAATTAAAACACCAGCTCTGGTTGAAAATAGCATGGAAATTAGGGTGAATATCCATTTGGAATAAAAGGTATGATTCTCATCCAAGCATATGTAAACGTGAAATACAACAAGAGACTCTCGAAAGAAAAAGATCAGCAGACGTGTAAAATTACTACTCACTGTGGTGAAATTCATGGCGTAGCAATCCTCTCCTCGAAAGGTGCATTGTAGTAACATGTCATTGATGTCATGTCCTGTTCGGTTATAGAAATCAGTCATGTTGAAAAGTTTGGGTTTAAAGTTGTTGAAGTTTGCCTTGTCCTTCAGTGCAGCCAGAACTTCAGGCTCGGCTAAGTGGGGGTTGGCTATTTGGTGGTCGTTATTGAGGAGGGCCAAGAGCTCCCCAACGTGATAGAGGTCATTTCTGGTGATTTTGGAGAAGCGGAATTCATTAAGATTACAGAAAGTAACTGCTGGGAAAGTCAGGTTTGCCGCTGCCACTTCATCTAGTTTGGTGACGTGAGGATATTCTAGATAATATACCACCCGATCCATGCAGACCAGCATCAGTATACTTAATGATCCCAGGAATGACAGAGTCCAGAGGAATCGACGAAATGTCATGTGCCCATAGGCAAATATGTGACTCATGCCATGAAGGGTAGAAATATTGGCAAAAGCTTGCAGATTGGAGGGCCTAGCACTCTCAATGCTTTCCTCAGAGCTTCCTTTCATGACTGTAGAATGATGCTCAGTGCCGTCTTCTCAAGAACTTCAAGTTGGAGGCTTTGCTTAGCAACAAGAAGAGCGGAGTCAGCCAACAGTGACGCTTCGGCAAACTGACTTGTTTTCCCAGAAAGAAGTAGTAATGTTGTACTGAATGGCTACTTTAAGATGGTTGTCTGTCTCTGTGACAGTTTTCGTTTTATCGTAGATTTCATGTCGGTCTGCAGCTTGCACAGGAGTCCCTGGTCTCCCTCCTTCTCTTTTAGTCTGCCGTTCTATTATCTCCAAAGCTGTCTCTCACACTCCTTGCTCAGCTGTCCTTTGTGGACGCGCACCAAACACAATGACAGAAACACCCACTTGTATCAGAGCAAAAAGCCTTTGGTCCCCAACTCATTTAATTACACAGTTGGATAAAAAAAACACACACACACACACACACACACACACACACACACAGAAGGAACTGAGAAAAACAGCAAATTTAAAAGAAAAAAAGGCGAGAGATGACGGGGAGGGAGGCTGCAATGAAAAGGGCTAGCATTTAGAAAGAGGTGCTAAGTTTCCAGCAGTCAATGGGACCATTCCTCCTCCAATCTGAGAGAATGCCTCTACATCGCCGTGATAATGGGATGCAACGGTTTTGTGAATGAAGGTAATAAAGAGAGAAATGGCTCACTGGTCCCTCGCTGCTACCTTCCCCTTTTCTATCGTGTCTCTTTAGGGTTTTTCTTCCAAGAAATGAAAATGAGGAGGGGTCAGAGACCTCCGACCAGCGCACCACTGTGCTTGACAACCGGCGTTCACAGATTCCACACGTTCCACTTCCTTTTTTGCACAGATCCTCAGTTAACGGAGAAGACCACCTCTTGATGCTTCATGACCACCCCCACCACCAGCACCACCCCAAAAACCGCTTCGAGACCCCCGAGCTTTAGTCCCGTTAACATACAGATTTATATTCTGCCGTGTGAAACCTCTCGCTCTCTCTGCCGCTGTCGCTCTCTCCCACCACTCCCCCATTTCTTGCTCTCTCACTCTCCCTCTCTCTCCCCCTCTTTAGTAGTCAGGATCCATCCCACTGCTGAACGGCTGCTTTTCTTCTGAATCTGTTCTCACAGACGACTCTCTCAATCTGGACACAATCTTCACCCTTTCATTATTTTCTTCTTCAGCAGTTCCTCTGCTTGGTGTCGAACAATGCTGCAGCTTGCTTCTTCAATGCAATGACATAAACATGATATAATAAAGGCTTAGTGGCTTTCTATACATATTTTTACATTTTTGAAACATTGTAAGCAATCAAAACAGGTTAAAAAAAAACCCAGCATGATCAAGCCATCATCTCAAATACACTCACCGGCCACTTCATTATGTTCTGTCCAACTGCTCTTTAATGCAAATTTCCAATCAGCCAATCCCATGGCAGCGACTCAGTGCATTTAGGCATCTAGACACGGTCAAGATGATCTGCTGCAGTTCAAACCTAGCGTCACAATTGGGAAAGAAAGGTGATTGAATTGACTTTGAATGGGGCATGTTTGCTGGTGCCAGAAAGGCTTGTCTGAGTCTTTCAGAAAGTCCTGATCTACTGGGATTTTCCCCCACAACCATCTCTGAGTTTACAGAGAATCGTCCAAAAAAGAGAAAATATCCAGTGAGCGACAGTTCGGTGGGCAGAAACGGCTTTGTTGATGCCAGAGGAGAATGGTCAGACTAGTTCCAGCTGATAGAAAGGCAACAGCAACTCAAATAACCACTGGTTACAACCCAGGTCTGCAGAAAACACTGCAGACCTCTCTGTACACACAACAAGTCCAACCTTGGGGCAGATGGACTACAGCAGCGGACGACCACACCTGGTACCACTCCTGTCAGCTAAGAACAGGAAACTGAGTCTACAATTCACACAGGATCACAAAAACTGGACCATAGAAGATTGGAAAAACATCGTCTGATCTGAAGAGTCTCCATTTCTGATGCCACATTCAGATGATAGGGTCAGAATTTGGCAACAACGAAATGAAAGCATGGATCCATCTTGCCTTGTATCAACGATTCAGGCTGCTGGTGATGGTGTAATGGTGTGGGGGAGGTTTTCTTGGGAAACTTTGGGCCCCTAGTACCAATAGAACAGCTCCACAGCTTACCTGAGTATTGTTGCTGACCGTGTCCATCCCTTTATGACCACAGTGTACCATCTTCTGATGCTACTTCCAGCAGGATAAGGCGCCGTGTCATAAAGCTGGAATAATCTCAGGCTGGTTTCATGAACATGACAATGAGTTCACTAAACTCAAATGACCTCCATGGTCACCAGATCTCAACCCAGTAGAGCACCTTTGGGATGTGGTGGAACGAGAGATCGCCATCATGGATGCAGAGCCGAAAAATCTGCAGCAACTGCGTGATGCTGTCATGTCAATATCTCTGACATGATCACAAACTCTCTGAGGAATGTTCCATGTTGAATGTATGCCACGAAGGATTAAGGTGGTTCTGAAGGCAATAACGGGTCCAACCCAGTACTAGTAAGATTTACCGAATAAAGTGACCAGTGAGTGTAGTGTTGGTTCAAATGCATATGTTTATATGTAAATACAGGAAAATGTACTCTTTACTCTCTGTTCATCTCAAACTCTACAGCTTACATGACTAAGAATGTTTTTTTAGGATTACTGAAAGTGTTCACAGAAAAACATCTGAAGAACCACTGTTTGATGCCAGTCTAAAAATACAAATGTGAGGTTTTTTTTAAAGGAGTTTCTGTTTTTGGATATTAGTAGGTAGGTAGGTATACAACAGGGATTCTGTAACATACTAGGGTATTTCTTGGCTTTTTATTTTCCCATGATGTCAAAAGTGTCCTTCTTTTTTACTTCAAAGTCTCATACCAGAGGCATTTTGCTCTGTGGCTATAAACCTCTTAAGATGGGGTGTTTATGACTAAAGGAGAAGCTTGATTCGCAGTAGAGCTGACAATTTTATTGGGGGTCAAAAGTTCACCACATCTTTGTGAGAAACCTTTTGATTTCTCCAAGGGACAAACAAGATTATCACTCACTGGCAACCCGGGGAATGACTTATTAACGTAATAATAGCTGAACTGCCAAGGAGATGACCACAACCTTTGAGGATGTAATCAATATTCTGCCCTCACTAACCAAGCATGTGAAAGTGCAATAAATCTTGCAAACAATAATACAGAGAAATGACCTGAAAATACCCATTACACACAATCTGCAAACTCAAAAAAGTGTTGTAAGAGAAAGAAACCTAAACCAAGAATGATGTGAGATTAACACACCGAAACGTCTTTTATTCAAATGTTACAGCCCAGGTTGCTGAGTTTTTTTCTCCTTTTACCAAGACAGCAGGCTTCCTTTCATCCCAAGTCTGTATAGACAAAATGAATGCACTTTAGCTGCATCAAGCCTCTGCAAACAAGTCTATCGCTCCTTCAGTTAGAATGACTAAGATGTTTGAATTTAATGGCAGCAACTGATTAAAAGCTTGGCATTCTCTCTGTGTTTAGGAAAAAATGATGCATTTCATGTGAGCTCTTGTATTTACAGTTCCGACTGATAAGGAATAAGAACTGGAAAAAATACAGTGATGGATAAAGCTGTGCCAAGTTTAGCAAAAAAGATCTGCCCTGTTTTTTTTAATGTCTTTTTATACAAAACAGCACCAAGCATTCATTAGACTCTTCTGTATAAGTTCAGGCTGTGGAAATACACCCTGTAACCATGCAAAAACCTTGCAACCTTCCCCAGGAAATGCCAAGGGAACCATTGCACCAAGACACTACAATCTAAGATCAAACAACTATGCTGCCCCAACGTACGGTGGCCCTGAAGTGAAACTAATTACTCAATGCAAAAAAAACAAAAAACCATTCAAGATCACAACTGTAATTACAGCAAAAAAAAATAATAAACATTACATTTTAAAAATATGAACAAAACTCCAGAAATCAAAACCTGAAATAAAACAATATGTTAAAAGAAAGTAAAATCAAAATGAAATGTTAAAACGGTAAACAGAATAAGAAACCAGTGAAGGTAGGTTTTATGGGACATCACTGATGGATGAGTTTTTAAGAAGATAGAAAGCAGAAGGAAATTTTACCCAAACTGCCAGACAGACTTGATTGATCAATGAACTTTTTCAGTGGGTGTGGCTTGAAGCTTAAAGGGCTTCTGTCATCATGCAAAATCATTTTTTGAGCTTTAAAGTGTATTATAATGTTAATTTCTTATGCAAAACATCCCCAAAGCAGTATTTTGTTTCATTTATGCAGGTCTGGGCATTCCTGTCCAGCCTTGCTCTCTGAGCACTAGCCCCTCCATAATCCCTGAGGACAACTGGGTTCACACGTGAATGAATGTGGGAACAGTCTCTTCCAGGAGTCTGCTCTGCCAGGATAACTTAGCCACTTTCTCTGCGGAGCTAGCATTGACCAGTAAAATGCTTTTATTTTAAATGCACAATATGCACATCCATCTTTGCAAAAGTTTGGAAATTGGCTGAGTTAGTTCCCTACCACTTCAACTTCTCCCTAATAGGTCTGTAACAAGTATCCAAGTACTCAAATACTCCCAATCTGCTCCCAAAAATGCGAGTACCAATATTCGAGCCACTCAAAGTTGTTGATTCGCAAGCTTTTTAAATATATTATAGTGTAGTAAAAATGCAATTCAGGTACAATGTATTTTTGCTCTAAAATGCAGAATAATGTTGGATTTTAAGTTTATGAACTAAGAATAAGCAGAACCATCAATGGAAGTAAAAAAAATCTTCCAAATAAAGTGTCTGCGAAGCTTCCCATTTTCAAAGTAAAACTATGGAGTGGGTTTTTTTTTTTTTGTAATTAAAAAAAAAAAAAAAAAAAGGAAGAGGATGAAGTTCAGTTTACTGAGATTAAAAAAAAAAAACACTGCTTTAACCTCGGAGCTTTAGCTCCAGTGTTTACATTCCTGATTCCAGTAACTCTTCAAACATTGACGCAATTTATGCAATTCCAATATATTCTGAGTGGATTGTGATATGCAGTGCTGCCCAGTAATAAAATGATTACGTAATCAGCGTGAATCAGCTGATTCTACCACAAAGAAAAGCAGCTTGTTCTTCTGGCTTTGCACCAAAATGCAATGTTTTAGAAGGTTAAGTGTTGCAGAACTTTAGGCATAGGGGTGGAGGAAGAATTCTGATTCGGCCGTTGTTTGTTTTCGTGAGCAAAACGCCGACACGCTGCTGAGGCCGGCTCTATGATGATATCATGGAATGGGCGTCACCCACAAGGAGCGTAAAGCTGGCCCTCAGAGATCGAGGGGTCTCGTTTCCTTTTTATTTTGTTTCATTTGTTTTTGGAATTACATTTTGGTTTCTGGAATTTTGTTTTAATTTCTAAAATGTAAAGTTGTTTTTTAATAAATCGCTTTGCTTTTTTTTTTTTTATTGTGATTTTTAATACGTATTTGCAGTGTTGCAAAAAACACAAACTACACCCAGCTAGGAGCCTTTTCTCTCCCTGAAACAGAAATGAAGTACGGATGCATCTAAGCGACTATGGTACTATAAAAGATAAAATGACATGGGACAACACTTCCTAGTTGATATACACCTGCATGAAAAAGATTAAGTGGACATGGGATTTGAGCACTACATGAGGTGAAACATAAGTACCGTATATCTTACAAAAATGGCTGGTCTCTAATAGATGCTAGTCTCCAACAAACGCCGGGTCTAACGGTTGTTAGTTGTTTTAGAAGCTGGTCTCTAATAGTGGCCAGGCTCCTTTAAGACCCCCCACCCCCCTTGGCGCGTGTTGCGTACTCCTGAACTTGTTTTTTTTTCCCTTGAGACAACAATAAAAAGGAACCCTCATTTTTTTCTTTTTTTTTTTTTTTTTTTTTTTTCGCCCACTCGGGTTAATGGCGGACAAAAAGCTGTCAAACTCTATAGGAGAGAGACGGAAACACCATGGAAGCAGCCATTCGAGACAGTGGTAGAGAAGCTCTCTGTAGCTTTTGGGATATTCTAAATGTTTTCATGAACCCAAACATGGAGACGTGATCACTGATATTTTTGTAGAGCTCTTTGAAATAAATCCACCTGATCTCCTAACATCATCCTTGTCTTTCATGCATTTTAAATGAGATAAACACAGACACGACTCCATGTAGCTAACGGCTAAAAGCATTAGCTGCTAGCTCCATGTAGCTAACGGCTAAAAACATTAGCTGCTAGCTTCATTTTGCTATTCTGGATGACTCATAAATGTATCTGAGAATGACGCAAGCAGATGGTTGAAAGTGCGGAGACGGCTGCAGAAAGAAAAGGAGCGAATACATTTCCTGGTGAGCAGAGAAAGCAGCAACAACTTAGAAGAACTGTTTTGAAAATGGATTACTGAGCAAAGGAGAAGGTGCATGTCTCAAGAGGATTTTTGATACATAGATTGATGACTCAAAGTAAAAAGAAACGGTCACAACTAGTGCTGAAAAAAAAAAGTATGAACCACCACACTTGCATCGTCAGTATTTTTAAAGAGATAAGCAGATGTCTGCTGTGATTTCTATATGGGATTTCCCAACGGCTCTTCCTGTGAGAACACGTGGACTGCCTGAGGCCATCAGAGCAGCAAAAAGACCCTCTGGAGAGCAGAAGCAAGCAGCATCAATAACAGAAGACAGAGGAGATGATGGACTTCCAGAGGAGACAGCCAAGTCAGCATGCTAAAGCAGCTTACTGTAAATAGAGTGGTATGGAAGATGGTTTGATAAACCACCATGGCGGCCCATTCCCTCTGCTTAGTGGGTTACGTGGGCTTATATTAGATTAATAAAATTGTTTTATATTGACGTGCTAAAACTGCAGATTTTCCATTATTATTACCATCTGCTATTTTTTCCATACTACATGCAACTTGTTGTTTCTTATGTTTTTCCCCATGATCTGTTTTTTTTTTTTGTTTGTTTGTTTTTCTTCACCGAGAAGGAGGGTCTCAGGGCAGTAATGCCAGTTTAGTTTAGTCTGTTTAATTTAGCAACCAGCTATTCTTTAGTTTATGACTGACTTTATCTTCTTTGCATAAATACCAGTGTGAAGCGCATTGAGATGGCTATGGTTGTGATATTGAGCTATATAAACAAAACTGAATTAAAGAAAAAGTCACCTGGGTGTGGAGAAAGAGTCAGGACATGACAACCTTTGACCCTCTTCTCTGCCTAATTTGACACAATGCAACAGTTGTGAATGACTTGCATTATTTTAATAAATGAATTGTCATTTATTTGCAGACCAATGGAGTTGAACTGAAAAAAATAACATATTTACTAATTAAATTACTAATGTTGATCTGAACTTTCTGATTGTTCTTGCAGACATTATTAAACTGTTGCACATGAGCGACTGACTGGAGGTCATCACTGAATCGGTATAAATCTAAAATCATAATTGTGGACTTTCAGTCATTTAAGTCTATGCTAGAATAGTCTGCAAAATGCAGAGTAACTTAAATAGGGATCCTATTTGACATGTGATGGATTAATGAACTTGTCCTGAGTGTTTGCTATGCTGTGAGGGGTTTTCCAAGCCACAAAACACCAAGAATTAACAGGTAAAGGTTTGGATTATTTTAGCTGCATTCATTTTCAGTTTCCTTGTGTAGGGTTGCTTTTCACCATGGAATCAGTTCCAATGAGCGGAGAATGTTGATACATTTTGGTTAGTTTTTGTTTTCATACTGTGGCATAACGGTTTCTCTATTTGCTGCTGAACTGAGCCACCAGAAAACTAAAAATTTTTAAAGGCCAATATTAAAATCGACTGACACAAAACAAGACACCCTAAACACCACAGTGGGTTAATCACGCCAGAGCCTACACACAACCTTCCCATGGCTCAGGCAGCAATGTTTCCAGCTCACAGACTCCAGTCGTCCATTTGGCCACGCCCATCTCGTATATCAGCAACAGCTGACGTCCATCCGTCATTCACAGAGTAGAAAACCTTTAGGCTCCGGTAAGAGTCCGTTGAGTCAAAGAAACGAGAGGCACAACCAGCTGGTTCCACAGTCCAGTCGCGTCATAAATACATAGTAACTCTTCATGAATGGACGGCGACCAGCTGAATCAGCAGCGCAACCACAGAGCTTCGCAGCTGCAGAAGGATGGCTCCAGAACATTGGCAAGCAGCGAGGCCAAAACAGAGATGTACAAAACACAGCGGCACCAGTAACAACGGCACCAAACACAATGACAACTAAAACGACGTCACCTGTTCTAGCAGCTTAGGACGACCAACAAGAGTCACTCAAGCAGCATAAACGTAAACAAACAGCCTATGACCTGAACACATTCAACACGTTAGGGAAGGCGAAGTGGCAAACTGAAGGGAGAACAAACACTAAACTTACCCGGCTCATATTAGGACCAGAAGATATTGTACGGATCAGCGGCTGAGGCTGCAATCAGCACAAGAATCACAGCGCTGAGCGGTGTTTCAGACTACACCCAGCAAGAACAACCTGCGCTGAGCAGCATTTGAGGCTGCACTCCACTGAAAACAGCCACTGTACTGAGCAGCCTGAGGCTGCCTGAGGTTTGTAACATTTAAAATGGATTATAACAATGCTGGCCTCAAATGAAAGGCTACTAAATGATTTTATTTTCATTCCTGATTCAATTGTTTGTTAGATTAGACTGAACATTTTCTTTTCTTTTTTGCATTTCCTGAAACTTTAGAAATAAACATTTCCTGGATTGATCGTGCTTTACTTCAGATTTAAGATTATGATGGGCAAGCCTGAAACCCAAAGGGGCGTGGCCAATATTGTATTTAGACTCCTCTTGTTATTTCAATACTGAGCTCTTATATGTGTTTTATTCATTATTCTAATTTCAAAACAGGCAAAATAAAGACAGTATGTGTTCAGATGGAATTCTCACCAATTTTCATCTTTGCTTCATCTGACAAAAATACCTTGTAAAGCTTTGGCATAGATTTAAAATGTAAAGACAGTGTTGTTGCCAGAACTCAAACCCTTCACCTCTAAATGGTATCAGACATTAACAAATGTGCTCCAATAGCTGTGGGTCAGCAAGAAATTCCAGTGACAAGAAAACTATGCTGATATCATGCAGTGCTAAGAGAAGTAATTATAGTGAGTCGTTCTGCGTGATGGGCAGGTTACAAAGACTTGTAACAACCCAAGAAAACATTTCACCCTGATCACCGCGTTAATGGAAGTGACATTTAAGAGTAAATATAACATGACGTTAAAAACTCAAGTGCAGAGATTGAAAACAGTGATGGACGGCTCCAGACACGCGAATGCAAATGTATGCAGAAATTATTTATCACTGATTATCTTAAAAGAAAACATTTCTATATTACACATTAAGGATAGGCTCCAGCAACGCCGTCACTCTAAAGGGACTGGTTTTGATTGTGAATGAATTTATGATTATTTTACAATTCATAAGATGAAGGCCCTTTAAACTGTCCTGTTTGATGGCAAATCATAAAATAAAATCCTCATTACTCCTGTGGCTAAAAAGAGTTTATCCAAAATAATGCATTGATTACATTTTCTAATCCTCTGACTTTTCTGCAAGTTTAGTTAAGCTTCCTTGATTACTCCTCTAAGCAGCTGGAGAAACTGAAAAATAAACCTAGTGACATTTTTACTTAAAAAATACATCTAAAAAAAGCTTGCCAATTTTAGCATTTTTAGCAAATAAAAAGTTTAGATTTATATTTTGAAATGCATCACATTCAATTTTAAGTGCTAATTGAAGAAAATCATCCAAGATATTGGAGTGTTTTGAATTAATGACAGAATAAAAAAATAATCGTAAAGATGCAGTATGAAGTCAATAGGAGAAAAACATCAAACACAACAACACAAACTTTGTGTGGTGATGAGCTGAGAGCCAACAGACTCTAAACACCAATCTGAAGGACTTTAAAACATGAAAACCAAACAAAAAATCTAGAGATTTTAGATCCGTTTCAAGGTTTGTTTATTTTTTGTAGACAAAAAAATTATATATTTTTTTTTTTTAAGATCCAGTTTTGGTGTAAATATATACGGTACATGCCAAAATGTTCTCTGCATATTTGATGCGAATAAAAAAAAAAAAAAAAAAAAAAAGTTCTTTAACAAATCAATGAATGAGTGCCTCTGTGCCATTTGGGAACATTTTACAGATCTTTTTAGACCTGCTTTTTAAATAAATGAAAATTAAACTAGTTACACTATTTCAAAATCTACTTTAAAGCAGCAATAAAGTCTTTACAAGCAACAAAAATACATTTTTTTCCCCCACAGTATTTGCTGTTTGAGAAAAAAAAATCTGTTTTTCCCAAATGGATGACACGACAGCCTTTATAACATTTTCTACTCTTCTAGAGTTGGACTAAATAGATTCATAACTATAGAAACATTGAGTTCTGACAGATTGAGTGTTGCCTTCACTGATCAAAAAGATAAAATGCTGCAAATTCATGAGGTTAAAGAGCCTCATCTGACCAGCAGGGGGAATAAATCTCTGCCGTTTTTGTCTACCCTACCTTGGATGTGCTGCATCAGGAACATCTGTGTCCCTCAGAATAAGAAAAAAACACAAAGAAAATGTGAAATGTAAAACTAAAATGTGGTGGTTTTGCTCTAAAAATCAAAATGATGTGCAGGGTCTGACATATTTAATAACCACAGTTCTTCACGTAACCACCATCTGATATTATAATGATACAGTAAACTTTAGAAAGTAGGATATTTGTCATCTAAGAAAGCATATTTTTGTTCACTGACCAAACATTCATTCTTTCCAAATCACCAAAAAAAAGTTTAGATGATTTTCTAATATATCATTACATTGTTTTTGGAGTTTATCCAGTTAGCAGATCAACCAACAGTTTTTATGCATCTATTTAATGTGAACAACAACTTTAGCCTGCCCAAGAAACAAACAAGCAGCTCCAAACCTCTGCAGTCAGTGCTCTATTATGCCACCTAGTGGGGAGACAACACATACCTTTGATTTTTTTTTTTTGCCCAACACTTTTCCTTCAAGTTTTCTATTTAGCTGTGCTGTCAAAGAGACAGGAAATAGTTTCATCTGGATCCAATTTAAATGAAACAATTTTCTTTTATTGTAATGCTGTGTGTCCTGAGTCATGTAAACAAAAGGAGAGACTAGTTAACATTTTTATAGGCAAGACTAGAATTACCTTTTGCTCATTTTTGTATTTCCAATCTCCTCGCCAGGATGGTGTCCCAGATAGAATAGAACGAGTAAAGATTTATTTTACTGATTAATACAAAATTATATCAAAGAATAAAATACATTAAAAAACTGTGCAAGTTTGCCATCCAGTGGTCACCATCACCACGTGCACGCCTGGTCTGCATTTTTAACAGATCAAGAAATATTTCAGAATAAAAGCAGATGAGAATTCATTAAAACTTCCTAATTAAAAGGCGGTTTTACCAACAGTCAAAAAGGGCAATGTTTCAAACCATTTAAAAAGAAAAGCCAAAAGAAGGGAGACTTAACACCTACGTTTTGAAACAGGTGCGTGACCGCAGTAGTGGACTTCCGGTTTCACCTTTCCACAGATTTTTCTCAATTCCCGCGGGAAATAGTTGGAGATGACATGGATTTACGGGAGGTGTGGAAGTCACATCGGACAACAGCAACCACCTCCCGCTCTGGAGACAACCTTCCTCCCTTCCTCCATTCACAGAAGCAGAAAACACCGGAAGCTGTGCGTTTCCATCACCGGAAGCTGTGACCGGGATCCATCCCCAGCTCAGATAAAAATGCAGTGCCATGCCAGGATCAAGAAAGGCATCCGGCGTAAAACTCTGCCAAACCAAACGTGCGGATCAGTCAAAGCTGATTTGCTGTGTGAGGGGATGTGCAGAAAGGTGAACAACATACATGGTCCACAAATCAATGCATAAAAAGTTCACTGAACTTTGTGGCGATACAATACAGCCCAATTACTAAATGGATCTTGATGTCAATCATTTGGCATTTAAAAGTTTAAATTAAACGGAAATGCTTATTTATTTATTTTTTTTAAACAAAGTGTGTCATTATTTTACCCAGGTAATTTGAAGTGCTGTGGAGAAAAAAAAAAGGAGGGGGGTGGGAGGGTCATCATGTTTAGTGCAACAACAGACATTTGTCAATGTGGTTCACCTTCAGCAAATCGTAGTTAATGCGGACTTGGTAGGAGCAAACTTATGATTGGACGTCTCTTTTGCTTGCATCACAAAAAAAAAAAAAAAAAAATGAAAGTTCACCACAAACTGAGTCATATTCTAATAGATTTTGTAGCCTTCAACCAAAAAAAAAAAAAATCTGGTTCGTATTTCTGCTTTATCAGCGGATACTGCCGTTTTTCAATGCATCTTTGTTTTACATTTCTATATGGACCTAAACATTTTTGTTTTTCACAAGTATTTATTTCTGTTTCTCTCTTCACGGAAACGCTTGTTTTTTCACTGCTGAACTCTTGTTATGTTCTCCAGAAAAGACAAGACCATTTACAGTTTAGTAAGGACTCAGGTCACATTTTTAAGGCACCTGGGGATCGGCCTCACCGTAGGAACCGGAGTCCACGATGAGGATGAAAGGCAGTTGAATCCAGTGGCGTTGATGTGGCAAGAGATAGGTGGCATGCAGAGGTGAAGATTTAGGTTCAAGCAGGAAGCCAGAATCAGAATCCAGGTCCAATAGGCGTAGTAGGGGTCACAACAATCAGTGGTCCAGCCAAAGAGGGAATAATAATCCGTAATATTCCCAAATCAGACTTGAAAATATCCAGGGAAGTTGGCTCTGAGAGCGCCAGCCTTCAACGGTGAAGACAGTCTGACAGACCTGAATGCACGGAAAGGGCATGTCACAGGTGTGTCTGATGACACCTCAACCAGAACCAGCTGATGAGGAAGAGCAGTGAATGAACCACATGGCCCGATAGTCGGAGTTATTCAAACCTGCTTTTAGAATGTAGCATCATTTTGTTTCAGCTTTTCTGCCTCAGGTTCTCTGTTTGTTTTTCTGTTTTTATTAGAATGCTTTTTGGTCCAAACTGATTAAATCTGAGCGTTGCTCCTCCACTTGGTTCTTTCTGTGCTTTCTCTTTTCCAGCAGTAAACACACTTCATTATGAAGCCTCCTTTCATTTAAAAGAGAAATACTTTGTGGTACATTTGGCTCTTCAGATGTTGTGTTTTACTCTGTAGATGTTATAAAGAAAATCATTTCAAAGTAATGCAGGACTCATGTGGTGTTTTTGTTTACTTTGATAGCTTTCAGGTTTTAGAAGGTTTCTATCATAAGTTACCGCCTGGAGCGCCTTCTTAAAAAAATGACGTATGACCGAGGCGTATTAGGGTTTATTTGAATTTACATCAAAACTGAATCACAAGCGGATGCGGAAGAGAGAATCTGGAAGTTTTCCAAAATAAAACCTCCCCAGAGTCAGACATCAAATAAAACCTAAACTTTTTAAATTGAATAGTCCTGTGGCCCGGTACCGACTAATGCTAACATGGGGGTCCTGGAGCCCTGCTGTAAATATCCATTTAGCCTAAAGAAATGCACATTTGTATGAGTTCCTTTTGGAAAGAACCACTCAGTCTGGTATCAAAATATTGACATGATCTTTTTTTGTTTCTTTCTTTTTTTTCATCGTATTAAACTGCGATAAACTGCTGATGAAAACAACAAATGTTTATTTAAAACGTTCATTTCAAAGTGCAAAAAATCATTACCAATGATATGTCCGCATAAACCCTTTGTTGTTGAGTTCTTTAAATAGCTAACAAACACAAAACAGTTTGCCATTAAGAAAAGTTTGATTTTTTTTTTCAGGATCAACATTTCGAAATCCTATTTTAATCTGAAAAAAATATTAATAATGTGGAAATTATCTTAAATAAATATACTATCTAAAAATGTTAATTAACCCATGTTATTTTAATGAATATAACCTGTTTGAGCATGTGAGCATAAAAAAAATCAAACTGATATTTCTTTTTCATTAATTCCACTGTGGTGCTAGAAAGCTTTCTAGTACAGTATAGTACAGTACAGTACAGTACAGTACAGTACAGTACATACAGTTTCACAGCACGTGATACTTCATCTGTTTTGAAACAACTATGAGGAAAATAGAAAAACTGCTTTACGTTTATAAAATGTTTCCATAAATGCAAGGGATCAAATAAAAAAATATATAGAATCGCTTCTTGAACTTATTTTCTTTTAATACTGATGATTTTCTTAGAGATGCCCGAGAAGGGGATTATTTTGTTGTGGTTTCAAAAAGGCATCTTTTGAAACTAACAGAGATAATGATGAACATTGTGGTCGAGCGTTTTAATCAGATTTTCGACGACAGTGAATAGTACTTGATTATGAGATAATGACATTAGTTCAGTCAGCTGATAATGAGGCTTCTAATTAGGATGCCTCTTTCATCTGGCTTTACGTACGTCTATTCTTTGCTGGTGTGCCAGGCGGCCAGGTTTACCGCTGTAACGCAGCTGTGAGCGGCTCAAAGCGCTGCCTGTTATTGTTGCAACATCCCTTTTAGATGTTTTTCTGGATTCCTAATGATACAAATTCCACTGATATTATTATGAGGGCGATCTCGCCGCTGATGGCAGTGACTTTGCTCATGATTATCGTGGCCATTTAGGTCTCGCACCCTTCCCCATATCCCCTCTCATGCCCGTGCCCAGTGGTAGTCATTGCTGTCTGCTTTAGGCAGACTGCTATGAACGCATTATGAATGGGTGCATTAGTGAGTGATGCAGAGCCTGGGATGGCTTGCCTTGTTTTCATGTGAGAGTGCATCATTAGAAAATGTTCCACTTGGCAGGGAAGCGCGTATTAACGGCAACTGCAATGAAATGAGGTTGTGATAGATGGTCAAAGTTATAAAGGACTATTAGTGTGAAATATGAACCTCTCAATTGTCTTGATGAAGCAGAGTGCTATTTGCGTGCAGTGATCAGTGCATTGAGAGGCAATTGGAATCTGCAAAGGCCGATCCCATGCATTATATGTGGTGGGCTCAGAGCTGAAAGAAAGCAGAAAAAAGTAATCTTGCTCCCACTGAGGAGTTCGGAGTTGTTCAATCCAAATATCTAGAAATTCATTTGTTTCTTTGCCAACATCTCAAGAATTGTGATGAGTTCGGAAGCAAATCTCTGACAGGAGTCGTGTAAAGCAACAACATTTGCTGAATTTTCGACGCTTTAATTGCATCAAAAACCATGCACACTAAACAATTAACCGTTTGTACCCATCACTGTCAGATATTCGTTTCCCAGGAGGTCCTTAGACAAGACCCTTCACACGACCGAGTGGGCCAGGTCTGCATCTTCCTGTGCCGGTCCCCAGCCCAGATCAAACACAAGGTTGTGTCAGGAACGGCATCTGGCGTACAACTCTCTGCTAAGCCAAATGTACGGATCAGTGAAAAGGTGAACAACAATCAGATATCTTCATGTCCTTTGAAGACTTAAAATCATCTTTTAATCTAAATCTAAAAAGTTTTTTTTTTTTAATATCTTCAGTCAAAAAGAAAGGCTGGTCACTGATGAAACTGCAGGATCACTTAGCTGCAGGCGGCTGCAGCCACGCCAACCTTCTCTGCAAGTGTCGATGATTGATTTGGATCTTGTTTATGACTGAGGACATCAGCACACGACTTAGACCCTAATCAAATTGATCATTTAGAAATGGATCCGTTCCTCTGACGATTTCTCTGACAATCGGCTTTGTTTTGCTGTGGATTGTAGAAAAACGGGATGTATGATTACGAGGTTTACTATTAAAAAAAAAGTTGTTTTCCCATGATAACATGAGAGTAGATGTGGTTAAAAAAAGAAGTGAGTTAAGTCGTTCACTGCTTTCGTCCAAAACTCAGCTAACACTGGGTCCTAGTCTTTTATCTGTTTGCTATGAAACCGGAAAACTGATCAGACATTTATTGATCCTGGCCTACTGGCTGCTAAAAGATGCATTTCACAAACTTGGAAAAATATCAACAGACCTGTTTTTAACCACCTTGTGTTTGAAACAAATGTTATCCTGCCTCCCTTTGGAGAGAATAACTTCAACCCATGACAGTAAACGGAATCTTTTTGAGGACCTTTTTTATGTAGTATAATAATATCACGTGGGAGCAGCTATTTTCATTGATATACTTTTTTATTTGGGGTTTTTGTTTGTTTGTTTGTTTGTTTGTTTTTTGTTGTGTGCGTGTTGATGTTGAACAAAATGTCATGCAGTGCAGCCTTTGTTTTGTAAGAGAAATACAAGTGCTTCTGCTGTGATTAGTGTTTTCATGACCAAATCCTTCATAAAAAGTCGTGTTAAAAAAAACAAAAAACAATGTGCACTTAAAATAAATTTAAAAGCAAGCTTAATTGTAAATTCAAAGTAGCAGAAATGAGGCATCTAGTGAATTAGGCCCCCTGATTACCTCTCAACATGTGTCCATAGCGATCCGTCAGCTCATTCAGCACCGGAGTGCAAACTTTTAAACCAGTACTCTTTCAGGCAAAAGCGGAATTCTAAAAAAATCAAGTCAAGCCAATCATCAGTCATTAGAAAAAGAAACACCTGATTGATAATTAAGGGCTCCGCTGCTGTAAGAACACTTCTCTGAACTTAAACTCTCTTTAGTTGCTCTGACTCCATCTTAAACTAACAGCAGACCCAATTGCAAACCCATTAGCATTTAACATTACTGTAATTACTGTGTACATTTCATTATTTTCTCAGTGTATTAAATGGCTGCTCTGTGTTGGTGGGAGGGCTATAGTTTAATCTCTTTATCTATTACAGCGAGCCACAGTTCTCAAAATAGCATTAAGGGCTTCATAATCAGAGGGAACTAATTGCCTATGATTGCATAAATGAAGTGCCTCTCGTTCATCAGGTCTGTTACCGATGTCCAGCTTTGCTGCCGCCTGGGGATGCGAAGGTAGTTGACCACAATGCAGAGAAGGTTGTGGAGAATGCTTGTGGATGGTAATGGGAGGAAGCCAAAGCTCTAATATGTCCATGGGGGGCTGCGAGGGCAGGGGGTGCTGCTGCTGCTGCCGCCGCTGCTTTTTCCTGTCATCAGAGTTGCCTCCACTTCACAGAGGGGAAAAAAAATACTACGAATGCCCACCATTTGAGAAATGAATTTATCGAAGTGGCAGTCTTTTTCCCCATTAGTAAGTGTTTAGATCAGCGTTTTAAATAATTGTGTTACCAGGAATGATATTTAAAATACATTTGGGAGTCAATGAGGCGGGAAAGTGCCTACATGTTTTGCTGATGACACCCGGGCCATTTGGAAGACATCAAAGTAGAGAGGAGGTAGCCCAGATGCATATTATAAACTCATTATGTATATCATTTAAAAGGATGTACTCCAGCCGCAAAAAACAATATTCCTAGTCTCTCTCTAGTAATGTGTGTTTTGAAAGTTGAAACTCTAACTCGCTTTCTGTTTAATGTGGCATCTATTACTAAACTGTAACATGAAATAAATGGCCTTGATTTCCATACCAGAACAGTCATTAAGGTATGGTTGGCGTGCAGCTCTGCTTCTGTGTCTTCAGATGTAAAACAGGAAAGGGATCCTTCGCTGCTAAGACAGATTTTTTTCCACCTGTGGCACAAACCTCGCTTTCGGCGGCGCTCACGGGCCTCTTGATGGACCGCTTCTCACGGTGGAGCACAGAGGGATTTTGGTCAAACTAAAGGGCTTTTAAGTCTCACCTCAATGACACTTTTTCCAAGCGTTCCCAGTGGTCTTCTAATCATGATTACCCATTTTTTAGCCAAAATGCAACAAAACGGTGTTGTTTTCTTGGACATAGTTTCTGCAGAGCGGCAGGAGTTCATCAGAAATTTGCCTTTGAGTTGTGGGCAGGACTGTGGGAATAGAGTAAGCTTTCCCTTATTTCCCATCATCCCTTTGTGTACACTCTCTCCCGCTAGCTTACAGCCCCTCACAACCCCAACAAAACATGACCGGCAAGAAGTAATACTGGACCCGGATGCCAGCTCAGACCAGTACAGCACTTTGCTGCTCCCTATTCACATTGATTTTAGTAAAGAAATACTCTGAAATGCAGTTTGATTCTTCATTTTCTCAATATAGGTCTTCCATCATGAGAAGAATGCCAGAAGAACATGTTAAAAACACCATTTTCATTGCAGAGGGTCTTTGAAAAATTAAAAAGGTCACTCTGACCCTTCCTTTGTGTGAAATATCTAACTAGAAAAATGACCATTGGTGAATCCAGAGGCATGTTTGTCAAAAGCGCTGGCTTATGAGGCTCAATTACGTGCCGTCCCTCAGCCATCAGAGCGCCACTCGTAGGGCAGAGTGAAACAGCGGTTGCCAGTCATTCAGCCTAATGTTCTGATGCAGGGGGCTGTGTGGATGCAGAAAATCCATTAGGGCTCAAACTACAGAGCAGAAAAATACATTTTGCAAAACACTTACTGAGGCTTAAAAATGTCTGTTTTGCTGGTCTTTCAACAGATGCAGAAAATGTAAAATCTAAAATAATAGTTGAGCTTTACTCACAACTTCTATTTTGTTTTTTGATGAAAGGGTTATCTAGACTGTTGAAGCTGTCCAACATGTAGAAGTTCACATTTAACATTATTCTGTAACAGTGAGCCAAAACAGGCACACTTAGGGGCAATTTAGAGACACCGATTCACCTATGAAGCATGTTTTTAGACTGGGAGGAAACCGGAGAGCCTGGAGACGATCCAGACATGCACAAGGAGGACAGGCAAACTGCACACGGTTCGAGCTGAGATTTGAGCCAGAGCTTTCTCGCTGTGAGGCGAGAGCGCTGCACTCCTCCACCACCTCTTTGAAATAGTTTTCAGATGGTATAGGCCTTCCATTTAAAGGCTCTCTGCATTTTAGCAAAGTGTTCACATGATGGGTCACCACAGCAAATCAGTTTTCACTGATTCACAAACGTCCAGAGAGTCTCACGCCGGATGCCCTTCTGAACACAAAAGGAACTTTGAATAATACATAAATAGCAAACCCTGATACGACGGAGAAACACATTCGCAGCAATCCGTTTGGGAAGATTGAACCACCAACAACAATCTCTCACTCTAAAGCAAGAACAAGACATTTAAGATATTTATTTACATCTTCGATGTACACTTGAAAAGAGGCAGCCTGACAACAGAAAAGAGCACTCAATTTGAGAAGAAAATCACTGGAAAGTATCATGATCTGTCCATGCAGCAACTCCTTTTTCCTTAGCAATCAATCTTATGAATAGGATTTCAAAATCTAGAAACAAGGAGTTCCACATAAGCTTCAAAAAGGGAAAAATAAGATTAAAAAAAACTAACCATTAGAACAAATGACTTCCACTTGAATGTTGTACAGGCCACCGATGTGTATTTTGTTACTAGTTCTAAGCAAATGGTTTGTATTTTTGGAGTTTTTATTAACCTAATTGTACTTCATTTTGATTAAAAGAACTAGTGTGCTACAGTAAGTGGAAATGACTCATTTTAGAACAAAATGAGAATCAATCTTAGCACAAGTTCATCACCTCACCTTAAGAAATCCTCATAAATTCTAAAACTAGCACTTCTTCTTAAAGCATTTTTGTTCATTTTTGTTTCCAAAATAACAACAAAAAATGCCAGCTTAACTTGTCAACATTTATTGAACTTCAAAAATAACAGTAAAATTATATTTTTTTTTAGTCAAAATCCTTTTGTTCTATGGTCAAGCAGCAAAAGATTTGCACTCATTTTGATAAGAATTTAATCTCCTCATTTTTACATCGTTGCTCTTAATGAGACAAAAAAATTCTCCACAGCTGATTTTGAAGAAAACTTGCAAGCTGTGGAGCAGAGAAGTTAAACCAACTTGCTAAAATATCTTAAATGTCTAAAAACAAGTTTTTGAATTTTTGCAAGTATCAAATAGTTTGCTGTGTATTGACAGAAACTTACCTTGTTTACATTTCTACAATATCCAGCACAAAAAAGCTAAAACCAAGACTGAGGAGGCCTAACTTTGCATTTTAAATATGCAAAACTAATGACAGTAAATAGAAA
The DNA here is from genome assembly GCA_036245035.1 of Adrianichthys oophorus. NCBI lineage: Eukaryota > Metazoa > Chordata > Actinopteri > Beloniformes > Adrianichthyidae > Adrianichthys > Adrianichthys oophorus. The sequence continues at coordinate 44,801,098 of BSAI01000012.1, read as the reverse complement.
ATGACTTCATGAATAGAACTTGTTTTTAATAAATTCATGATTTCAAAGTTTGAGGTTTTAGATTTATTCCCGAAAGGCGTGAGAAGATGTTTGGATGTTGTAAAATTTGGAAAGAATTAAAGTCAATAATTAGTCAAATGTGCAGATTTGAAAGGACTGATGAGGAGCAGAAAGAGCAGCATGGTTGCAGCTGCAGGCAGCCGAGAAGTGTGAGCATGTGCACGTGAGACCTAAAAATAGCTCCACTTGTCACACTGTGGGAAAGGTCTCATACCAAAGACCAAAACAACTTTGTGCACTGAGCCTCTGCGCAAGAGCCAAAGAATTCAGCAGACAAATCAAAGACGGTGTTTGACAACCTCCATCACTGCTCCTTCACTCACTTTTACAAAAGCCTCTTTTCTCGGGGACAGGCATGTCTCGAGGAACCTTTTTCTTTACGTCCACGGCCTTGCGTTCCCTTGAGCTGGACAAGGACGAGCTGGAGAGAAGCAAGTTCAAAAGACAACTTGCCTCCCATCACCTCAGCACTTACATGCAGAGGAAAGAGTCTGCAAACAGAACATCTTGGAGGACCGGCATTGTCCAGCGTCCTCTTTTATGCCAAGATGTTGTGATCCAAAATGCAGTCTACACAGGAAACCTGGAGGCTCTGCAGCGATTTTTTCCAAGAGGATCCACAGCTAATTTTGTCATTGAACCGCAAGGAGGGGACATGCGCTGGGTCGCCCGGGGTGAAGGTAGGAGAAGACGCTCTGTTCTGGCAGTTTCATCGTATCTCTGAAGATGATCACATTTAAGACCTTATTTGCTGCTTTCATGGAACCAATACACAACTAATGTCAGGTTCATGCTGCATTTGAAGACTCTGTAGCACTATATATAAGGAGCAGACCACGAAACGGCATTATCGGCCACTACATGTCCACATAACCAACCGCACCACTTATTTGTTCAGCACAAAAACCATTAGCTTCAATTATGGGCTTTCTATGGTCCACTGAAGATGCTGCAGGAGAAATTTTAACATCAAAATTCAGTTTCAATCCACAGCTTTTTGATTAAAAATGATTCATAAATACTTAAAAATGCACATTTTTAAAATAAATGATTGAATTGCATTTCTTTGAAGAAAAAAATACCATCTTGCAAAGACTTCAGTGGATTAAATAAAGAGGGCACGGTAATGCACAGTCATCGGCTCCCGTGGTTCAAAGGGTCATCCAAAGTGTCACATGGCCCCTTCCTGAAATAGCCCTGTCGGCACAAACAGCCCACAGAAGTGGTCGTCCACAAGGAAAGTCACAACTAAAAACCAAAGGAGGAAAACTACCAGTTCGGCGGGAGCATGGCTTCTGTGGGATCTAAGATTAAGTGGCACAAGCCAAAAAAATACCGTGAAGATGTAATCGCCACAGCCAAGGCCACGGGCTGCGTCCTGCAGTTCTGGAACTCTCTGCTTGTGGGTGATGAACTGATTCTTCTTAGCATTGTGGACGACGATGAGTACAGTTACCTTATCGATGCCATTTATGACACCAGCAATATAGAGGAGTGGAAAAACTTCCGGTTCAACTACAGAGGCCTCAGTAGGTTTTATTGTTACTCCTGTTTTCCTCAGACAAGCTCCAGCATGCAATCTGAAGACCCACTCTGATGAAAATCCTGTTTTTGGTCTTTTTGACGCTGTGTTCACTAAAAGACCTCTGTCTGTTGACAGGACTTTGGTCACTCACTTACGAGCAAGAGTTGACAACGCCGCTTCACATTACCGCCAGCAGAGGATTTGCAGACTGCTTGGATCTCCTGCTGCAGCGAGGTGCAAACGTGGACCTGGCGCCCGGTGGAGTCACGGCCCTGCACGAGTCCTGTGAAAACTGTCAGCCGGAGTGCACCAAGCTGTTGCTGGCTTATGGCGCCAACCCCAACGCCGTCTCTGAAGATGGGCTTATGCCTTTGCATTTTTGCACAACTTTCGAATCTCTGGAGTGAGTATCAGATTAAGGGCTACAGAGCCACAAACCTGCCTGTTTTCCTGGACTGCTTGATGCTGACGACTTAAATCAGGTGTGTTCAGTCAACAGGATGTAGAATCACCTGAGTCAGCCAATCAGGAGCTGGTATATACCGGTGGGCAGGGTTCTGGCTCTTGAGGACCAGTGGTGTCCAGCCCTAAAATAGACTACAAAGATTCCAGATACCTGATGCTTTGCATCCTTTATGCCAGTGATGCTTTGTACACATTGGGCATGTGAAGCGCGTTCAAGCACGCACTGAACGCTTCTTAAACGCGCTTTTAGCGTACAATGTTCACACAACACTGTCACTACCCGATTCAAGCGCATGGATCTGCATTTGGAAGAAGCTCAGCACGAAATGTTAAAGCGCTGAAAATCTTTCTCCTGACTTTAGTTTCACAGCTCTGCTCCCATACACAAAAGACAAACCGCAACGGTCACTTCACAAATGGTTGGTGCTTCCTTGCATTAAAAACGACGCTACCCATACGTCCCTACCAAATCCGGGTCCCTGATTGATCAAAGTTCCGCCGGTTTATGGTTCAGTGCACGTTGAATGACCACGAAAACCGGCTTAAAAACGTGTGTGCGTTCACGTGCGTTTGCATAGACTTTTGATTGGAAGTGGTCGCTCGAACGCGTGTTGCAGAGGCCGGTGTGAATGCATGAATGTGTGAAGTTGCTAACCAAAAGAACTTCCAATTTCAACACAATAGGTCTGTCACCCCATCTCCCAAACGCTCTTTCTGTTTGCAGATGTGCCAAACATCTCCTTCAGTATGGTGCTACAGTCAACGGTCACAGTCTGGATGAAAACGACACCCCGTTGCACGTTGCAGCCCGGCACGGCCTCCCCCACCATGTCGACCTCTACCTGAGCTACGGAGCCGCTTTAGACGAACGAAACGATGAGGGCTTCACACCCATGAACTCCGCCTGCTCTCAACCTCAAGAGCTGCAGGACCTTGAACGTTACTTTAAGGTTTGCCAGAAGCTGCTGGAGGCAGGAGCAAGCATCCACATCATGGACCAGGACAAACACACCCCCCTGCACATGGCCTGCAAGAATGTCAACCCAGACATAGTAGATCTGCTGCTCGCTAAGGGCGCCTGTGTTAACGACATGGACTACGGGGGGGAGGCTCCCATGCATCACGTCCTGAAGATGGTGTGCTACAAAGTTTCCCATCAGCCGGAGAGGATCGTCCGCGCTCTTTTGAATTACGGCTCAATCAGGGTGTGGCCCGGCGCTCTACCTACGGTGTGAATCCTCCAATCCGTCCAAATGAACCTTACTCGTGCCTCTGATGTAGGCTTCGAGCAACACTCAGTAAAGTTCCTCATTTTAACAGTGAATCTGGGTTGCCTTTAATATAGATCTTAAAACACCAGTTTTCTTTACAGACTTTAAAACTTTACATTCAAATCATTAGTATTTCATGACACAACATGAAGTGTTGCACTCTCTGCAGGAAACAGACTACAACTATCAGTGAACCAACATGCACTAGACAAAATGCCTGGTTCCTAATTAGGCGAGTGTTAATAGGAGATTAATTAGCACTAATTGCATAATTTCCAGTTAAACCCCTGGGGAGAAGACCAATCTGCTCATTTCACAAGTGTTTAATTACTTTATTTCTTCAGTTCTGAAGTCACAAGCTCACTTATGAGCAGAAATGATTGTATGAAACTGATTGCTCTGAAATGTGATGCATCTTCCAGGTTCTGAAACACTGCTCTGAATCTCCTCGCACCATCGAGGTTCTGCTGAACGCCTACAGTCGCCTCAAAGTCACAGACGCCTGGCTGGAGTCTGTGTCTGCAGAGGTTTTTCAGGCACGTTGATTACCTGAATAATACAGTATGGATGCTTTATTTTCATGTTTTTATCCTTTTGTAATGCTCTAAAACAGTTATCACTGTAGATAAAGAAGGTTATGAAATATTAACACTTTTTTATGAAGTTGCATTTTAATTATTTGGGATTTTGCATCTAAAACCTGATGAATTCCTGTTTGTTTGTGTGTGACTCAACAGAAACACAGAGACTTTTATGAGTCTGTCTTCTCCTTGGCAATGAGGCCTCGCTCTCTGCAGCATTTGGCGCGCTGCCGGGTCAGAACCTTCCTGGAGGGGCGGCTGCACAAAGTGGTCCCAAACCTGGATCTGCCCACCTTCATTAGAAACTATTTACTGCTGGACTACAGAGGATATGTCCACTGAATGCACCTTGTCCAGTTTAGGAGAATTCAGAAAAAAATGATGCTGTCCACTGCGATGCAGTTGTGACAGCAGTTGGACATAAATGCTGACCATTATGTTTATGCTTAGTTTGTGTATCTGATAAAACTGCGGTTTTCTTTTTGTTTACTGTTTTGATCAGCAGTTTGGTGCTTTTTCACCACAAGAGGGAGCTATAGCCAAGAATTCCAGAAAGTGAAAAGATTTGCTTTTTGTTCAACTTCTTTCATTTATTATTTGTGTTGCCTTTTGTCATTTTAAAGTGAGGCTCGTGGCTTAAACGTTAAGATGTGGGATGGGTGGAGCCGATTTTAGGAGGAAGTCATTACATGAGTTTCAGAATAAAATGCTTCGCGGCTTTGTCATCTCTATTTTTGTGCTATTTGATTGATCTATTATTGCACAATTAATGCATAATTAATCATGTGGTGTGATTTTGTGTGCTATTAAAAATAAACAGAGTTTGGGGAAATAAAAGCTTTATAGAGACTGTTTTAAAAAAAATGTTTGTTTTTATTTTGGAGGGAAAATGTGTAAAATCTGCTCATCGGCAAAAATACACAAGAAATATCAAAAAGAAATCCAGTTTTATCATCCAAAAAAACATTGAAATAAAATCTGTTGGTATTATGGTCAGTTTTATTTCTGTAAATTCTCCTAAAAATGTCTCCAATGTTGAAATTTTAGACAACAAATGATTGTTTCTTCGAACAAAACTGAACAAGAAAAGGAATGAAGGATCTGTGAAAGCTGCTGCTGCTGCAGCTCGAGTCACTTGCAATTATAGGAATTAGCCTGTCCTGGTCCTCCAGTGCTAATCAGAGTCGGTGGTGATATGTTTATGTCCTCGTGCAATCAGCCGACCAGTTGGAGAGCCCGTGCGCGCAGGACTCAATAGGGCTAATCATCATCAGTTCCCATTTCCATTTAAAAGGTGAGATGATCTGATGATCCACTCAAAGAAAAAGACTGTTCTTCTTTCTTTCTTCTCCACGTGGATCTTTGATCAAAGACAAATTGTTGCGCGCAAATAAAGGGCAATGACGGCGTTGTTTGGTCTATAAACGCTGCAGGGGAGGCGCTGAGGTAAGTTTTTGGCTTCTTTTCATCCACTTTCCCTGAGTTCGCGCCCGTTTGACGGCAGTGTCCCAGCTGACCCCGCGTAAACGCGTTTAATCGGAATCTAATCCGGCTCTCTCCAGGGAACAATTGTTGCAGCACTTCTTTCTCTGAAGCCCGGCGCTTTGTTTTTAGGCGTGGAGAAAAGGAGAGGCGAGCCGGGAAACATCTGCCTCTCCTCCCTCTTGACTCTTGATGCCCATCGGCCCCAGTGGTCGAACAAAAGCGCGCCTTGTTTTTACGCTGTCCCTTAAATCCAGAGTAATTACTTCTCATCAATCAAAATTAATAATAGCTGATTGGGTTGGTGTGGTCAACGATTATAGAAGGGGAAGGGCTGGAGTCTCTCACACCGTCATGCGGTCAATGGAGAACCTAGGAGGAGGAGAGGGGGGTGCGGGAGAGCTGCGAGGGGCTCCACTGGGAAACCACCGCCTCTCAGGACGGCCAAAAAGTCAGAGGCTGAATAAGGAAATGAAGCGTAATTTGAGGAAGATGGATGAGCCCCCAGGGAAACACCCCATTTTCATTCCCCTTGTATTGCAGATGATAACCAATGCGCTCTCGGCGTCTCCTCCTCTGCGCGCACACACGGTGCGGCGAAGAGGGGCGGAGTGAGGAGGGGAGAGGTAGATAGATAGATAGATGGATGGAGAGTGTGTTTATGTCTCAGAGTGTGACAAAAAGGGAGCGCTTGGGCAACAAAGTGACTGACGCGCAGAGCTCGGGATAGGCGGTGCGCGCACAGGGATGACAGCACTCCAGAGGATCTACTTTCAATCCGCGCTTCGCTCCAACTGAAAGTTTGGCCTGGTGCGGCGCGCAGAGAGGACACGCTGCTGTCAAGTTTTCACCCCAAATCAGAGGCTTTTCCCCCTGCAGATATGCAGAGACCAGGCGGTCAGGGGACTGCGTTCTCCATCGACTCCCTGATTGGGACCCCCCAGCCCAGGCCGGGACACCTGCTCTACACAGGCTACCCCATGTTCATGCCCTACAGGCCGCTGGTCATCCCGCAGGCTTTGTCCCACTCGCCCCTGTCGTCTGGCATCCCTCCGCTCGCGCCGTTGGCCTCCTTCGCGGGGCGGCTCACCAACACGTTCTGTGCCAGCCTGGGACAGGGGGTGCCATCGATGGTGGCGCTCACCACCACCATGCCGAGTTTTTCGGACCCGCCGGACAGTTTCTACCCGCCGCAGGAGCTGCCCGGTCCGCGTTTGAGCGCCGCTGACCCCGGAGCGCGGAGGCAGGAGAGTCCGCACTCCGAGGAGCTGCACAGCCGCGACAAGGCGCAGGAGCTGCTCAACTTTTCGGAAACTTTCCAAACCATATCGGGTAAGGACGAACACGCACAATGTTTGCGCCAGGAAAAAGTTGCGCGCAGATTTGAGGCACGTTGGCAAAGTTAGATTTAGTATTTCATGGTTGGAAAATGTCATTTAATCAACATTTATTTGATTAATTTGATATAGAAATGTTGTTCTTGTAGGAAAAATTCAAAACTTGCAAAAAATAGAACAAATGTGTTCGTTTTTTTTATAATACCTGGTTAATTGAGTGAAGATTTTCCTAATTTGAAACATTTCAGTTACGTGAACCTTTTCCACATTTCAGGTGAGACCAAACTGTACAGTTCCGATGAGGAGAAGCTGGATCTAAAATCCGCAGACACGGCGTGCAGCGACCGGGAGGACAGCTCCGCGGACAGCGAGAACGAGAGCTTCTCAGACGGGAACAACTGCGGGCCCCTGGGGCCCCAGAAGGGCAAACTAAAAAACAGCTCCCAGGAGGCGCTGCCCACCGGCAGCTCGGCGGGGAAGAGCCGCAGGAGACGAACAGCTTTCACCAGCGAGCAGCTGCTCGAGCTGGAGAAGGAGTTTCACTGTAAAAAGTACCTGTCCCTGACCGAGCGCTCGCAGATCGCGCACGCGCTGAAACTGAGCGAGGTGCAGGTGAAGATCTGGTTTCAGAACCGCAGGGCCAAGTGGAAACGGATCAAAGCCGGGAACGTCAACAACCGCTCAGGAGAACCGGTGAGGAACCCCAAAATCGTGGTCCCCATCCCCGTGCACGTCAACAGGTTTGCAGTGAGGAGTCAGCACCAACAGATAGAGCAGGGGACCAGACCGTGAACTCACAGAAGAACACACATCTGCACACAGACTCTGTTCCCCTGATCTGCTGAACGCATGACGCACAAACGGAGGATTCAGTTGTTTGGTCTGAAAGGTGAGAATTTGCTCACAAACAGAGAAATCATTTGGCAATATGCTTTTCTTTTCTTTTTTTTTTATTTATTCTCATGTAAATATATAAATAGGAATAAGGAAAAGTTGGCTCTATGAGATGTGGCTGTAAATATTTTTTAAAATATTTATGTAGGGCCGAAACGTTCTGTTGTGCATGTTCTGATTTGGTGACAAAAAAAATTCTTTTTGTGTTTCGTACAATTTGTTGAGCCACGTTTGCATGTAACTGGAGACGTTTTGTTTGACAGGTGTGGGAAACACCTTTCCGAGATATTTGTTAAAGAAGGAAAAGAAAGAAAAAAATGTGAAGGAAACAACGACCAAAAGAGAGACAAATGTAAATTATAATTGACCCAATAAATCACTTTATAAGAAAGTTGGAATCCAGATTGAATCCTTGTTATTTGGTTAAAAAAAACAAAATTTTTTTTGAATTTTATTCATTTTAATAATAAAAAAAGGCAAACCTTCAATTATTTAATTCCTACTTCAAATAATCCAAAACCTTCAATTTCCCTCAAACGTTTTTACAGACTGTGATGGTCTTAAGATAGAAATCTTTGAATTCTTTCAAGGCAAACAAAAAGTTGGACTATTTGTTAAATGATCTTCCATTTCTATCATTTTCTCTTGGAAACACCTTCAATGGCTGCAGTGAATGATTCATCCTTACAGGAGGCCATGCAGTCTCAAGTGGACTGATGGCTCCTCATTAGCTTGAGCGCGTCCAGCGCTGTAATTAACATCTCTGTGAGTCCAGACAGGCCTCCAAACCGGAGCGTCTCCGGCGCATTTCATGGCTGCAAAATTTATTTTGAGAAAAAAAAATCTAAAAACATGAAGAAAGGAGGGAGTTACTGTCAAATGAAGACAGAATGCTTTTCTTTTTGTTGCATTACATCATTTCTGAAGTAATTTCACTCAACACAAAAATGAATTTAATATAAAAAGGATAAAATTTGTGATACAAATAAAAAAACAACAACAAATATTTTAAGCCAAATTTACAAAATAATGTTGAACACCAAGTTAAATGTACCCATTTTTTGTTTTACTGCATGAACAGAATTTTTATTCTGAAATATATTTTGACTTTAAAAAAAAGTAATGTAAAATACAGCAAAGTTAATCTGCGTAAAAATGCATCCGAAGGATGAGGAAAAGAGGGACGGATATCTGCTGCAAAGCTTCAGTCCATGGCGGCTTTAGCTTCACTGATCTGCTTCCAGAAGAGTCGAATGTAAGAATAATTTGCTTCACAGACAATAGAAACACAAATCTCAGGCTTCCAGTCATATTGAATGATTTACAGCAACTTTAAATGGAGTTTAGCGTCGAGGCCGGCTCACATTTTTATCAAAACAACATTTTATCCCTAAAATTCCTCCTGGTTGTGGAAGCTCTATCCTTATACATCCCAGCTGGGTTTGACCTGCGAGCATAACCCTCCATGACCTGGGCTCCATGAGAAATAAAGTTTATTTCAAAGTCCACCTCATACATCAAGACCGTGACACTCGGATGGAGATTCAAGGAGTGATGGTTTAGTGAAGCAGCAGTGGGCAGTTTTATTATGAGACAAGAGCTGACTAATGTGGGCGGTCAACTTCACGACGTTGTGCCATAATGTAAAAGCTATTTCAGTCTCCGTGAGCCGCACAGAGGAGGCGAAGATGGGGAGCTGTGGCTCAGCTCAGCCGACAATAAGCTGCCATTAAAACCACTCCGTGGATCTAACACCTGTCACCCCCCTTTTTGAGCTGTAACCAATCCTTTCTGTAAATTGAAACATCAAAATGTTTTTTCTGGAAAAGACATAAAACAATTTTCCCATTCCCATCGGCATCATGGGAAGGGGATGGGAGAGCCGATTGGAGGCCTGACTTGTTGGGAGGGGGGTCCGGACAGTAGTGGCTACAGTGATGTATGGGCAGATGCATCAAATCGCACAAGATAAACAAGCGATGAGTTTCATCAGGGCCATCATAGCTTTAATTTGGCTGCCTAATGAGTCAGATCTAGTGGCGGAGATAAGAGTTGTCAGAGGCCTGGCTCTAATGAATTTCTTGCCACTTGTAATCAAGGTTGCCTGTCTGAGGGGGGATGATTAATGGAACCCTGGAGGATTCCCTCGGCCCTCAGCCTTCATTACAGCTAATGCATTCTCGGGCAAATTAACAGCGAAATGCAGGCAAAAGCCAACGGGGAAGAAGAGGGAGGAAAGGAGGAGAGAAAAGGGGAAAGTGATGGGAATGGAGCGTTAATGGGAGACAAAGAAGAGTGGGGAGGTGGAGCGCGGAGGAACAGTCAGGTGGGCAGCAGCAGAGGAAACGGGACACGTGAGAGGATGGAGACGCCAGTTCAGAAGAGTCAGACGAGAAAAACACCAAAGCACGGGTCAGACGTGACAGAGCCAAAAATGATAAATGGATGCTGCAGTCTCCCGGAGAGGAGAGACTGACGGAGAAGAGGGCATGTAATTACTGGTAAAAAGGTTAAAGGTGAGCAACAGTCTCCAGATTAAGACAGGCAGCAATGAACATGCAAGACAAACCACCTCGATGCAACGTTGAAGCCATTACCGGACAGAATATTAACCGCCTGCTCAACGGGCCGGCTTGTGGCAAAGCAGCTTCCAGGTGTTATGGAAATATGGACTTAATGTGTGCAAATATGGTCTTGTCAGGTCTCTGCACTACCCATCCATCAGCCTCAGACCCACCTCTGCAATCTTGAAGGCAATTTGTCTGTGAAGAGGTGGGCGGCAGAGAGCCCTCCACACCGTTTAGCAGAGCCCGACGAAATATCAAAACACACAGCAGTGCAGACACGCATACCTGTCTGCACACCACAAACACAAGTGGCCAGCCTCTGTCAAAGCACATCAATTAGAACACTTCCTTTCATTGCTTCCTTGAAGGGAAACAATGCACAAACAGCAGCTTCGTTTAGCATTTACACGTCACAAGGACTTGAACCACTCTCTACAATCTTTACACCCAAGAGTCTAAACTCAAAAGTAGAACTCACAGAAACATCAGTAACACTTTATAATAACCTTATTTATTAACTTTAGTTAATGCACAATTAAGCATGATTTTACTATTACACAATGTATTAGCAGACACTTTTATGCAGACTAAATGTATTACCTTAAAATATCGCTTAACTTCATGCAATACAAAGTATTAATAAAAGTGGCCCTATGCAGCTGCGAAGCATCATGTATGCATTAACTAAATGTTAGGTGGAACATTAGTAAAGCATAAAAACATGTCTAATCTCTAAATTCCCGTTGTGACATATTTGCGACAAACCCCTTCAGCTCTAAAAGTAGTTTTATTTTATAGCTGGGAATAAATCCAGACGTTAAGGGGTTAAGTAGTCATTATGGTTGATGGTCAGAATTCAGAAGCAATCAATAAATCAAATGAAACTCAAATTGTGAAGCACTTTTGCAGCATCTAAAAACACGTTTGAATTGTAAAAACCAAACCCACAAAGAAAGGTTTTACCGAATCCTTTTAACCCTTTACAAAGCTGCTGAAAAGCCTTCTAAGTATTACATATGTGATAATAATGATAATATGCATACACTCTATTCTTGGATTTCTTCTAGTGAGGAAACAGATCGTTTCTCTTTCGAGCTTCAAAGCGTGACTCTGAGCTCGCAGGAAGAGGCCAAACCAAAGAGCAGCCGGCTGATGAAGCGTAAACAAAGCTGGCCAACAGAGAAAGAGGAAGAATGAAGATATACCGAGACCAGATTAGCAGGAAATAAGGAGTGGATTAGAGAAGGCTGGACTCCCCTAAACACTGAGATCTTTTGGTTTTCCTGACGGTGTTAGACTCCCGACACTAAGCTCAGCTCCTTATCTTAATCCTCTTTCAGGAACTGTTGGGGGTCCTGGAGGCAGGAAGTGGGGAGGCGGTGTGACTAACCTCCACACAGAGGCTGAGCAGAGGCCCGATGACAGCACACACAAAAGAGAAATATGAAAGAATACAACGACTGCACTTTTAATGTTCATCTTTTTGGTGAACGAGATAAACACAAGAATAGTTTGTCATTTTCTGCAGAGTCAGGGGAGGTTACATGTTTTATTTGGACGTGTTCATTAATGGGTCAATAGTCAGCCAAGCGTACAACTTTTTTCTTTTTTGCTTTCTTCAGAGCATAAAAGGAAATACATTAGGAAAATTAACAAAAGGCTAAAGATATTTACATACTACATTATAAATATGTCAAATGTACATCATTTTACACAAACCCCAAAGACGATCAGGTCATGTTGACAAAAATAACCTCGAATTGACCAAAAAGTGACAAAACAAACAAAATAAAAAGGAACGAGGGGAACCAAAACTATTTCTGCTAGTTTCTCTATGGAGCTCGTCTTCAGATAAAAGCTAATATATGTAAGTAATATTTACATTTCATGTTTTTGGCAAAACAAGCATGGTTTGAGTGTGTTTCATTTCTCTTCCTATTTCCTGAAAAATGCAAAAAAAAAGGGAGGCAATGACTGTACATAACAAAAAGCCTTCTGTTATTTCACTGGACAAGGAAAATGTTCACGCAGCGAAATAAGTTGGTCAAGTAATGTTCAGAAATAAGGCCAGTATCACAGTACGTGTTAGAAAAGCAACTTACGTTTGGGGCTTTTTGTTTCTCTCTGAGGGACTTTTTTTATATTTCTGTTTAAGAAAAGAGATTAAAACGTTTATTCCCACATGGAAGTGACTCAAAAGAGATTAAACAGAAGTTTTACAAAAAAATCTGTGCACTCTCATCTGACATCCGTTTAGTTTTGCTTTGTATGCATGGGAGACACAGTGAAAACAAGCGCGTTGGGGAAAGTCATGCAGCCACGGCAAAAACCTGACAGACTTCCAAACACTTTCTGCATACATTTCCACAAGTGGTCTGGAATTTTAGGTAAATCTTGCAAATTTTCTTGCAAACACCTCCTGTGCAGGTGGAGTTAAACCCCGAACTCCACCAAAAATAAAACACGAGAACAGATTTCACAAACTTTTGCAGAGATGCTTCTGGGGCTTAAATTATTTAATTATTGAATCATTCAATAGTTAGTATTTATCCATTTTATGCAATGCATGACATTTCTTTTTTGTCATGTTTTAAAGCCATTACAAAAAAGATTTTTTGAAAGCGTGAAAGTATTTCTTCAAAAGAGTTTGATTTCTAAAAAATATGGAAATCCCTCTTTCACATAAAGTCCCATGTTACTATCTTGCTCTGTAAGCATAAAAATCTTTGTTTGTTAACAAAAAAAAAAAGATTTTTAGACCTTATTCTTCATAAAGAAAATGGGCTAAACAGATCTGTAGAACATTATATACATGAAAAAGTGAACGCATTCCCCCTAAAGGAACCATTGGAATCCCTTATTGTTGTCATTTCAGTCGTATATCTGCATTCCTTAATACACACTCTTAGGCTGATAGCTTTTCAGGACTGGACGGACTTTAGAAAACTGACAGAACAGGTTTTTCCAAGCGGAAAAGGTTCTGATAAGAAATAAAACAAATAAAAAAAAAACATTAAAAAAATCATACATCTGTACAATTTACGCAAATATGCTCCAAAAATGTCACTGCAGGCGTTTGTCTTCAACCAGTGTCCTTCATCAACAGAAATGCAAGAAGTATAAATGTACTGTACAGGTATAGACACATGCACACAAAGTACCACGTATGGATTTCACAGCAACAAAAGGAAGATATGATCTTTCGAGTTTCACATCTTTCAGGCCCCTGCAGCTGAATGCATATTTGAAGATGCTTTCGTTCAGAAATTTGGTGAATCTGTGTCAAACAATTATCAACACAATCTCGTCAACCGGAAAATGATTCCAATAAAGGCATCGTAATGGCAGAATTTCAGGGTTTCAATCAATTCTTTGTATTCGAATGAGATCTGATTGAAGAGGCACGCTTACAAAACTATGTGGCCTAATGGCCATACAACATCGTGCCCCTTAATTCCTTCATAGTCGTGGACACTTTCACTGAAGGATTGTGAAGAAAAAAACAGTGCCAAAGGAAATGATTCGCTTTCACCCAAAAGGAATTTTGCAATCAGCTCCTTTATGACGATCCAAATCCATTTCCCTGTGAATTGAGTATCTAAATCATTTGGCCTCTTTAACCATAATTGCTTTGCCTTTGTATATGAATAGCATGTCAAAAGGTTGATAGCTGGGTTGAAAACATGCATCATTACGAGAGCTGCACTGTTATCATGAGGAATGGAGTTCTCCTCACATCAGTGTTTTGTCACTTCTTCTGCTATTCTTTACAGTTCTGCGCAATGAAGCTTAGGTCTGAAAATCTGACAGAAGTTTCTCACTCTCGAGCTCATTATGCACTCGCATCACATCGCGGAGGGGAAGACATCAAAGGAAATGTTCCAGCATCACGGAAATGCTTTTTCGAAGGGGAGTTTTGAATGCCAACGTAAGTCATCTGTTTGGTTGACACTTAGGATACAAAACAGTGTAAAGCTGATCGTCATTGTTTCAGACCAAGACGGAATCAATCAAAACGAATACAAACAACAATCAAATGAAAAAAAAGTACAAAGTCCGAACCTTATGTTTACAGTGCAACATGTTGCAGCTTAATCCATCACTTGGTACTGGTACACTCTACTGGTACTGCCATGGAAACAGTGAAACAGCATGTCCTGGGATGAGACTGGGTTGGCTGCTCTGGCTTCTACATGATGCTGATGCTGCGGTTGAGCTCACACTGGGCGTTGTTGTTGTTGATGTTGGGGTTGCGGTGGTTTATGTTGGGCATGGGCGGAGAGGTGAGGCTGCTGGAGTCGTTGGGACAGCCGTGTTGGAGCAGTATATCGGCACACTCCTGGCTTCCAGCGCGCCGGGCATAAGACAGAGGCGCCTGGCCACGAGCATCTCTGCTTTTTACGTCCACGCCGTACTGTTATAGAAACAAGGCAGAAGTGTCTCTCATCCCCAAAATACAAACAGAAGAAGATTTTTGAACAAATTCTGGATAAAAAAAAAAAAAAAAAGTAATGTGGTTTTTAAAATGTCCTCATTATCAGTCATGATAATCATCTCTTTAAAAATGTATTGTATGTATTTTTATTATTACTATTGTATCATTGTACAATACAATTATTGTTTTGTATTTTTCTTTTACATTTTAAGTGAAACTTAAATGAGAATTTCCTAGTTTACTCTTTTTTAGTAAAACTAAACTGTCAGAGTACTGACAAGTACGAAAAGTACTACGTTCAACAAAGTTCTTTGAAGGTAGAATGTATGGAGTTTAGAAAGACCAATCCAAAATAAAATTAAAAAACAAAACGCTTTGGGGTTCTTTGATAGAAAAATAGTAATCATTGTTGAAAATGACAGGAAAATACTTTAATTAATGAGACTGTCAAGCAATAACACAAATTTGAGGAGACGTAGTGATTCCAGGGAATAAAGGATTCAATATTCTGCTCTTCTGTTTCATATATACAGTTACAATTGTAGGTGTTGAAAACAAACTTTCTCTCATCTGACGCTCTAATTTTTGCTTCAGTTTATTTTACGTTTTCTTGTGGAAGAGGCTCAGTCTCTCCACAACCCCATCAATACTATACATATCTGGGACACGCCATGGTAGTGTAATAATGTGGTCCCTTTGTTGTGTCTTTGTGAAAAAGCTACATCAAATGCTGCACTCACACTGAACGATATTTGAACGTCAAATTCCCATCCGTCGCCTCTCTGTTGTCAAATTCGCTGCTCGATGCTGGTCCAAAAACGGGTTCATAAACCTGAAGCTTCTGACGTGTGCGGGAGGAGCTGCTGTCAAAGTTTTTAGCTTAATGGCTACACGGAAGACAAGGATCATGTTGAGAGATCGTTTATTTTATTTTAAAAAGTTCTACAAACTCATTTGTAATCTTGTCTCCATGTCTGGGATCATTCAGAGCCTCGCCCGGTACGGTGAGCTTTACCATCTACTGCAAAAGCTCCTGAATGACGTCCCCTTTCAGCGCTACTTTCGTTTTATTTTTTTGAATCGCGTTAATCTCTTGTTTCCATGACGTCGGTTTATGTCTGAAATGCACACCTGGGAGAACAATACTCCGCTCATACCTTTGTCATTTATGAAAAAAGAAATATTAGCTATTGTTTTATGCTGTATTTTAAATTTTAAATTATATTTTTTTTTACAAAAAGCGGTGTGTCACGTTGCCATGGTAACAGTTCAGCGCAGCGAGTGCGCTATTCTCTCTCGCTCTTTCCTCCCTGAGGAAAGCTTTTGTCACAAGAAAATAAGCAAAGCATCATTTCAGAGGGAAAGTTCGCCTCTTCCTGCATCTTTTTGTCCAGATGATAAAGCATACGTGTTTCAAAGAAACAAAGTCTAAGTAGTTAAACTGTCCCGATGTTTCACGTCCTCGCGTTTCATTTCCTCCTTCTCTTCTCTCTTTCTTTTCTGCTTCATCCCAGTTTTCAAAAGGATCAAATGAACCAAACGGGTTACAGGAAACTATAAAATAACTCTCTATGCCTTCTCTTTGTCTTGCTGAATAATGAATAAATGAATGAGATGGAAATGAAATGAATAAGAAGTTCGTGGTCAATCTTTTTTGGATTTGTGTTCCAATTGTTTTTTTATGTTTTTTTTATGAGAGCACTCTGGACCTGATTTGTAAAGTTTTTAATCGTTTGAGATTTTAAAAAAAGTTGAAAGCCTGTTAAAATAAAAACATTTTTTACTGCGCCACAATCTCACAAATTGAAATGAAAATACCTGAAAATGAGGCTTTTCACCTCAATTCTTAAATTAAAAATATTTGCGATTTAATTTGATTAATTAATTACGAGCCGCGAATAATTAATCACACACAAAAAATGAATCTGGTGACAGCACTAGACATTTTATCAGTGTTTCAATGCAATTAAGAAAAACATCAAGTTCACAAAGAGAACATTCAGATTCTCCTCCATAATGGTTTGGGACTCCACCCACTGATGACATCATGAACACGCCACGGGCCAAAGCTCAGTTCCTGATTGATTGACGGGGTGAAAGTTCACATATCTAACAAACACTGCTGCCAGCCCGCCTCACCGTGCCTGATGCTCAAAACGCACCACCGGACCTCTGATAGAGTCTGGACATTGACTTAATATTGAAAATGGACACCCCTGCTGTGCACCTCACATTTAGTGAGACTAAGGATTGGTTAAAGATGAAGGATTGTTTAACACTTTAACAGAAAATAACAACGAAATTCCAACAGATGATGAAAATTCAGAATTTCTTAGAATAACGCAAACTGTAACGTAACGAATGCGTAAACTGATAAAGAGTTCTTTCGTCCACACTGGAGCTGCAGCTCCAGTATTAAAGGGTTAAAAGCCTCAGCTATCATGGGTAGGGTTACACACCCAAGTTTTTCTGTTCATGAAATTGACCTAACTGCTTTGTTTTTATTCAATTTCCATATTCCTGGGACACATAAACTTTTAGTTCAAACCTTTAACATGTAGATCAGCTGATTTACTTACTTTTCCTGAAACTAACACAAAACATTAGACGTGCGGATCAAATTTCAATCTCTTTCTGAAAAGCTCAGCGCAGACTCACCCAGATGAGTAGCTGTGTGATGACCACATTGGCCATGGCGCACGAGAGGTGAAGTGCGGTGCGTCCGTCTCCATCCCCGTAGGTCTCATTAACCTCTTCCTTGGTGCCGTGGGCCAGCAGCAACACCACCAACCTCAGGTCATCCTCCACCACCGCCCGGAGCAGCTGCTGCCCCAGAGGAACGTCTGACTGGGGCAGCCCCACCAGGAACAGCTTCTGCTCATACTTGGCTCTGATCCATCGCTCCTTTTCTTCCCTGGAGAGAAACGACAGAGAGGACACGGGTCAGGAAGTATGGTGGAGTAATTCCACACATTGATAGAAGAGGAATTTGGAGGCTGTTTTCTAAAGACAAAGGACTCTGGACACACAAGGAAACAGGACAGTAATTGGCCTATGAGACTCGCTAAAGCATCGTGACATTTCTAAATAATTAGGGCGACTTCTCTATCACAGTGGGAAAGGATACTGCTAGATAGGCTGCAGAGATGAGAGAATGCCAAAGGGTGTGACTCTTTGGGCAAAATTCCAGTTTCTAGTGATTATGACGGTTAAAGCTCGGACAGCTCTCTAAAGGTTACACATCGCGAACAGCATGTCTGCCAGGGACAATACAGGAAGGCGGGGGACGTGTTTTTATCAGCACTGTCGGCTGTCAGTCTAAACTGGTGGATCCCCTCCACAAAAGAGGCAGTGTGTCTCCGAGCCCCAGCCTCCCTGGGGGGCCCTGGGCCCTGAGTCAGATCGATGGGCTGAATGGCAGCCAGAAAGGGACGGAGGGATGTGGGGCTCCGCCACTCCAGCCTGAAGCAGAGAATGGAACCCAAGCAAAGGCTTCGTCCTCTATCGTCAGGCATAACTCTATCTGTTGCTCCTCATCTTGACCCCCATCGTTTCTTTCTCTGCCTACATACAAACTGCAAAAATCAGGAGATGGGGGGGGGGGAATCAATATCGATACATAAATGAGTGAAAACACTCAGCGTGGTACTAACCCAGTGACCCTGTCAGCTGGTGAGATAAGAGCAGCAGAAAGAAGCTGTTGTTGTGGGTTTGTGGATGAGTGACAGAAAAGAGAAGGTTTGTACGGATAAGTTAAAGCCAAGGCTGGCCGGACTGACAAGGCCCCCGCGGGACTCCTTATCAACGGGCCAAAGCCGGGCAGCATGTACAACCTGACAGTCCAACTCAATCCATTGTGTTCGGCCAAAATAAAAGGTGGAGGCAACCTCAAGCAGTCTCCTTTATTACTAAAATTAACCTTTACAAATAACAGCAAAACCTTTAAGGCCGAGTCACACAGCCACTACCAACATTTTGTACATATTGCACGGATGAAAAATGGTCATAGGCAAATGTATGTGGTGATGCATCAGAAATGAATCATGTGAAAACCACAGAAGAATTACAAATAAACCACATAAAGAACAAGTAAACCTGCATGTCATTCAGTTTCTTTGCTGTGATTTTCAGAGAACTGGGAAGAATCCCATCGCAACCTGAGTCAGCACCTCGCGATGCCTTGTTTTAATTAAACCTGGTCCATACCAGTTCTAAGTCAGCTGCTAGGCGCAAGCCGAGGCCGCCAGCTTGGGGACCCCGCTGAGATGGGGAACCCCCGGCGGGAGCCGCAGCTGGGGAAATCCGTGAGAAGGGCCCTGTGCGTGTCCAGAGTCGCATCCGTGCCCGTCGTACCCAGCCCCCTCCTGCAACCCAGCTTCCTCGCAGCTCTGGACACCACCCCAAAGAGACCGGACCCGGATGAGCCAGACGGGGGGAGCGGGCGGATGGAGGGGTGAAAGATCGGCCGATTTACAAACCCGTCACACAACACGTGAGTTGTGCATAAACTCTGTGTGATTATTGCGCTGTTTATATGCAACTCAACATTGATTTGTGTGTCAATTAATTCCCATGTGATCCGTATGCATGATATTAAAGGCATACATCGGTGGTTCGTGTGAAAGGTTTGTTTAACATACAGTCCATGGACATACTTGGAACAGTCATGGAAAGCCACAAACTTGAGTATGAATCTTGCAAAATCAAGTTGCGTAAAAAGTATGCAATAATTGCATATAAACTACGAATATTACGCATAAAATGCGTAATTCTCGACTGACCAAAAATTTTGAACAGCTCAAACCAAATTCACGTAAAGAAGAACGACAAACATCTTTATGCGAACATCAATAACGACAAACATCTCTATGCGAACATCAATAAACGACAAACATCTTTATGCGAACATAAATGAACGACAAACATCTTTATGCGAACATAAATGAACGACAAACATCTTTATGCGAACATAAATGAACGACAA